>CM054984.1:10848325-11414363 GCA_029030765.1 Salix suchowensis | reverse complement strand
ATTGTTGTGGTTAATTATCCTGTTTCTTTTAGATTTCTTGTAGACCATATTCTTAACTTTCTCAACAATCTTGAGTGATTGATTAAGATATTGAAGGCCTTTAGGAGTACACTTCGTTTTCTATTTCATGAGTGATACTGGATTCTGACATTTTTTTATTATATTTATCTAAAAACATATAATTTTCTGTCATTTAGATCGCATGAAGGAAGAACTCTTCACAATCTCAAGATTCATTCATGAGTGCATGAATCCATTTTGGAGGTACAAGACGTTTTGTTCTGAGATTCTTGATCGGTAGATATTTGTCTAGAAAAGAAGTTTATTGATTCATATATATATATATATATATATGTGGGTACTTTTTGTTGGTTTCTGCAAAATTCTTGCAAAGATGAATGATCTAATGACAAGATCGTTCTTAAGTTACGTGGAACTAAAAAAACAAGACCAAAAGGACGTTAAAGCTGAACTCGATATTGAATCAGACCAACTAAACCCTACAGATGAACCAAACCTCTCTGAGTTCTTCCATGAAGTCAACGGAATCAAGACTGAAATGGAAGATATTAGCAATCTCTTGTCTGATCTTCAAACCCTTAATGAAGAGTCGAAGTCCACTCACAGTGCCAAAGTTCTTCGTGGCTTGGAATCGGATATGTGAGGGCAAGCCTGGAATCACTTGCCAGATCCAATATATCCAATCGAAGAGTATCAGAATTGTATAAAGAAGGGAGTTCTGTTGATAGGACAAGGCTATCAGTCATCAATTGCTTGAGAGTTAGACTTAGGGAAATTATGAAAGAATTTCAGATCCTGAGACAGAAGATTTTATCAGATTACAAAAACGATCTGAAAGCACGATACTACACTGCGACTGAAGAGGAACCAAGTGAAGAAGAGATTGAACAGATGTGATGCGGCACCAATGAACAATATAAAGTTACAATAAAAAGAAGAACAAAGCTTTTAGAGAAAAGTTAGAAAGAAAGAAGCAAATATTAGAGAGAAGCTTGAAAGGGGAGAAAAGAGGTCGGGAGGAGCTGCAAAGTTTGCATTTAATTCATTTTCATCAAAAGTGCCTTTCCAAAGTGACATAAGGGGAATATAAATAGCAAAACCCTAAAACATATAGTTAGTGGGCTCAGCCCATCAGATAAACAACAATAATTCCAAAATAAATAAAATACAATGAAATGGGCTCAATCTCCCAACCAAAGCGTAACAGGCTGGGCCGTCCTGCGTCGTCGTCCATATACTCGAGTAATCTGTGGTGTGGGTCTGGTGTCCCCACCAACTCTCCCGGGGTTGGAAAAACTCGACCCCGTCGAGTGTAGACCTGGTCGACTCTGATAGTACTCCCAAAGATCTGGATCAAGCTGCTGTAAAGTATCTTTAGTGATCCAAGAATTATCTGAATCAGGTCGGCCCTCCCAACGAACTAGAAACCGTTGAACCTCACCGTCCCTGTTAAAAACAACTTGCTCATCCAGAATAGCATCAATATTATCCTTTTGTGCAGAAGTTAAGGTGGGAGGGATAAAGGTTTCAATAGGGTCATCAAGGGAAGAGTTAAGTGGTGTTTCAAATGGATCATTTGGGATAGGAAGTGGTTTATGGTATGCAACTAGATCCTCAATATTAAATGTAGAGCTAATGCTAAAATCATGTGGTAAATCTAGAACATAAGCATTTGAACCAACCCGTTTTAGCACTTTGAAGGGCCCGGCACTACGTGCCTGCAATTTTCGATTAGCTCCAAATGAAAATCGCTCTGGTCTAATCCGTATCATGACATAGTCTCCTACGTTAAACTCATTATGCCGCTTATGTGAATCAGCTCTAAGTTTATATTGTGCATTACTTGCTTGAATTTGTTTAGCGATCTCAATATGCAGATCCTGAATTCTACGTGCAAAAGACTCGGCTGACTCGGACACTTTAGCATGAACAGACATGGGAAGAAGGTCTAGAGGTTTCCTAGGCTTGTAACCATGTACAACTTCAAAAGGACTCATTCCTATGGTCCTATTAACAGAACTATTATAGGCAAACTGGGCCGTGGGAAGGACCAAATCCCAATTCCTGTTATGATCACTCACTAGACACCTCAAAAGGTTACCTAAACTCCTGTTAACCACCTCCGTTTGGGGATGGTAAGCAGTGGAAAATTTCAATTTTGTTCCAACCATATGCCAAAGGGTTTTCCAAAAATAACTTGTGAATCTAACATCCCTATCGGAGACTATGGTTTGGGGAAGACCATACAACTTGACAATCTCATTAAAATAGAGTTTTGCAACTCCAGAAGCATCTGTGGTCTTAGTACAAGGAATAAAATATGCCATCTTAGAGAAGCGATCGACAACCACGAAAATAGAATCATGTTTCTTTGCCGTACGTGGGAGTCCAAGAACAAAATCCATACTAACATCGTGCCAAGGGCAACTAGGAATGGGCAACGGGGTGTAAAGACCAGTATTTTGTTTCCTATGCTTTGCCAGTTGGCAAGTTCGACACTGACTTACCAACTTTGCAACATCTCTTTTCAAACTAGACCAAAAAAACTGACGCTCCACCTCTTCAATGGTTTTATTCCTTCCAAAATGTCCCGAGAGACCCCCAGCATGAGTCTCCCATATCAAAAAGTCACGCACGGATGTGTTGGGGATACACAGCTTGTTATCCCGAAATAAGTATCCATCTTGTAGGTGATACCCATTTATAGCACGGTGACTCTCATCTTTCAATGTCAAGTATATATCTCCAAATTCTGAGCAAGATTCATACTCCTCTTTGAGTCTCTCAAATCCCGTGACTTCCACACTCATTACAGACAACAATGTTACCCGACGACTCAAAGCATCCGCAGCTTTATTCTCTACTCCAGATTTATGTTTCAAAACAAAAGAATATGCTTGCAAATATTCAACCCAATGACCATGTCTGTGATTGAGCTTCTTTTGGGAATTTAGATAGCGGAGGGCTTCATGGTCGGAGTAAAGAACAAACTCCTGTGGTAGCAGGTAGTGGCGCCAATAGCGCAAGGCTTGAACCACCGCATAAAACTCCTTATCATATGTTGAGTACTTTTGTTTGGCCTCATTAAGTTTCTCACTGAAATAGGCTACAGGGTGACGTTCCTGACTAAGTACTCCACCTATACCTACTCCCGAAGCATCACATTCTACTTCAAACACCTTAGTAAAATCAGGTAGTCTCATTACCGGGGCCTCCGTCATCTTCTTCTTAACCTCCTCAAATGCCTTATTAGCCCCTTTACTCCATTGAAACTCACCTTGTTTCAAACAATCTGTAATAGGCGACATGATGGTGCTAAATCCCTTGATAAAACGACGATAGAAAGTCGCAAGCCCATGAAAACTACGAGCCTCATGGATAGTCTTAGGCTCCGGCCAGTCTACTATTGCTTGGACTTTCTGGGGGTCAGCAGAAACTCCTTGCCATGACACTATAAACCCTAAAAAAACCACTTGATTTGTGAAGAATGAACACTTTTTGACATTTGCAAATAAGCTTGTCTTTCTTAGGGTAATACAAACTTGAGTAAGGTGATCAAGATGTTCCTCTCTGGTTTTGCTATAAATAAGAATATCATCAAAATATACTACCAGAAATTTTCCCATAAATGGTCGAAGCACTTGTGTCATGACTCTCATAAAAGTGCTTGGTGCATTGGATAGGCCAAAAGGCATGACAAGCCATTCATATAAACCGTCCTTAGTCTTAAACGCCGTCTTCCACTCATCTCCCGGACGGATCCTAATTTGATGATATCCACTCTTCAAGTCAATCTTAGAGAAAATCTAGGCTCCTACCATCATATCTAGCATATCATCTAATCGAGGAATTGGAAAACGATACTTGACCGTAATCCTATTTATAGCTCGACTATCTACACACATTCTCCATGATCCATCTTTCTTCGGTGTTAACAATGCAGGTACTGCACAAGGACTCAAACTCTCTCGAATAAATCCCTTTTGTAACAACTCACATACTTGCCTTTGCAACTCAGCATGTTCACTTGGGTTCATCCTATAGTGAGGCAAGTTTGGTAACGCAGCACCAGGGACAAAGTCTATGGCGTGTTGAATATCACGCATGGGGGGTAAAGTATCAGGTAAGTCAGAAGGGAAAACATCTAGAAATTCTTTCAACACTTCCTTTACCTCTTCAGACGGCTCTTCTAAAAAGTCTTCTACACTCTCCTTGGCTACTACAGCAAACACAACAGACTCCTCACAAATTTCCTTATCGAATTCTTTAGGACTTATTATGTTAAGACCTCCCCTTTTCACTGCACTCTTCTTTTGGCTAATATCATTAGACCTTGGAGGTAGTCCAATGAGTTGGATTTTCTTACCTTGAAAATAAAATGAGCAAGAATTTGATCGCCCAAAGATTGTAACATCCAAATCATACAGCCAAGGCCTTCCCAAAATGACATGCCCTACATCCATGGGAATGACATCACACCAAATTTCATCATGATAACCTAAGATCTTTATGGGAAAAACACATCTCTCTTTGACTGCTATTGATGTATCATTAACCCATGACACACTATAGGGTTTAGGGTGTGGAACAGATTTTAGGCCTAAACGGGATACGCTACCCGAGGAAATTGCATTGATGCAACTACCGCTGTCTATGATAACCTTACACCCTTTGCCTCCACACTTAATATAAGTGAGAAAAATAGCAGTCCTTCTCCAATCCTCAGTCCCCTTAGGTTGTGTTAAAGCACATCTAACAACGCCTAACCTGATTGTTTTCTGTTGAAGGGAAATGGATCTAACACATCCTAGCAAGTTGGACTCATCCTCCTCATCATTTAAGTCCTGAAAATCATTGGGATTGGGTTCATAAATCTCATTATCACAATTATCTTCTTCACTCACATCTTCTTGCCCCTTGATAATTAGAGTCCTATTAGGGCAACTAGAGGCAACATGACCGAAACCTTGACACTTAAAACACTGAATTCTTGAAGTTGTCTTAGGTGCTTCATGAAGAATACCCTTACCCTTGTCGTCTCTAGGTATCTGTGAAACCAGAGGATTGGGTTTACGGGGTGGGGCACCTAATATTGAGTTATTACTTCCCAGTTGAGATTTAGAAGGGATACTACGAGTGTCCTGACGTCTCGTCCATTGGCTTTTTGTGACCAACTCATAATTTTGTACCAAGGTATAGGCTTCATCAAGGGTGGAAACACCCCTAAGTACAACCTCCCTTCTAAGATCATCATTTAAACCTTTTCGAAATCTACTCAGGGTCATTACTTCATCCTCCCTAACTGCACACCTCATTCTGTACTCATCAAATTGTGCCACATATTCATTGGCAGACTTGCCTCCTTGCCTCAAGTTATTCCATTGATCCAAAAGATTTCCTCTATACGAACGAGGCAAGTACTTCTCTTCTAATTTAATTTTCATTTCAATCCAATCAGTAATAGGGGGTTGACCTCTTCTGATCAAAGACTCCTCTACACTTTCCCAATAGAGCTGAGCAGTTCCTCTAAGTTTCATTTTTGCAAATCTCACCCTCCTATTTTCAGATAAATTATACCAGCTAAAGAATTGATCCATGTCACGGATCCATCTGTCAAAGATCCACGGGTCAAGTTGACCCTCAAAAGTTGGGGCTTCTACCTTAATATGCTTCATGACTTGTTCATCAGGGTCATCGTAATCGCGATAACCTTGATTACGATTGTATTGACGGTTCCTGTGATGAACTGGTCTTTGACGGTACTCATTGGCATGCTCACTATCATTAGAATCATCAAAGTCATGATGATCCTGGTGTTGATTATGGTGGCGGTTTCTACGAGGAACTGGTCTTGGAGGATCCCTATGATTTTCATTAGCATGCTCACTCTCACTAGATTGTATTACTTGCAAAGTTTCAATGGACTCTACCCTTCCAGAAAGATTATTAATTTGATTGGACATGTTACTCATTTCTGCTCGCATAAGATGTAATTGTTCCTGAATATCTCTAAGAGCATCACTAGAGTTTGGATCCATGGTAGCTATGACTTCTAGATTGTGTACTAGACGACCACTTCAGTAAATGCATGCGGAACTAGTCCTAAAAGCTGAGATCACAAATAATTCTTGCAAGTAAAACACAAAATAAAATTAAAGCTAATATTTTAATATATTAATTGGAGACTAAGTAATGACGATTAAACCGAGGAAAAATTCGCAAGCACGCAATGTAAGTCCTCCTAGATGCATACAAGTAATTCAAACACAATGTTTTGGTTTTACCACAAATTTAACCAAGCTCCACAATTAATAAAAAGGATTAAGTACTCAAGGTCCATAAAGAAGCTCGAAATTAAGGTAATTAAACTTGTGAATTGAAGTTTGTAATTTAGTTATGATAAGCACAAGGGATAATATTGATGCTAAGCTTAATCGACAAGTGTAAAAATATACCGGGAATGATGATATTCAATAGTAAAATTCTGACCGGGGTGATGTGGCGATGGCTGGCGACGTGGCGGATAGAGTCGACGTGGGCTCGCTGACGCGCCGGTTGACTCGAGCTGCTGCTCAGGGGCGACGTGGGCTGGCCGACGTGGCGGAGATGCTTTAAAATCACTCTTTCTTCTTCTGACGCCTGCGTTTTTCTTCTTCTTTTTCTGCCGTCTGGCTGTTTTCAATCTTTGATGGCGATGGAGCTTTGTGTCTCTGCTTGGGGTCTGGCGATGGAGCTTCGTGTCTCTGCTTGAGTGTGAACCAGTGGTGGTTCCGTCGTTGATGGCTGATGATCCGTGGCTGTTGTGGCCGTCGCTGTGTTTGGGTTGTGATCGGCGTTGGTGTTTGGCCGATTGTGGTAGTGGGTCTGCTGTGGATGGCGATGGAGGCGCTGCTGCTGTGATGGAGGCGTCGTTGCTCTCTGTGGTGTTGCTGTGGAAATTTCGTGAAGAATGATTTTTTTTTTTTTTCACAGATCTTTTTTTTTTTCCTTCCTTTTCAAAACCAATCTAACTTCTGGATTGTTTAATTGTGAGAACAATTAAAAACCTGGCTCTGATACCAAAACTGATGCGGCACCAATGAACAATATAAAGTTACAATAAAAAGAAGAACAAAGCTTTTAGAGAAAAGTTAGAAAGAAAGAAGCAAATATTAGAGAGAAGCTTGAAAGGGGAGAAAAGAGGTCGGGAGGAGCTGCAAAGTTTGCATTTAATTCATTTTCATCAAAAGTGCCTTTCCAAAGTGACATAAGGGGAATATAAATAGCAAAACCCTAAAACATATAGTTAGTGGGCTCGACCCCATCGGATAAACAACAATAATTCCAAAATAAATAAAATACAATGAAATGGGCTCAATCTCCCAACCAAAGCGTAACAGGCTGGGCCGTCCTGCGTCGTCGTCCATATACTCGAGTAATCTGTGGTGTGGGTCTGGTGTCCCCACCAAGATGATTTCAGGAGGTGGGGGAGTTCAGATGTTTGAAGGGAAAGGAGTGATGGGCTTGAAGAGGAAAGAGAGGCATGAGGTTGTGATGGGCACACAGAGAAGCTTGGAAAGGCTGCATCAGGTGTTTCTTGATATGGCTGTTCTTACGAGACACAGGGAGAGAAGATGGATGATATTGAAGAGAATGTGACCAGTGCAGGGTCCTTACGATGCCGATCAGATGAAGAAGAAGAGGAAGACATGGTTTTTATGTGTTTTGGCCGTGATGTTGATCATTATTTGATGTCAAGTGATTAGCTATTTCTGTTTCTACCCGCATGCCTGAAAATTCATGTCTAGCAGAGTTTTCAGCAGTTTAGAAGTGTTCCCTACTACTTCACGGCTTTAAATGTCTTTCTCGGTTAGCTGAATTTGTTTGTCAATTGCTGGGTAGATTTTGTGGTTCCATTAAGAATGCGTTTGTCATTGCCGTCGAAACGGAGGTAGGAGCAAAAAACAGTTTTATGGTGTTTGGTAATAGAAGAAACATAGATTAATTCATCATAGGACCCATAAAAAAATGATTGAAACCGTGGTTCATGAGAAGCTGAAAAATAAAGTTTTTCCTGCGATCACGATTGATTTTTTTTGCCTGCGTTTCATGGATTGCAGGTCTTGGTTAGCAGCTTGAAGCAACATCACGATGGGAAGCAACCGGCGATCTCTCTCTCTCCATGGCGATGCTTTCTCTCTTTACACAACGGCGTCTCTCTCTCTCTCCACAGTCAAGGGTAGCTCCCGAAGACACCACCATCATCCCCCTCATCACCGGTAGCTTCTCCTACACTCCATCAGCTCCTCCATGACCACCTTCGGCGAGAGGAAGATGCCCCAACGTCGAAGCAGCAACTTCGGTAGTAGGCTTCCAACGCTCCTACTGTCCACCATTTTTTATGTCACCACCATAGAAAGAACCACCTCGGCCTTCTCTACCCATCGTCATCGGCCGTTGAAGCTCTTGTCGTGGTCGGTCGACCGCTACTGTTCACATGAATCAATTCACGTGAACAGTAGCGCTGCACTGTTTATGTTTTAAGAAGACGTGAATAGTACACCACACCGTTTCCCCCCTAACCTTTTAAAGCTGGACTTGGATTGGGCTTGCTCTCGGCCCAACCCAAGTTCAACAAAGTTGGGCTTTGGGCCAAGTTGGCTGGGCTGACCCATTTAGTTGGGCCTGGCCCAACCATTTTTTTAAATATATTTAAAAAATAAAAAAAATATAGATAAAGATTAGTTCTGATGAAAGAGAAAGACACATGACTTTGTTTCACTTCACAACCCTATTGTTTTTCAGTTGATTATGAATCAGATACTTATTGATTGGTTCATGATGAAATTGCAAGTAATTTGATGGAAGAATAAAAACAAATATTTGTTTTTTTCATGAATTATTAATTATATTTTATTATTATGATTATTAATCTATAAAATTTTAATTATATATATATATATATATATATATATATATATATATATATATATATATATATATGTGTGTGGGTGTGTGTGTGTGTGTGTGTGTGTGTGTGTGTGTGTGTGTTCTTTAAAGTAATTTTATAAGTTGACAACAATATGAAAAGCATGATAACCAAACACACGAAACTGTTTTTTATCAATCTTAAACTCAACCATAGTTTTAACCACAACACCAACATAATTATTTTGAACCGCAACTAAAAATGTTTTTCATGAAACTGTTTTTTTTAAATCTCAACCACAAAAACAAAAGAAATATCAAACGCACCTTAAATTTATTACCATTGTCTTATCGAATTTTGTAAATTCTTTTTTAGTCGGTGAACTGTTCTTTTAATTGAAATGTTTCAATTTTGGAGTGTTATGGTGTGCTATTGTGGGTTGTACTGTTTATATATATATATATATATATATATATATATATATATATATATATATATATATATATATATATATATATATATATATATATATATAAATTAATTAATTAATTAAAAAAAATAGTTCAAATCTAAAAATTATATTATATAGAATTATGCAATTTAGTCTAAAAAAGATACAATAAAATGATTTTTCTGAATAAAATTATGAACATGTATAGATTATGAGAATATCATTATCAATCTTGCAAGGTCATTATATTTTTTGTTTTGCTTTGAAATTTTAACATAATATATATAAATATATCAAAAGACTCCTCGTAAAATTTATCTCAATCTAACGGTCAAATTAATAGATATGATTGATATTGTAAAATTATTCATTATTTTAAAAAAAATATACTATTTGGCCGAAATAGAATAGACAAAACAAAACTAGAACATTTCATCCAGTTTTTGACAGAAAAATATGGAATATACTAAAATTTAAACTAAGATAAAATAATATTATTTTATCTCATTTTTTATCCGGTATAAAACGTTTATCTGCATTCTATCTGCTGTTCTTCCCTTGAATGTTGATGCGAGGCATTTCTGTACCAAAATCAATCATTCTACTCTTGACGTAAAGTGTTTTGAACAGAAATGAATTCTTGAGAATTGAGCATCTCATGAATGGAGCAAAGCACCCATATGTCTTTCTGATGCTTTTTAGTCTTCAGCTTTAATTATATTAGTAAAACAAACCATTGTGAAAAATATAAAAATATAAAAATACCTCTTGATGACGCTAGGTTAATTTTTCTTCTTACAAAATATTTGAATAATCTTACTATGCAGTGTTGCATAAATGAAAAAAAATACTTATTTATCTCTACTCTATTTTGATAATGAAAAATGATAACAAACCTCAATGCCTTTGGAAGCCTATTTTAAGTTTTATGAATGGAGTGGTTCAAATATTATTACACTATTCTAGTTTGTGGATGTGGATCACGTCAATGTAAAACCTAGTTTGACATTGCGTTTTAAAAATATTTTTGAAATAAAATAATTTTTATATTTTTATTTTAAATTAAATTATTTTAGTATTTTTATATCATTTTAATGAGATGATTTCAAAATAATTTTAAAAAACAAAAAAACATTATTTGATATATTTATGAATGAAAAACACTTTCAAAAATAACATCAATCATATTCCCAAATAAGCACTAAGTGTGTGCGTGGCTGCGGTTTGAAAAAAAAAGGGTATAAGAAAATGTTTTTAGTTGCGATTAAAAATAAGGTTGAAAAGAATATGTGATAGTTAGGAGATCAATTTTCTCATGCAAAATAAATTAAAATAAGGACTTTTTGAATGAAAAACATGTTATCTGAACTTTTACGAAACCAAGGTTTGAAACATATTTACGTGTAGGACCTAATGCAAAAATAATGTTTTTCTATATGATTAGAAAGAAAACACAAGCTATTACAATACTAAATCATTTCAAAATGTAGTGTGCAAATTAACTTCTAACTAGTTGAGTGACCCAAGCTTAGTTGAGGGTTATAAAAAGAATTTTGAGTAAAAAGAAATATTTCTCAATTAAAGCAAGTTCATTTTTAAAAAAAAGAGAAAAAAAAACATCAAATGAAAAAAAAAAAAACATCAAATGATGAAACATGTGTGAATATTTAAGTTTTTACTCGAGTTATATGACCAAAAACACTAATTTTTTTTTTATTTTTTTAAAAAACACTTAAAAACCTAATTTTCAACTAATCAAATGTAAAAAATAGGATCATACTAAAAGATATAAGCCAAAAATACTCAAGTCCATTTTGGTTAACCTATCACTCATGGGCTAGCCTATGTAGCCAAAAAGAAATTCTCACGCTAGACATCCTTCTCAAGTCTAAATTAAGTAGCCAGAAAGATTCGACCCTTGGAGAAGAATGTGCGATGTCCTGGCTGAACAAATCACAATGAACATCCTGAGAGAATCGCTAGCCCAACCTTCCATAGCCAAACGTTTTGCAACACACAATGAGAAGCCTTGAGACGTCACCATCCTCCAACCAATACATAGCCATAAAAAAAAAACTTTTAAAAAATAAGAACAAAAAGGGGAGTCATGGGCTCCACAATCAACCAAGCAAGTAGGCAAATAAGTGTGGCAGCTAATTATTTCACTTGCTTTCACTAAAATAAGAAATAGCATTATTGACTTAGCTTTGCATTCACTTCAATTATTATATTATATTCCCCTAGACTGTTTTTAAAAATGTTTTTTTAAATGTATAAAGTATTTTTTTTTTATTTTTTAAAAATTATTTTTGATATCAGCATATCAAAATGATATAAAAACACTAAAAAAAATACTTTTAAAATACAGTGTAAAACAAACAATACTAAAAGAGATCACCCAACATCGACAGCACACAGGTAACCTAAAATTATGATTCCACTTGCTGATATTTCTTATATCACAAGCCATGAAATATTATTTATTACCTGTCATACACAGCCAAGTGGTTGAATGCACCGCTTAAACCATAGACTGTCAGGGTGAATGACAAAATTACAAAATGAAGAGTTGTGTACATTTAAAACAAAATAATGCTAATTTAACTAATAAAAAAAATGTAATTTCGAGATGGTTTTCATTATCTAGAGAACTTTTAGTTTTTCTAAACTCTTTCCTTTATATTTTTTTTATGTCAAGAACCTTTTTTTTATTTTTATAAAGTATATCATACAAATTTCCTGTTCGATAGTTACTTTCTTTTGGTTGTTTTGTTAGCACGTGTGGTGCAAATGCATATGGTTCTCCCTATTTCATTTCATTTTATTTTATTTGTAGCACTCTAAAATCTTGAATTATGCTCACATATGTTATTGGTATGCTTAATTATACATTTATCGTGAATGAACCTATAGAATTAGTCATATTATAACATGGTCTCCTATTTATATATTTAATATTATTTATTCACATAGCAGTGAAAAACTCATCATTATATAATTTCAATCTTTTTCAAGTATATAGTGTGCCATTTATTTATTTATTAGGAGAGAGTCCATGTCTAAGGGTTAAATTGGTAAGCTAAATATTTTTTTCTGAGTGAGCTTTCTTACTTTTTATACCCATCTTGTAAATACATATGTGATGTTATGTATAGCTTGAGCTCCTCAAAAACAATAGTTTTTAGGTTATTTTTTTATATATATCATTCATGTATGTATGTGTATGATCATATGATCTAGTAGTTTCTACGAGGCGTGACATGATAATGAAAAACCTGTGATCTATATAAAAAATTTCGAGTTCAAGTCAAAATATGCATTATTTATAAGAATATAAAACAACTAAATTTTATTTATTTATCTGAAATCACAAGATATGAATTTTTATAGAGTGGTTTTGTGTTATAAAATATTATGATTTAGTAATGGAGAGTGATGATTGATTTTTATATCATTGCTTAAGTTTTTTAGTTCTGAAAGAATTATGTTAAGGCATGGTCGTGCTTAGCATAGGCAAGACAATCCTATAGTAGCTGTAAACCAGCTAAGCAAATTGTACGTCATTTGCATTTTAAATTGATTTTTAATTGATATCATCATTCTTTTTAATACTTATATATATATATATATATATATATAAATAATTAAATTAAGATTTAATTCTAAATAATAAAAGAAAAATTACAATTTAAAAATATATTGTCAATAGTAAAATATTTTTCTTTTTTTGTTAGAAGATATATTTTAATTGCTTCAGTGAAAGAGGAATAATCTTCCTGGTATAGTAGTATGTTATTTTTAAAAATATTGCTTGAGAAAATGTTCATTTTTTTTTTAAAATATTTTTGATATAAATATATTAAAATAATTTTAAAATAGTATAAACATTATTTAAAGAAAAAGTATAATTTTTTTTTTTTTTATAAAAACAATTAAATATATTTTTTTTTTGTTGTTGTTTGTTCGACTAAGAAATGAAAACAAAAGAATGGGCTAGCTAGCTGGATCCGCATTAAGGGAGCAAATTTCGGTGCTCTGTATTGAAAAACTCTGCTTTAAAAACCCAACAAGCTGCTTCTCCTGGTGTCGTTGGTGGTGCCGGTGGGCGCCATCTTTCAACGTTGTTTGTGGCGGTGGTGCTACTACACATGGCAAAGTAATCAAAACATGGTCGTTGTTGCTAATCATGGGTTTCGAAACTGCAAAGTTTGATTTTTATGTAATTTGAGCTTGGTTGGATTGGGACCCATTTCTGGCCTACATGTATAAGGTTGGTTGGTTTTGTTATTTGGTACAGAAAATGTGGTTGCCGTGGGATTCTTTTACTAGACATTGTGATGTGTGTTTTGGTGAAAACTGAAAGGTTTTGGATGAAGGGTTGATGCAATTTAAGAAAGTTATGATTTTTTTGAAACTGTAATTGAATCCTTTTTATGTTAGAATCTTCCTTGATTTTGGAGTTTCAGATGGGTTTGCGTATATTTGATTATGATTGCTGTTAAGCATTATATTTTTTAGACCTGGGATTAAAGATTCTATTTATACCATGCAACAAATGGAACTGCCGTCTGGGATATACATACCAATTGAACAAGTTGGGTTATTTTCTTTTTTTCTTTTTACTATCATTTGAAGGGAAAGAATTATGTTTGATTTTATTATGTTTTGTATTGATTCTCCTTGTTTTTATGTAGTTATAGTTGAATATTGAATGATGTCTGCGCTTGTTGTAAGTTAAGATGTCCTTCAAAAGCATCATGCGTGAACTCAAGGAAATAAAAGAGGGGATTGGAAGCATATCAAGGCGAGGAGTTGAAGGGAAACATTGGCGTGGTAGGGCGAGGTCACATATTGTACCAGAAGAAACTGATCAGATTGAACTGGGCCAGTGGGCGAATCTACCACCAGAATTGCTTTTGGATATCATTATGAGGGTAGAAGAGAGTGAGGTCTCATGGCCTGCTCGTGCCGTTGTTGTTCATTGTGCTTCAGTCTGTAGATCATGGAGGGAAATCACAAAAGAGATTGTAAAAACTCCCGAGCAATGTGGGCGGCTGACGTTTCCCATATCATTGAAACAGGTACTGATATTTTCCTTCTTTTTCCAAGTGCTTTTTGGTTTACTAATCATCCCGGATTCCTCTTGCTTACTTGTCTTTGTTGCCTGAAAATAGCCTGGTCCTCGTGAGTCGCCCATACAGTGCTTTATTAAGAGGGATAATGCAACTTCTACATTTCTGTTGTACTATGGTCTGGTGCCTTGTAAGTCATGTTATTCTCTTGTTCATACTTGCTAAACAAAGAAGATATATTTGTGGCTCGGCATGAAATGCTTAAGAAACTTCTGTAATTATGGACTGAGTAAGAAAGCAATGTCGAGCAGAATGCATAGATTGATGATATTAATATTAAACACCTCTTCATTGATCGCACTAAGAACCATGACATTGCAATGGTTGGAAATTTGGGAGCCTAATTTGGCATTTATTTGGAAGCAAATTACCAAACTTTACAATGATACCAGTTTGAGCAACTAGCTGCCTTGAAGTGTATGCTACTCCTTCCAAATCTTTCTGATCTATAGAACTGTGTAGAGAGCTCCATTAAGTGCTTATTGATTGGAAATAATATTTCCTACCTTTTTAAAGTAACGTTACTATCAATTGACAGCTGAGGGTGGGAATGATAAGTTGCTCTTAGCAGCTAGAAAGATCACAAGGACAACATGCTCAGATTTCATAGTATCTTTGGTTTCAGATGATTTTTCTCGGGCCAGCAACACATATGTTGGTAAATTGAGGCAAGTTTTCAAATGTGAATGGATGCTAATTAATTTTCCTGAATTTTCTTCTATTCTTGTTCCTAATAACTCATTGGAAATTTTGTCAGGTCCAACTTTTTGGGAACCAAGTTCACTATGTATGACAGTGAACCTACATATGAAACACCAAGGCAACTGGCAAGCCATACAAGTCGTAGATTCCATTCCAGGCAGGTGTCTTTGAGATTGCCTGCGTGTAACTACTGCATAGCTACTATCACGTACGAGCTCAATGTTCTCCGCTCAAGAGGACCAAGGAGAATGCATTGCATAATGCACTCTATTTCAATGTCTTCCATTGAGGAGGGGGGCACTGTCCAAACACTAACATCAACACCAGAGACATTTAATGGCCAATCTCCTCACCTGTCAAGTTCAACGGGGAATGAATTGGTCTCAGATAATAGTTCTGCAAGCTCCTCTCAGTCACCAGTATTAGCCCGAGGTTCAGAACAGCTCCTTGTTCTTAAAAACAAGGCCCCTAGATGGCATGAGCAACTACAGTGCTGGTGCCTAAATTTCAGAGGTCGTGTCACTGTTGCTTCTGTTAAGAACTTCCAACTTGTTGCTTCAGCTGAACCATCCCACAACGTGTCCGCTGCGGATCAGGAAAAGGTAATTTTACAATTTGGAAAAATTGGAAAAGACATCTTCACGATGGACTATCTCTACCCACTTTCAGCCTTCCAAGCTTTTGCGATCTGCCTGAGCAGCTTTGATACCAGACCAGCCTGTGAATGATAACCATGGCGCTCGAAGATATTTACTTTTGTAAACTAAAACGTTTGCCCTAATTTTTTGAAGCGTTTCTTCACTAAATGCCAAGCTTATTATGCAATGCCATCACAGCTGATCTTGGCAGTTCAATCAGAGCTTTTTTGTGATCGTGGAATTTGACTTGTATCCCAATTCATCATTCTAATACTACGGAAGTAAAAGAAGTTCAGTGAATAGTATCTAAACAGTTCTTAAAAACAAGTTAACCTTTTGACAAAGCATGTTGAAACTATCTCCATTCTTTTGTTACTCGAAACTACTTTTAATCGCTTGTTTCAGGTCTTTTCTTCCTGTTCTGATATGTTTGATGCTGCTTCTTTGGGATTCCAGTGATTGCTGCTGATAAGCTTGTGCTTGCTTAAAGTAAAAAAGGTTTGTCGCCCTAACCAGCAATGGAGAAACCACGACCAGCAAGAAAGCCTCCACTTGTACTACTATACAGTGAATTATTAACCATATAGTAGGTGTCTATCTTGGGACTAAAAGGTTTCCTTTTCTTGTGGTCTCATGTTCGAGTTCTGTAATTGCTAATATGATAACTATTAAAAGTTTATATGGTCATTAATTTCAGGGTTTGTGAGATTAATTGAGTGCATTCAAACTAGTTCAGATATAAAAGTTAATAAAAAAAAACAATACAGTGAATTATGAGTGTAGAAGATATGATTTCCTTACAGGATTGTTCTCTAAGGGTTTCAGGTCCAAGAATTTATTTAAAATACAATATACATCAACTAAGATTCAAATGTTCATTTGCACGCAAGAAATATGCCTGGTTCTTTTGGCGGCATAGAGTGCTTTTAGAAAAGCATTGTGATTCCAGCCCATTTAGTAGGTTCATACACATTGAAACATTTTTGAATAAAAATGTTTTTTTTGTTTACATAATTTTTTTTTTATGATTTTAGATTATTTTTATATATTATATTTAAAAACGCAACTAAGCATTGCTTTTCAAAAATGCTTTTAAAATTTTTTAATTTTAATTTTTTCTTTAAAATAATATTTTAAGTATTTTAAATCGGTGTTAATATTAAAAAAAAATTATAAAAATAATAAAAAAAAAACATTATTTTTATGAATTTCTAAACAAAAGCAACTTTCAAAAAACAGTAAATTAAAATCTTCAATAATTTTGGTCAAAGCCAGCAATACGTTTAATCTTCTTTCTTCAACAATGATGAAGATATGAGCACCATAGTTAATAGACATTGGAAACCAGGTCGATGGTCTGGCTGCTTTCAGCTACATGCTTCGCCTCTTCTCTCGTGGCAGTTTCACAATTCTTCCCCTTTGTCGGCAAGGTCGTATTTCTCATCTCACAGAGGAGTACGCAATGAACTCTCTTGAAGTAAATTGAAAAGGCTGATGCGGGAAAGGGTTCCTGAATTGAGCATTTGAAAAAAAAAACGAAAAAAAAGGATGTTCAATCAGAATACTCGTAACCAGAAAGGTGGTGAACAAATGAGAGTGCACAGGTAAGTAGAAGACGCACGGTCGAGGTCCATAAACTTTGATCTGGCGTACATGGGTATCCCTTCCATTAAGATGATTCGATAGCACCGCAATTTGCAACATAAATGTGTTAACAAATGTTTCCCTGCCAAAGATACAGTTCCAGGATTAGGGAATCAAATTGCTCATCATGATCTAGATTGACACAGTCCTATAGGACTACTATTTCAAAATTACAGTCATTGCTGAGCCGAGCCACCTATGGTTCTGACTTCAGAATACTAAAAATTCTGCATCATATAGAACTGATGTAATTGAACTTGAAACTTAGATCATTATTAACTTGAAAACAATTATATGATGACACATAGCAGCCGCTTACTTGAAAAAAACAAAAACTTGATATAACAAAACACATTTTCATGTTGCATGCGGTTCTTGACTTAGGATGATAGGATAATTTCAACTACTCAACACCATCATTAAGATTTAGATGATAGGATAATTTCAACTACTCAACACCATCATTAAGATTTACCCTCTGTTGAATTGAACCCATAACCCCATTTTGGACAAGCCAGGAAACGTTTCCAACTCAGTTGTACTTCAACATGCCTCAGAACACTTGATGAGTTGACATTAAGAAGATAAACCAGTAACTAAAAGTTGATAGAAAATGGTAGTAAGAATTTCATCCTCTGCCTTCCATCTCCGATAAAGGAAAGGAATCTTTGATTCTCGATTTCTAGTGCTGATAACTACCGACAAATATCAGTGATCATGATCAACACAGCAGGTAAAACAAGTAATTAGCTTTATATTTCATGATGATAAACTTAATTTAGCAGCAGCCAACTAAGTTTCTGATATTCAGAAGAACTAGATTTGGACAAGAACAAAACCAAATGATGACAGACTTGGATAATGCCTATAATGCATCACTAAGCAAAGAGAATTAATAAAAAAAGCACATAGGCATAAATATAATGGCAAAACTTACTAATTACCTAGGGTCATTTCCAGATAAGGACAGATAAACCCACCCAGTTGGCTTCACAAGTTCCATAGTCTTAATCTCCTACAACAAAATTTATACCAAAACCAAAATGAGTCGCCACAAATATGATTTTCAATTACAAAAACACAACAAAGTACATAATACAGCAAAATACCTTCAAATTATAAAACCCATCACCAGCACGAATCGAAATCTTACTAGGTGTATAACTCTCATCCAGCTTAAAATCCAAATAAAGAACAACTAACTTGAAAAACACAAAATTCCCAATAATTAATCCTAACACACAAAAACCCAATTAACCAAAATTAAAAAAAAAAGGAAGAGAGAGAGAGAGAGAGAGAGAGAAATTAACAGGAGTTACATACTTGCAGCTTCACTTTCTTCTGAAATTGAATATTAACCACATGTGGTTGTGCTCCATCAGACCTTAAAAAACAAACAGATGAAAAAGATTCAAAACTTTATATTCCAATCAATTAAAAAAGATACTCAAACTTTCATTTCCTCTTTCAATAAGGATTCAAACTTTATCAGGTAAACGGAGAGACAAAAGGGTGTGTTCGTTAACTGCCAATAAGTGTCTAGATTGTCATCTCTAAGAGAAGAGACCCCATTTCCAGGTTTGCAGGAACTAACACTCCAAGCAGCTTTCATTCCCATTTCTCTATGATCATCTTCAATTACCAAGTGCTTGTTTCCTCCTGTGATCTTCCCTTCTTCTTCTCCTTCCGATGATTCAGTTGCCATTCTTTGTTAACCAGTAGGCAATGTAGCTTAAATTTTTTCAATCTTTATTCATTTTTGACAAAATAATAATAATTTTGAGTGAAGTTACCGTAAGTAAGCACCGTAGGAAAAGTGAGCTATATGCCAAACCAGAATCTGAAAACTTGCTTTCGTTGAAAAGAGGGAAGAGTTTTAAAATTGCTAGATGGCTTGTCGCTTGATTTTATAGACGACTTGCCGTTTTTATCAAGTAGCTGGAGTTGCTAAACGACCTACCGTTGTTGTTTATAGGCATGTAGCTTTTGGGCATCCAGAAAATATAGAAATGCTCTAAAAAATTTCCAGATGTGAATGGTCTGTTTAGGATTGAATTACAAAATAACTTGTTATTAGCGTATTGCAAAATACCTGGATGGTCTGTTAAGGCCACTAAAATTAATAAAATCAAATAAATTTATGCAAATTGCCCCCAAAGGGGTGGAGGATATAATGAGAAATTTGGATATCTTTTTCTGTCAATAAAAAAGTTGAAATCAAGCAGAAAATCTACCTAGAATAAAAATTGTATCAGCATATATAAATAGGAAATTACCTTATCATATATAACTCTCCAGATGTAGCTTATCATATATAATTTTCTAGAACTGCTATTTCTAATTACTATGTACATGACACCTTTTTCCTATATAAAGAAAGAATAGTCTCAATAGGAGGTGATTCAAACCAAACCATTATGTTATAGTATCATAACTTTTCTCACAGAATTTCTAAGTTTTAGCTTTCTCGGTCATAGTTTTATGGAGAAATTAAATAATATTTGTGTCAGATTTATTAGGAAAAAAAATGTTGCTTTGACATTTTAGTTGGAGATTTTTATCTAGGAAAAGAAGTTATGGGGCCATATAGATGACAATCAAAGGAAACTTGGGTGTTGAGGGATTTCATGTTGCTAAGACAACATTGTCAAAATGCACAAATCATTTTGTGGAGCCACATTTGATTCTTTCTTTACATCCACATAGATCAACCAAAGCTATATGGGATCACCTCACACAAGTTTATAACCAAGACAACAATGCTAGGTGTTTTCAGTTTGAGTTGTCCATTGCTAAATATTCTCAAGGAGATCTTTCTATTCAAGATTACTATTATGAATTTTTGACTATGTGAAATGACTATTTTGACCTTGTTACAGCCAAGGTTTCTGCAAAAGGTATCCTAGCAATGCAACAAGTCCATAAAATCAGCTAACAAGATCAATTTATGATGAAATTACAACCTGAAATAAATCATATCGTGCCTCTCTAGTCAATTGTGACCCTGCAAAACTCTTGCGTGAAGAATATCGTCTCCATACTCAGACCATTATGGAGTAAGAAAGAGTTGCCTCTACCACGATCCCAATTGCTTATATTGCTCATAGAAAGGGGAAGGGTCATGATATGAGCAAGACACAATGCTATAGTTATACATGATATGAGCAAGACACAATGCTATAGTTATAAGAAGTATAACCATATTGTTCCTCACTATCCAAATACAATTTACAACTACGGTAAACAACAAGGAAACATCATTTAGGAGTGTCCTATTCGTCCTTCTCAACGTTCACACAATTTATCACACTGTTGTTTCTACTGCTGGCTCACCTACCTCACAAACTCCAAAAATTTACGAACTCAAGAGATGTTACAAGAAATGATTGTGAGTGCATTCTCCATACTTAGTCTTTCTTTCTTGAATCTTAGATTCAGGTGCTTCCACTTATATGATAAACTCTTTGCATGACTTAAGTAATATTAAAAAATATTATGGATCCTCACATATTCAAACAATTAATGGTGGTGCTCTTCTCATTATGGTTGTTGGTGATGTACCTCTTTTTTTAAAGGATGTTTTTGTCTCACCTAAGGTCGCTATAAATTTAGCTTCTATAGGTCATTTTGTGGACAATAACTGTGATTTTCACTTTTCTAATCATGTCTTTATTGTACATGACTAGATGTTGGGATAGTTGATAATGAAAAGGCCTAAGCATGGATGTCTATTTTCTCTCCAACTCCTTGTTCCATGCATTTTGCTTCATTCCTTTGTTTTATCTTTCTTTTGTATTGCACCTAAAGTGTCCAATAAAGTTTGGCACAAACGTTGTGATCATCCAAATCCTAGAATTTTCTCCAATTTTGAAATTTAGGTTAATAAACAATAAAACCCATTCTTCTTCAACTATGTTCCTTGATTATGCTGCATGTAAACATGGAAAAAAGTAAAATTTGTCATTTTCCTTCTAAAAAAAGTAGAGCCACAAACCCTTTTGAGATAATTTATAGTGATGTTCGGGGAATTAGTCCAGTGATTTCTTATCCACATTATAAATATTTTGTAATTTTTATTAATGACTATAACCGTTATACATAGGTCTATTTCTTGTGGAACAAATAAGAAGTTTTGTTTGTGTTCAAACTATTCTTAGAACTTGTTAATACTCAATTCTATACCATAATTAAAATTCTTAGATCAAATTTGGATGAGGAATATATGTCTAATGATTTCCAATCTTTCTAGCAAGCTAAAGGTATCATTTTTCAACGATCATGTTCCTATACTCTTTACAATAATAGAGTAACGAAACATAAAACTCACCATCTTTTGGATGTGTTCCGGACCTTGCTCATTGAAACTTCAATTCCTCCTAAGTTATAGGTGGAAGCTCTCGGAACAACAACTTATCTAATCAATAGACTTCCTTCACAAATCTTAGGTCTGGAGTTTCTATATTCTTAGCTTCATCATTGTCATCCTATATGCACAAATCTTCACACCTTTGGGAGTGAATGCTTTATGCATTTGTCTTCACCTCATAGAAACAAACTTTTTACTTAGTCCATTCATTGTGCTTTCCTTGGTATGGTGTCACTAAAAAAGATTATCTATGTTTTGATCCACACACTAATTGGGTTCATGTTTTCAGGAATGTTATTTTATTTGAATATCAATGTTTCTTTCTTTTGCCTTCATCCTTGGCCCATCTTTTTACCTATTTACCATTTTTTTATGACACTTATCATATGCCTAGTGTTTAAGTTGATAGGTTCAAACCATATATGGTGTACAAACGAAGACTTCTAGTGTTGCCCTTTTCAGCTTCTATCTTACGATTTGCTCCTTCTTTGCACCTTTATGTGCATTTTGAGGTAAATTATTTGGTTTTTTTACGCTGTTTCTTTAGGTTATATGTACCACCTGATAGGTATGAATTTAACCCATATGTGACATATACTTCTACTACTGCTCTCCCAGTCACTTTATCCGTTTATTGTTATTCCTACTAGTTATTCACAATCAGCTAAAGAGTCATGTTGACAGCAGGCCATATAGGAAGAATTGAGTGCTCTCGAAGCTAATTATACTTGGGATATTGTTGATTTTCCTTTTGATGTGACTCTTCTTAGGTATAGATGGGTATATTCTGTTAAAATCAAGGCTGATATAAGCTTGGCAGATATAAAGTCTGTTTGGTGGCTTTTGAAAACCATAAAAAGTATGGAGTATATTACGAGGGAACTTTTGCTCTAATATACAAAATGACCACAATTCATACAGTTCTAGCCATTGTATCCTCTCAACATTGGTATTTATACCAATTGGATGTGAAAAAATGTATTTCTTCATGGCGATCTCCATGAAGATATTTATATGCGTACACTAATCAATTTATTTTCCACTCATAATTCTGTTGTGTGTAAGTTGTGTCACTCTTTGTATTGTCTCAAACAAGCTCTTCGTGCTTGGTATGAGAAATTTACTTCTACCCTTCTTGAATTTGATTTCTCAAAAGCAAATATTCCTTTTTATTTCTAAGTATGATTGTTAATGGAATTGTGTTTCTATTGGTGTATGTTGATGATATAGCGGGTACTGATTTAACTTTGAATGATCAACTAAAGTAGCACTAGTAGAACTCCTTCCACATGAAGAATCTAAGTCCTCTAACATGTTTTCTTGGTCTAAAGATTCTTGTTGGTTCATATGGCATCTTTCTATCACAACACAAGTATGTCATGGACTTAGTGGCTCCTACTAGTCTCTAGGACTCATCATCTCTTGATACTCTAATGGAAATTAATCTCAAGATTCACAAAGATAAGGGTGAGTTTTAATTAGACCTAACAACATATCATACACTTGTGGACAACTTGCTCTATCTTACAAACACTAGATCTCATATTTTTTATGCAATGCAACATGTTAGTTGCTTCATGGCCTCTCCAAGGCACCTCCATATGACTTGTTAGAAGAATATTTTTTTATGCTCATGGAACCATTCATAAAGGGCTTTGCTATCATCCTAGTATTTTCTTTGATGCTGATTATATCGGGTGTTCTAATACTTGACTTTCAACTACTAACTGGTGTATGTTTCTTGGCCCTGGACTTACTTCCTACAAAGCAAGAAACAAAACTACGTTTCCATGTCTTCAACTGAGTCTGAGTACAAGGCTATATCCCAAGCAGGTTTGCTTTAGCCACTATCGATTCCAGACAAACCATGGGTTTCAGTTTCGATGGATTTCATCGTGGGATTTCTGAAAGTGGATGACATGAATGTGGTGTTGGTAGTTATAGATAGGTTCTCCAAATATGTAGTGTTTGTTAACACTCCATTAATGTGTACAATAGAGGTGGCAACGAAGATATTTTATCAGAAGTGGTGAAATACTTTGGGTCCCGATAGACATTATTAGTGATCGTGATGCATGTTTCACTAGCGAGTATTATACAACTTTGTTTAATATGATGAGGGCACAACTAAAATTTTCCACAGCTAACCATCCTCAGACGGATAAGCAAATAGATAGGATCAACGCATTGCTGGAGGAGTATTTATGGCACTACATGACAAAAATAGAACATAATTGGCTAGAATTGCTGGACATTGCCCAATTTTGTTACAACCTCCACAAATCATTTGCGATAGAGAAAAGTCACTTTGAGTTGGTACTAGGGGCACAACCCCAAATCTTATGGAGATTTCGATGCAAAAATCAGAGGAAAAAGTCAAGCAGCATACCAATTTGTAATGGAAAGACAATAATTGTTGGAACAAGCTCGAGACAGTTTGCGGAAGGTCAAAAACAAATGAAAAAGTATGTTATTTTGAAGAGAAAGCCATTGGAGTTTGACGTAGGTGACAAGGTGTTGCTGAAATTAACACCTCAAATTTGGAAGAAGATTACAGGAGGATTGACTCAACGAGGGTTGATACCAAAGTATGACGGGCCTTTCGAAGTTAGGGAGAAAGTGGGGGTTATGTACAGGCTAGTCTTGCCAAAATGCATGAATCTTCACACACGTTTCATGTTTGCTACCTGAGACCGTACTACGAAGATAAGGAGGACCCAAACAGGAATAAGACACAACATGCTCCACTAACAATTCAGAAGCAGTTTGACGTTGACATTGTGAGGATAATAGATCATCGTAGACTTTGACAGTATAGAAAAGTTGGAGGACTGGATTTTCTTGTAAAATAGGCTAGAAATGAAAAGGTTTTGTGATAGAAAAATACCGACTTGTGGTAGTATGAGGACAAGTTACGAGATTACCTCACAGCGATTCCGACGAGGATATTAGATTCTTTAAGTAGGGATAGTTTGTCACAGTTCTAGGCGCGATGGCGTGCCAACAAGAACACTGCTGGGATATTGGCAGTATGCATGGGTAGAGGCAACATGCATAGGCAGGGGTAGATTCAGCAGCAGTGCGTAACGGGTACGTGCAAACATCGACAACATTTTTGACACAACTTTATACTTGGATAGAGGGTTGTCCAAGACATGTAATAGCACAACTAAGTTGGCAGAGAGGGCTCCATTGATTGGCTTGAAGGTCTGTGAGGTGGCAGACCAAAGAAGTTACAATTTTGATCAAACTAACTAGTTGTATATATCTGTCTAGGGGTGACAGTTTTATATGTAACTTCCATGTTCTCTTAAGATAAAAGAGAACTAATAGAGTGTAGTCTGCGAGCAGATTTGTGCATGACACATACAACTAGTTTTGTGTATCCTTTGTTTCAGAATTAATAAAAGTTGAGAGTGTTTTACTGTAAACTGTGCTTGCGTTTCTGATTTGTTTACTTGTGCTCTTATTAATTGTCTACTGCGTGAAAGAATTCAAGGAAAGTTCTTTAGGTGTGTCAAACACCTTAGTGATAGGCTAAACACGAGTTGGAATTGTGAGGAAGGCTGAGTCTAGTGTAGGACTAGACTTTGACCTTAGTTTTTAACAGTGTACTCCTCAATTCAACATAAAAATGAAAAAAAAATATTTGTAAATTCCTCAATTTGGAAATCCACGGACACTTGGAAGCCAAGCTTTCTAAACTCCTCAATTAAGCATGCAAATGAAAAAAATATATTTGCAAATTCAATTAACTAATTTACTACTGACCTCATCTTTATGCTATACTTAGTAATTCAATCATAAGCTTATTGCCTTTGAAAAAAAAAGAAGAAAAAAGACAACAACATAGCTATCAATGATTGCCATTCAACTAGTGCAACAAATATATAAATAATCTAAGAAAAAGAACATTATATGATACGAACAAGATTACTGCAATTAAGTTAGAACAAAGCAAATTCAACAAGAAAACTGAAAAACATAATGCCTAAATTATAGTTGCACCTGAGCATGAAACTTTATGCATCATCTGTATGGGATATAAAAGTAATAAAGCTAGATCCCAAACAACACATGTCAGTAGAAATGCATAAGCATGGAGTCAAACAGATTTTGTAATGGTCAACAAATATTTCAAATACAATCCAGAAAATAAAAATTCTTCCACTCAAGTTTCTCCAAATAAAAAGTCTTAACTGCTATTCATTTCCACAAGATAATACGAATGATGGAATAAAATGAAATAAACAAGACTTAAACATGAGGGAAATACAATTGACTGATAATGGTAGGAATATGGTCTTGTTAGCTAGAGATTGACAAAACTTCATGAATTTGTAGAGTAACAGGATGGGAGGGAACAAGATTTAAAATTTTCATTCATGAATTAATGGAGCTTAAATTTCAGAAATCCAAAATCAACTTCCTAACTCCTATCTTGCATTGAGAATCCCAGGGAAGCTTAGCAAGTCCAGACATAAACTTCAAGTCTTTCTGATTCATATTCGTATAAGAATGACATTCATAGGAATAATCATTGTCCTTTGCCAAAATCAAATTTGACCCATTTGCAACCTTAGATCGTGAAGCATCTGAACTGTAACTAGAATCTAAAGACCCAAATGATGCATTGCTAATATCTAGTGGAAGGTGTAGGTCATTCATGGAATTGCTTAAACTAGTGACCGAATCAATAAAAATGTCCAATAACCTCGATTCTCGAATGCTTGGATCATGAATATTGGACACTTGAACTCTTCTTTTTGTAACCCTACTAAACATGTCAGTTTGAGTCCCATACTGCTCACATCCAAGACGAGACTCAACTTGATTGTATTGTCGATGGAAAGAAGTATCACTGGGGTTCTTCAGTGAAAATAATCCTTCATGCCAAGCTTTGAGAGTCTTTTTTTGCTCTTTAATGAGTAAGTTTCCGTGCTTCTTCAATATAAGCATAAGGCAATCTAAGATGTTCCTTTGTATGGGCTTATTGCCACCATCCTTATCTAGCTGCTTCTTAATAGATCATTTTCTATAAGTATGGCCTTTTGCGATGTAATATTCAGTTTTGAAACTGCAAATTGAATAGCCTTGATTTCAGAATTCATGCATGGCTTTACCAGCTCCTTCTTCAGAATAATCCAGCAAAAACATTGTTGCCCTAAGATCATCAATAATTTGAAATATCTGCATATAACAACTGCTTATTAGCCTTAAAGAAGAACGAAGAGAAACAAGCTTAAAAAATAATAATCACAATAGAAAACTGACATAAAAACAAAGGTGACCCAAAACAACTATAGGCCCACAGCAGTTTTGAGACTTAGAGGCCCAATTTTTTTTTTAAAAGATACTAGTAGAAGTACTTGTAACAAAAGTACTGACAAAAAACAATGAAGAGAGAATTGAGTATATTACATGACCTAAAATACACACACAAGCATCCTTTGTATAGGAAAGTATCACTCTAAAATAAAATTTAGAGATAATCTTGGCTAAATATATGACTAATTTATTTCTAATTTATTTACACTAATGTGAAAGAAACAAAAACCATTAGTAGGATCATGATTAGTAGGATCACAAACCCAATCAAAATCAGGAAAGAATCGCAACTTAAGAGAAGAATGAGCAAAATAGTGTAACCCATAAAACATAGTGCCTTTGACATATCGTCAAACATGGACCAAGACATCATAGTGTGAAGAACGAGGAGCGACCATAAATTGACTGAGAATATGAACAACATAGGCATCATAGTAAAAGACTTAAGGTTCAACATGTTTGGACGAGTAGCCGTGAGATAAATAAGACTACTAACTAACTATTGATATAGTGTGACATCTTTTAAAGGTTGTTTGTATATGAGTTTGAGAATCAATCAGAGTAGATGCAGTTGTGTAATTAGTGAGACCAACACGAGTCAAGAAATCTTAAGCATACTTGGCCCAAGACAATAAAATAACTAGTAATATCATGATTGATCTCTAATCCCAGAAAATAGTTAAGCAAGCCTAGATCTTTCATCTCAAAATGATGACTTGGGAACTATTTGAGATTAGAGATTTCAATAGCATCATTCCTAGTGACAATCATGTCATCCGTATAGAGAAGAGGAAAAATGACCTCATTCATAGTCTTATGTATGAAAAGAACAAATTATAATGACTAGAGGTAAAGACAAAATCCTGAATAGTAAAGATGAACTTGTCAAATCATGCACGCATAGCTTGCTTGAGACTATATAAGGCACGACTAAGCTTACATACTCTTAGAGATTCATTGTTGGAACTAGGAGGTTTCATAAGAACATCTGCAATAAAATCACCATTAAGGAATGCATTCTTGACATCATTTGATAAAGATTCCATTAATGAGCTATAGTAACAACAAACAGGCCGCGCACTGAAGTGCGAGCAACAAGAGCAATTGTTTCCTCATAATCAATCCTATATTCTTGAGAGTACCCCTGAGCAACAAGACTAGCTTTATGACACTCAATAGAACCATATGAGTGTGTCTTGACTTTGTATACCCATCATCAACCACTAACAGTTTTGTTAGGAGGAACATCATCAATGTCCCTGGTATTAGTTTTATCTAGAACCTGTAATTTATTAGTCATAGCTTGCTTCCAAAGTGGATTTGGCCAAGCCTCATGATAGGAACTAGGTTTATGAGAGGAAAAAGCGATAAAACCAACAATAAAATAATGAAAAAGAACAGATGGTTTGGTTACCCTTTGTGGTCGTCCTGATGAAGGTGAAACTACTTGAGATGGTGGTTCGATAGAAGCTTAGCAAAAATATCAAATGAAGGATCATCATCAAGACAAGATCCTCTATATGAGTATTAATATGAAAATCTTTGGTGAACTAGAGGAAGTACCTTCATCAAACTTATTCAAAAACAAGTCTATAGATAGATCAATGAAGACTGAAGAGGTAGATGTGTGGGGTAAGTGGAATTTAGAAAATGATGAAAACATTTTGTGCTACCAAAAAACCACATGGCGAGAAATGCGAAGACATTTAAAGATAGGATCCTAACAACGATACCCTTTATGTTCGATAGAAAACAACAAAGATGAGAACAAGG
This sequence comes from Salix suchowensis, assembly GCA_029030765.1. Lineage (NCBI taxonomy): Eukaryota > Viridiplantae > Streptophyta > Magnoliopsida > Malpighiales > Salicaceae > Salix > Salix suchowensis. Next base: position 11,385,400 of record CM054984.1, on the reverse strand, counting down.
TTCGAGTTTGGTGTGTCATGAGGTTGAGATAATTGAAAAAAAATAATTAAATTTCATAATTTTTATTATGTATGTGTTTCAAGAAACATAACAGCTGTATAACAAAAGCTAATTAGGCATAAAAAAAAACACTTTAGACATTAAAAAAACACTATAGACATATACCCATTTGAACTATTCACTAGAACAGTTTAATGACATTGTTGTTCGTCCCAAAAAATGCCTTGGTGGTAGGGGTATTTATGTCTTTCTACAGGACTTATTAGTCATTAAAGAATTAAATAGAGGTATATATGTCTTTTTTTTTTCTAAACACAATAAAATGACTTAATTACCCTTAAAATCAAAACTTTTGTAACTGACAAGGAAGGATATTTCAGATTTTTCATGTTTTTAAATGCAATAAAATAACAAATTTAGCATTGAAACTTAAAAATTAAAGAATATGTTTTAGGGATTTTTTATTTTTTCATAAACTTGTCTTTACTGATTACATGAAGGGTAATATGTTTTTGCATAAGTTAAAATTATTTAAATGGGAAAAAAATAAAGGTGTGGTGATGTAAATGCTGGCAAGTGAGAGGCATCCATGTACTTTAGATGATACGTGCAACATATTTGATCCAAAAAATAATTTTTCATTATGTCATTAGAAGCTTTTTCTTGTCCTCTTCTTGATAGTGCAATGTGTGTTAGTAATTGTGAGGTGGTTTGTCACTTATGGACTTTTATTTTTTCTCTTCACCCTTGAAAATTACACTATGACCCTCTTTAGTAATGATATTTCAACTTCAATCCTTATTCTTTTGATTTTAAATTTTGTTCTTGGCCTTTATGTAAAAGATTTTTTTAATTTTCAATTTAATCCTTCAATCAAAATTTATCATTTATTATTGTTTTTTACAATTTGATCTTTATTCTTTTTATTTTTTTGGGTTTTTTTTTCTGAATTTAATATTCTGTTGAATATCATCCTATATATATATATATATATATATATATATATATATATATATATATATTTTGCTTGTATTTCTTATTTTAGTTTAATCCTCATTTTTTTGGTTTCTTTTGTTAAGTTTATTTTTCTTTTCAATTTCACCCTTTAATCAATGATACAATTTATATGGTATTTCAATTTTGATTTTCATTATTTTTATTTTTTTAATCCTTTTGTTTATTTTTTTTCAATTTCATCCTTCAACCTTTGATTGATTGAAATCTGGGTTTTATATATTTTTTTAAATAAGATGTTTTCGATCTAATAACCTGGATCATGAATTTGAAAAGTTAACATAAATTGATTTTGTTTAAACATGCTTTATGATTTACATTATTTTTCTTTAATAGATTACTTGATTTCATGATCTGAGCATGAGATTAGCGGGATAACCCGGGTATATTTATATATTTTATTTGAACAAAGAATTTCTTTTAGAAAATAACGCACATATATTTTCATAAGATTGCAATTTAGTATGTATTTTGTTTTTTACAATTTCAAAATATGAATATTAGGATCTGAGATCCAGTTTTTTTATCAAATTTTACTCTCTTTAAAGATTTTCAAAGAGTTTTCAATTATGGACTTCGCTAAATAGAGTAATAAGAATAAAAAAAAAATGAAATTTAATTTAGATTATGATTTATCATATATTTACTTTACATTTTACATTTTATTTTTTATCACATAATAAAACTAAAGTTAGTTTTTTAAATAGGAAGATATTTTTCCTTGTTAATTATATCAGCTTTTATGTGCATTATAAGAAGAATAGAGTTCTTTTGTTTTTTAATTAAATAAAAGAAATGGGAATATATTATAATAAATCAATATAAATGAAGTTATTTTAATTTTAAGTACGTTTTTAAGGAAATTATATGAAATGTTTACGTATTAGTTTGTTTTAATTTTTAGGTATGCTTTATAAGGAAATTATATGATTTTTTATGAATTAGTTTTCCAGGCTAATATATAGAGTAAAAAATAATAAAAAAGATTAATATGTATAAAAAATCATTTCAATACAAAAAATTAAATCTTTAGATGAAACTTAATATTTTTATATTGCTCTCAAATACATTTTCTCAAATATATTGATGTAACTGGGAAAATTCCCTGCCCCACATGATCTTTCACCGAAGGCTACAAGACTAGAGATTAGAGTGCAAGACCAAACATTCAGAAGAACAGAAGCCATAGTTAAGAAGACGAGTATATGCATCGTATCTTGTCCGGATAATTCAAGCCTCACATCTTTTATCTCTTGGAGCTTATGGCTTACGAGCTATTTCACTTATTCTACCATGTAGGGCATCTACTCCTCACAACTCTGTATGCTTATAGCTGTGACACTAGTTTACTGAAGATCCTACTGTTTGTCTGAAGCAAATTCTGGTCAATAGTTTTTTTTTTGAGTTTTTTTCTTAAACTTTTCTCATTAAAAAGAAACAATTCTCACGGTTCTGCATAGTTAGAAAATAATATAAATTATATTTGATAAAAATCAAGCATAAAGTAGTGTGAGTCTGTATGCAAGTTTCAAGTTCAAAAGAGCTTTTATTTGAATGGGGCGTGTTAGAAAATAATATAAATCATATTATGAGACATCACTTAAAAACTTAAACTTTTAGGTGAGATGATTATTTAATAATAACTATAGGACAACACATGCGGAATAATTGGTAGCTTACATAGTAAATGCGTAACCTCTAGACCATGCATACACTACATGCGTTACGGAATTACAAAAACAACGACAACTATTGAAGATAACATTTTGCTGAATTACAAAAATAACAACAATCGCCAACAACTAACAAAATCACATAATTCAATAGAAAATAAATTTGTAATTGAAGAAAAAACAATCTTAACACCAAAATAATTTATTACAATAAAGAATATCAATTCAATTATAAATTAGTTAAATTATATAGTTATACATCTAACAAATTAACATATTGATGGACTTGTACAATTAGAAGCATGGGCATGTAGCTTTCCTGCATGATATACTTGATCATCCTCCTTTACTACATTTTCCAAACATTAAGCCTCCCCAACCTCCCCTGTTTGGGAGTGTGATTGCAGTTGCTTTTAAAAATGATATTTATTTAGAAATGCATCAAAATAATATTTTTTTTAAAATTATTTTTGACATCAGCACATGAAAATGATCTACAAATACTATTTTTTTTAATTTAAAGTAATAAATAAATAAAAAAAATCAATTTTTTTTTAAAAATACTTTTTATAAAACATAGTATCAAACACCCCCTAAAGAGCAACATGATGAGAACCAAATATTGAACACATAGCATTTGCTAGTAGCATCATGAATTGCGGTTATAGCTCTCCGACCCTCGCGTGTTAAAAAAACTCACTTTACATATTATAAATATATTACATGAATATTAGGTGTGCATAAACCACCGACTAATCATCTTTCTTTTCACGTCGATGATTAGCAAGAAAACAAGTCATCAAAGTGTATCAAAATTATTAGATTTGTATTGATGCAATTCAAACCAACACATTGCCTCAATCAGGACAACAATATTTATGGTGATTAACACAACCATTGTATTAAAAATAGAGCTCTACTGTTTACAATCTATTTATAGTGATTAACACAATCATTGTATTAAAACTTAAAACTCATATCATTAATAATAGGTAATTAGGTACAACAATATAACTATTCAGATGGCCCTCACCCAACATCCTCCAAGTAATATCAACATCAAATTTAGCCAAATCCCACCCAATTCCTTGACATTAAATTTTTAAGACAACATAATTCATTGATTTCTCTTACTAAAAAAGACAATGCACACACTTAACTAGTTTTATATCTAATTAATCTTCAATGAGGCAAAACCAACAAAAACAATCACAAATTACCCAAGTAAGTACAAAAAAATAATAGAGAAGAAAATGAATAGAGCTTAAATTGGTTAAATGGACACTTATGGGTGGTGTTAGTGGCGATGATAATGATCGATAGTGGGAGAAATTGTTGGTTTCTGCAGTTGGATGGCTAGAGAGAGACTGGTGAGAGAGAGAGGTGTGAGGTCTATCATGGGGATGAGAGAAATGTACGTAGTTTTTTTTTTATGGTGGAGAGAAAGATCAGTTTGCCCGAGTTGAGAGCAGCGCAAAGGTTGAAGAAGCAGTGGAAGAAAAAAAAAAAGGTTTTTTTATATACTAATTGATCTCTTTCAAAGATTATAGAGAAAAGCTGTTTGCACTTGGCACGCTTACGAGTCGCAATTAGGACCAGGTATTAACAAAGAACTTCGCAATCCTGATGGGTTGAAACTCTCTTGATTTGCGACCCATGAGCTAGAGCCCCAGGCGTTAGCAATCACATATTCTCTGAAGCTTCCGTCTGACCATGTAGACGTCTTTCATTCACAAAACCCTTATCGCCACCACCTTTCGAAATGAGAGGCTCAAATCTGGAAATTAAAACGTGTATACTCCACAGGACTTCAAAGGAAAGGAAAAGATTCCGTGGGATCTACCCACCCTCCCTCCCTCTCTATTTTATTTTTTTTCAGTCCAGAAACTGAACAAGTCATCATTCAACAATCACCTTAATTAACCTAATTATAAGTTTTTCTTTCCTTTTCTTTTTCCAGTCTCCCCAATCTAGTCATAAATGAAGTCATTGTAGAAACTCATGGCAAGCATGTAACGATATATATATAATAAACCTGCTGGACATTTGAAATGCCCTTCAACGCTCGTAAGAGGCATGGAGTTCAAACATCATGTTCAATGCCTTGTAAGAGATATGGAAGAATTTATCCCTCGTAGATAATAATAACTTGCAGCGCTGTCGTCTTCAGAAAATATAAAACATGGCCATCAACTGAAACGAATCAGCCTAATAAAACAAAGCACGGGGAAGTAGCTAGAAATCTAATTTCCGTACTCTCTGGTTCCAGAATTGTTTTTTTCTTCTGGATTATAGCTGTGAAACAAGAAAGGACAGCCCCACTTGCAGAAGGTTCGTCCATGGGAGGCAACTTGCTTGGTAGGCAAATGAGGTTCTCAGTATCTGCCACGGCATGTATTATGTCAAGCTGAGAACATACCCCACACAACTATGGTTTTTTCTTCTTCTTACTTTCTACTTTCCTGTATTTTTTCATTAATCGTGGTGCGAGTGGAATCATCGAGTTTCAAATAGTCTGCTGTGGTAAAAAAGAGAGAAGAAAACATGAACTAAGCATAGAAGAATTATCAGAACAAGATCTTTCTAGGTTTTAGAGTGGTCCAGTTAAATGAACATCGACCAAAAAACTAACTTCAATGGCTTACTCACCAAACATCTGCATTATGAAGCAAGGTAACAGCCACAAAAAAAGTGTAGTACTAGCATGGGCACTAGTGTACTGCGATGAAGCTACAAAATGTGAACGAACGTACAAACAATAAATAATTGCCGAGTTTCTTAAAACATACAGTGTATGTATGCGAAAAATTTATTTATTTTGAAGTTTAAAAAATTATGGTAGACAGATTTATAATTGTTTAGAATTTATATAAAAATTACTAGGAGATAAAATATTCTTTTCAGCTTAGAATAATTACTTCAAAGTTGAGTTGTCTCATACCACAAAATACTCAAGTAGTCGTCATTTTATGACAATTCACATGAACCACTAACAAAAAACTATATGAAACTTTTTTAGAATAGAAAAATTGTTAACTTTTGAGTGCTATCTATTTTCTTTTGTGTATATGGTTTTATGTGTTTTATTGTAGCACTAGACATAGTATATTGTTGATTTCTATAATGAAAGTACTTTTTTCCCCTCTTGGGTGGGAAAAAAAAAAAAGAAATCTTGATTGTGGGGTGTTTTGGTCTATTTAGCTAGCTTATTGGTTATTATAAGATTTTTGTCATGATATTTCGTGTGATGACATATGGTGGCCGAAATTTCACATGTGGTCATTTATTTTTATTTTTTATTCTATTCTCTATCATACAGGATAAAATGCACAATTGTCCTCCTTGTTTATTTAATCTCAATTCTTATTCTTTTGATTTCTTGCATATTTTTATTAGTTTATCATTGATTTAGTCCTTTAATTACAATTTCTCATATATATATATATATATATATTTATTTATTTTAGTCTTTATTCATTTGATTTTTAATCTGTTTCCTTGACCCTTTTGTTAAAATTTCATTGGCTTTGATTTTATCCTTCAATCAAAGCTCTTTGTTATAGTCTTTTTAATTTTATTCCTCATTATTTTGGTTTCTTCTTTCTTTTATAAAAGTTTTGTTTGTTTTCAATTTAGTCATTCAATTACAATTTCTCATAACTTTTTTTTTGTCATTTCAGTCATATTTCCTTTAATTTTTAATTTATTTCTTGACTTTTTTTTGTTTTTTTAATTTTTTTTAAAAATTCATCCTTCAATATTGATTTAATTGAGAATTGAGTTTTGTATTTGATTTTGATTTACTTTTTATGAGGTTATATTGGTCTCTTAATTCAGATAATGAATTTTGCAAGTTAACCTAGGTGGATTGTGGTTGATCCAATATGTTTTCGTATTAGTATTTTTCTTAAAAAACATGTTGTCTTGAAGTTTTTAGTCAAATTTACAGTTGTTTAGGTTGTTTTTGGACCCATCAAGTTGATCGAATCATATTGTATTAACCCCTGCACAATTAAATTTTTCTCTACTATAAAACATATTAATAACACCTATATATATATATATTTTTTTTTCATTAAAAAAAATGATGTGACTGGACGCATAAGCAAATATTGATCTAGTTTTTTCTATTTGTCCTGTTCCTGCACAATTTATTACATTTCAAAGACAAAAGAAATTGATGTCAAAATGGACTTTAAGAATAAAAAGGGAATTCCTTTACCATTTTAAATTTTTGAACAATGGCGAAAAAAATATATTAATCCATAAATACCAACAAATTAGATGTCAAAATCGACATTAAGATTTAAGACTGAAAAGAGAATACCGCCCGCCCCTCTGCCCTTTCCCCGGGGGAATTGGGAGAAAAAAAAGACAGAAGGGGGAGAGTAGCTCACGAGGGTGTCTTCCTATTCCTACAGTCAATAAATTTGTGATATCTCAATCTACTAGCACTCTCACATCCCTGAGGCCCTGGTTAGATTTGAAATATTCATTTGTATGAAGGTATTATAGCAACAAATTCTGATAGAATTATCTGAGAATCTCAATCCTATGTTTATTGTAACTGCAGCTACCACTCATCCATGGAAGGACATTGAGCCCTACTTGCTGAAACTTTTCAGCGCCCAGCTCCATTGATTGCTCCAACAAGCCATCCAGAGCTATTGATAGTAGTAGCTAACGAGGACAAGAAAAAGAATCCGTTCACAAGCATAGGGTTTTAATTGACAGCCAATATATACACAGCATCAGAAACAACTATCTGTTCCACATCTTTATCTCAGAAATTTCAAGTTGCCTGAGCTTCCATTCGACAAACTATCCTATGGAGACAGCATAGAAGTAATATGTTCCTCGTTTAAGAGAGAGATCATGTCTTGAATTGCCAGAATTGACAGAAGAGAAAAGAACAGTGTAATCATAACATTGTGAGAAGACAACAGGTTCTATTATTACATTACATGGTTCATCTGATCTTATTATCCACCGACCAGTAGAAAAAGGGAAATCCCACTTGCCAATGATAAAAATCCAGAATATTGTTTGGTTAAGAAAATAAAGAGCCTGTCCTTTGACACCGAGTCTTCCCTTTCACTCACTGTTCCTAGCCCTGCTTATCATGTGGTTCCTGAGTGGACGAGTCACTCTATATTCTGCTCTTTTGGAAGATATATTCTCCCAACTGTCCTTACCCCACTACTCTTTCCTGCCTATAAGGAGATCCTTCTGTGATCCCTCCTTCACAAGTCATCTTCCTTGACTTAACAAACCATCTTTTACCCTTATTTCTCCTGTGAAATCAATCAAGCATATTGGAGTTCGGAAGTAGTTTTTCTCTTCTTCTTTTTTCCCAATCAACCCCCAAAACCTGTCAACACTCTTCACCTTAAATAGTGCTAGGACCGCGCTCAAGTTTTTCATCAATGGCATCCAGTTCTCTCACCTCTTCACGTTCCTCTTGGACACCTATGCAAAACAAACGATTCGAAAAAGCCCTGGCTTTGTATGATAAGGACACCCCTGATCGCTGGCATAATGTTGCCAAAGCTGTCGGTGGGAAATCTGCAGAGGAAGTGGAGAGGCACTATGAAATTCTCATCAAGGATGTCAGGGAAATTGAGTCTGGCCGGGTTCCTTTCCCTAATTACAGGTCAAGTGGAAACAGCAACTAAGGCATCGGTGACAAGCTCAAGGTAAGATTGTATCCTGGAAACTCACTACTATCAAACCAAACTAAACCCATCACAGCTTGTATCCCTGATTGAAGATTAATATCAACGTGCTAGTAGTTATCGTACAAGTATTGATTGCAGTATCATTTAAGCCAGGAAACTGGAAATGTAGATTTCTGATCTTTCAGGATAAACTCCATAAGAATAGTCCGTCAAATTCTGATCCGTTGGCAATATGGGACCATAGAATAGTCCAAGAAAGTGAGGATGGAAAACTCATCAAGTGTCAGATTCTTGTGGCCAGTTAATTTCCCAACTGATCATTAGGCCAAAAACCTGTTCACTGAACTGCTTATCAATGCACATTTGATTGAAAAGGCTATGCCTGACCACCGTCTGTTAAACTTCTTATCCTGTCTCTAAGCCATCCGTAGCCCACATGAGATGTAATCCGACTCTTTTTTTTAGATAACATGTAATGAATGTCATGTGCTTTGCACTCCAAGCAATTCCATTTATAAATCTAAAACATTGGCCTTGCAATTTTTTTGCCTCTTATTTTCATGAAGGATTCTCTTGCAAGGAAAAAATTAATAGTTTATTCAAATTTTTTAATTCTATATTATGCATGAATTGTCTTTATTCATGTTCAGTGCTTTTCCAACCTACCTGGAACTTTCTAGCTGCTTCAGTGACTTTAAACTTCATAACCAAACTCTACTAACCCATTACTTCGATTTTCAACGTTCTGCGGTCTAAAATCTTTTTCTCCCTACCGCCTACCTTGCAGGCTCATAAAGTACCAAAAGCCACAACAAATTACAAGACGCAGCAGAAACTAGTTCAAGTAATTGAAAACACTGCTTGCCCACCACACTATTTGCAGAAAATAGTGTTGGAAAAAAGTCAGATTGTTCACCAAGTTAATATTTCCCTGCTCTTACTCGTTCGTCCTACATGTTGCCACTCTCCTTGTAGAATTAAATCAGTGTTGTGAATTTACTATATAAGCAACGTTGTTGATTAGAAACGTGCAAAAAAGAACCCTAAACTCATTACGAAGGGAAATACAATGAAGAAACCCACAAGAAGAATTACCATTTACCTAGGGCCATGATGAAAACTTCATCCAAAAAGTCCAAGGAAATGGACCCCGAAAACATATATAATTAAGCACGGATTGAGCTATTTTCCCAGAAAAAAAGGACAATTTCCAATCATTTAATGCAGGAACAAGTCACCTACCTGCTTCAAATCAAATCGGTGCAGTATATTTAAATAATGGATGGACCACAACAGCAACAACTCACACACACACACACAAATACATACATGTGTTTGTGTTTGTGTGTATATATATATATGAGGATGCACCATAAGCTCGCAACATGGTAATCGGCCAAGTGCCCTTTAAAGTCTAAGACCCCGATCATCAGCAGTCCAGCTTAAGATTTTCATGCAGCCCTTTTCTGTACAGGATGATTGATTCTCTAAGCAGGCGTTGCAGAAACAAATACTAATCGTTAAGATTCTAATTTTCAGTTAAAGTGAAAATAACATAAACAGTACAGTGGCGATGCTAACCTGATGGAAGAGGGCCCTCTTCAAGTTGAGTGGTTTTTATTGCTCTCGAATTCTATATATCGGACGTCATAAGATTATATTATCGTCGAACACACCGAAAGCAAAAAAGGTACATGATCAAATGGTAATAAAAATGTAATTTTAGCAAATAAAGTTATGTACTCGAAGAAAGAATAATTGTTACGGCATCGGTGGAGGTATAGAAAAAACTTTTTTTCGAAGAATGAATAGTTGGAAATATTTGAAATTATTATTATGTCTTTTATGACACACTCATGTTTTTGTTTATTCAAACCTATGATCATGGAGATAGATCATAGAGATCAGTAGCCTAATTTTCTCCTTGATGAGAGGAAAAAAATTAGCTAATGAATTAATAAGAGGGGTCCTAATCTACTTATAAATAATAACATGTGTAATACATCTGCGACTATTAGTGGCATAGATCAGAAGGTTTCTCTCAGAAAAAAAATTTTCTATTATTTTGAAGTCGAGCTTGAGCAAAAATGGCTAGAGGTATTTATAATCTAAATTTTCATTGCTATATGTATTTAGCATTCAAATATATAAAGTGTATAACATGTGGTATCAGAGTCTGCCTTTATGCTATTTTGCTCAGTATATTTGTTAGTGATTCTCGGTGTATTGAATCATTTATTTTGATTTCCAATTTGTGAACTTGCGTTATTATTTTCAGTAACTATATGTTTATGACCTGCTGTTAATAACAACATGTGTAACTAAAATTAAATTGGAAATGAACTTACAGAAGGAGAGGCCACTGGCCTCTCCCCGTCCATGTGACCGGCCGCCCTTATAGGCCACTGATGAGTTTAGTGACGGCCCTTCACGGGCCATCTACCGTACAGGGAGGGGTCGATGGCCTCTCCCCAGCTGATGTAAGGAGAGGTCACTGGCCTCTCCCAGTGCTGTCACAAGCGACTCTTACGGGTCACTAGTGACAGCAACGACAGTTCTTCATGGGTCATCTGTTGCACAAGAAAGGGCCAATGGCTCTCCCTAGCTGGTAGAAGGAGAGGCCACTAGCCTCTTCATGTTCTGTGACCTTACGGCTGCCTGTGAAGGTCGTTAGGGATACTTTAGAGAAACGGCGACCCACTGGGTTGCCATGACATTAAGTGGTGGCTTCTGTGGCTGCCACATGTGGATATGTGAACCACCAGTCGGTGACCTTGTTGTTGGCGCATGAAGGAGCTGGTTCATTTTTTGGATCAAGGGGTTAAATATCGGGTAGGGGTTTTTTTTCAAACCTATAAGGACCCAGGTCAAGTTTTTTTTAAAAAAAATATAAAAAAAGGTTCATTAAGTGGGTTGGACCGATTTAGTAAAACCCAATACAGAACTGACCAAATAAAATGGGTTGACTCGCCCGTACAGTTTAAAAAAAAAGAAAAAAAAGGAGTGGAATTGTTGGTGTAGGGATTTGAACTTGGGTTCTCCAAGTTTATAAAGCCAACTGAACTATTATGCTATGCCTCTTTTATGCTTACATATCAAAGTTTTTATTCGTTTTGTTTTTATAATGTAAGGTACATTATGCTATACTTCTTTTATGCTTTTTTAATGTAGTTTTTATTCCTCTTATTTTATGTTATAAGGTATTGAATTAATACATTATATTAATTTATATCTTGTGATTTATATTATTTAAATATAAATTGATGATTAGACCTAAGAATAATCAATTAAACCATAAATGTTAATGAATTTTATGGTTCTAACCAATTTCAAATGTCTAGAAAAGTCATGTCAAGGAATGTCTTAGTATATAAGTGTGTCCATTAAGACTCACCTCACCTTCTTGGGAACTTATCTTGTTGTAATTTGGAAAAATATTATTTACTTCACATTGGTTTGTTTGATTCTTAAGAACCTTATCTAAACATTGATATAATTATTAGATGTTAATGAAGTAGTAATTATCATAATAATGTTAGAAACGGCACAACATTCTAATTTTATAATTGATAATTACATCAATAATATATATGTGAATTTCATAAGGAAAATTAACTTTGGGTTGTAATTAATTCATAAATTTAATTGTTAATCCCCACAGGGACGTTTTTATTTTTATAAATTAATTAGAATAAGATATTAAATTTAATATTTAAAAATAAAATTTATCTTAGGCCCACAGGTACAATTTTTTTATTATTTATTAATGTTTAAATTTATTAGACTTATTAATGATTAGTAAATTTCATGCATGATGTAACCATTGCCCACTGGTACGTTGAAATTTATTATTAAATTGACATTGGTTAATTTAAATAAATTTATTTTATAGTAATAAAATAATTTTTAGTTTCCTTGATAATTGTAGTTTTTCCTTCCGCTTTGATTGAAATAGTTCCAATGCTAAATGGTAATAATTTTTCTGAATGGAAAGAAAATTTGTTTTTTACATTGGGGTGCATGAAACTTGACTTGTCTCTTCGTGAGGACAAACCACCCACTCTAACGAACTTCAGTACGACACTAGAGATTGCTAAACATGAACGATGGAAGTGATCTAATTGCTTAAGTCTCATATATTATGAAATCTCATGTTATTAAAAGCATTCGGGGTTCAATCCTAGAATGTACCAAGGCTAAAGACTTTATTAAAGTTGTTGAGGAACAATTTGTCAGTTCTGATAAAGCCTTAACCAACACCTTAATGAAAAGGTTGTCAAGCAAAACCTTTGATAATTCCAGAAGTATGAGAGCACATCATGGAAATGAGGGACATGTCTGCTCAACTGAAGTCCCTAAAGGTTGATATTTCTGAGTCATTCTTTGTGCATTTCATACTTAACTCTCTCCCATCTGAATATAGTCATTTCAAAATTTCTTACAGCACATATAAGGACAAATGGTTAGTAAATGAACTTCTAACTATGTGTGTTCAAAAAGAGGGGATGTTAAAGCATGAAAAGTCTTTAAGTGTTCATATGGCTACTTATGATAAGGGAAAATGCCAAGAGAGGCAATCATGCTCACAAACTTAAAAAGGATAACAAGTTGTCAATAAAGAAAAATGACAAGAAGGATGTCTGTTTTTTCTGCAAGAAGAGTGAGCATATGAAGAAAGATAGAAGTACAAAAGATGGCCAAAAAAGAAAGGTAATATCATATCTTTAGTTTGTCATTAATCTTTTTTTGTTGAGGCTCCTAGTAATACATGGTGGATTGATTCTGGTTTTACAATCCATATTGTCAATACAATGCAAGGTTTTCTCAACACAAGGAAACCAGCAAGCCATGAACAACGAGTATGTTATGGAAATAAATTGTTTTCTCAGTTGAGGCGGTTGGGACATTTAGGTTGATTTTGAAATCTAGATATATTTTGGATCTAGAAATGGATTTTTTATTCCCTATTTTTCAAGAAACTTAATTTATATTTCAAAATTGGATATTATTGGTTATGGTTTTTGGTTCATCAATTCAATTTTTAGTATTTTTAAAGGTGAAAACTTTGTTGGTGGTGGAATAAAAATTGATGGTTTATTTAAAATTGATCCAGATCCCAACTTTAGAAAACAATTATTTATCATTACATACAAACATTGGGATAAAAATAAGTCTTTTGAATGAGGACTCCATTTGGTTATGACATATGAGATTGAGACATATCTCCATATAGAGAATCAAAAGGTTAGTAAATGATGGAGTTTTAAAAACTCTTGACTTTACTAATTTTGGTACTTATGTGGATTGCATAAAGAGAAAACAAACCAACAAGACCACTAAAGGTGCCAAAAAGAGTTCTGACACTCTTGATATCATACATATTGATATCTATGGATCTTTTCCTACCCCTTGCTTAAATGGTCAAAGATATTTTATATCTTTTATTGATGACCATACATAGTTCATGTTTCTCCATCTTCTAAATGATAAGACTGATGTATTAAATGCTTTCAAGACCTATAAGGTAGAAGTAGAGAAACAAAAGGACAAGAAAATCAAGATCATAAGATCTGATAGAGGTGGAGAGTATTATGGGAGGTACATAGAAAAAGGGATAAATGATAGGTCCATTTGCGAAATTCCTTGAAGAGGAAAGCATTCTTGCTCAATACACAATATCTAGCACACCACAACAAAATGGTGTGGAAGAAATAAGGAATTGCACATTGATGGACATGGTAAGAAGCATGATTACTAATTCTCAGTTGTCTTTATCTTTATGGAGTGAAGCTTTAAAAACTATTGTGTATGTAGTAAACGGGTTCCATCCAAAGTTGTTCCTCAGACACCTTTTGAACCGTGGAATTGATGAAAACCAAGTTTAAATGACTTACACATATGGGGTTGTCCTGCTGAAGTGAGGATTTATAATCCAAACATGAAGAAATTAGACCCAAGGACAACCAACGATTAATTTATTGGTTATATAGTAAACTCCAAAGGATTTAGGTTTTATTGTCCTTCTTATAGTACTAGGATTGTTGAGTCTATATATGCAAAATTTTTAGAGGATTCTAAACATAGTGAAAGTGTTTGTCCTCAAATGATTGAATTTGAGGAAGCATAAGAGTTGACTAAAACTCCTTTACCATAAGGACATTTGATTGTGCTTAAGGAAATTCAAAATAATTATCTTGAACCATAATCAATTACAGAACAATCAACTCATGAGGAACAAGTTCAGATTGAACCTACTCAGACTCTGTCTAATACAGAGGAAGTAAAATTAATAAGATCCTCTAGAACAATTAGACCTGCAATCTCTAGTGATTATGTTGTATATCTCCAAGAGTCTGATTTTGATGTTGGGTCTAAAAATGATCCAAAAACATTTTCACGAGTCATGAGTGGCGAACACTCCATATTGTGGTTTAATGCCATGAAAGAAGAGATGGAATCCATGGCTAAAAATCAAGTCTGGAATCTTATTGACTTACTAAAGGGAGTTATAGCCATAGGGTATAAATGGGTTTACAAAAACAAAACAAATGTTTCCGATAATGTTGAATGATATAAAGCTAGACTTGTGACCAAGGGTTTTACTCAAAAGAAAGACATTGATTATCATGAAACCTTTTCTCCAGTATCTAAGAAAGATTCATTTAGGATAATCATGATATTAGTAACTTATCTTGATCTAGAGCTATATCAAATGGATATGAAAACAACCTTTCTAAATGGGGATCTTGAAGAGAAGATTACATGAAACAACCTAAATGTTTTGATGATAACAGTTAGAAAGCTTGTAAACTAAGAAAATCTATTTATGGACTAAAACAAGCCTCCTGTCAATGGTATATCAAGTTTCACAAGATCATTACCTCACATGGTTTTATTTAGAACCTTATTGATTAATGTATATACCTTAAGGTTAGTGGGAGTAAAGTTATTTTTCTAGTCTTGTATGTAGATGATATTTTGTTTGCAAGTAATGATTTAGATTTGCTACACGAGACCAAAAGATTCCTTTCTTAGAAATTTAAAATGAAGGATTTGGGTGAAGCTTCTTATATCATTGACATAGAGATTTACAGAAAAAAAAGACAAAAAATATTAAAATTGTCTCAAAAGGCCTACGTTGAAAAGGTTTTATAGAGATTCAGACTGAAGAACTATAACGATTCTGTAGCACCTATCATTAAAGGGGATAGATTCAGTAATGATCAATGTCCTTGAAATGCATTGGAAAAAGAACAAATGAAAGATATCCCATATTCATATGCAGTAGGCAGCTTATTATATGCACAGGTCTGCACTAGACCTGACAGAGCAATGACAATTGGAATGTTGGGTCAATATCAAAGCAATCCCAGGATTGAAAAATTGGAAAGCTGCAAAGAAAGTAATGTGATATTTGCTAGGAACCAAGCACTATAGTTTGACATATAGACACACTAACAATTTGGAGGTGATTGAATATTCAAATTCTAATTTTATGGGATGTATAGATGGCAGAAAGTTTACTTCAAGATATATCTTTCTTCTTGCTAGAGGGGCTATATCCTATTGAAGCAACAAGCAAACTATAATTGGTACATCTACAATGAAAGTAAAATTTATTATGTGTTATGAAGCCACTACACAGGCACTTTGGTTGAAAACTTTTGTTGGTTGTCTCAAAATTGTCAATTCTATAGAGAGACCAATCAAGATCTTTTGCGATAATTGTGCTGCCATATTCTTCTCCAAGAATAATAAAAGTGGAAGCAAAAGTAAACATATCGACATCAATTACCTTCGTATGAGAGATAATATCAAAAAGCATGAAGTGTTTATTGAGTATATAAGTACTGAATTAATGATTGCAGATCCCATGACTAAAGATTTACTGGTAAAGCTATTTAAAAGTCATGTGAAACATATGGGATTGAGTAATTCATTTTGTACTTAGTCTTAATTTTTGTATATATACATCAAGTTATTGTAATAAAATTTTATGCAAATTTATTACTTTATCCATGAGGATAAAAATAAAGTTTGGACCCGAATAACTTATGAGAAGTTTATTCATGAAAGTTTTTGCCTATATGATACTCATTTGGGGGAATATTTTATATGTAATACATGGAAGGGACGACTTATTATATAATGGTCTTACTACCATGATTCATATGTAGTATTCCTTATGTGAGTGGGAGGATTGCATGATCATATTAAAGAACAAAACATATATGAGGAGTTTATGTGTCATTAGGGCAAAGTGAGAGAATGTTAGACATTACCATCATGACACACCCATATTTTTATTTATTCAAACCCATGATCATGGAGATAGATTATAGGGATCAATTGCCTAATTTTCTCTTTAATATGAGGAGAAAATTAGCTAATGAATTAATGAGAGGGGTCCCTGATCTATCTATAAATAATAGCATGTGTATTCCATCTACGACTACTAGTAAACATAGATTAGAAGATTTCTTTCAGAAAAAAATTCTATTATTTTGAAGCCGTGTTGATGTTGCATTGGGAATTCATTAGGAGTTTGAACAAAAATAACTAGAAATATTTATAATCTAAATTTTCGCAGCTATGTATATTTAACATTCGATTATATAAAATATATATCAAGAAATTGTAACATATTAGTTTAGAAACAGAAATATAATAAAAAAATTTACTCATTTATTTTAAAATGAAGTTATTTATAATTTATCAGAAAAAAAATGAAAAATAGTAGCGTAATATCGTTTTTACTTTTTTACCCTGACTAGAGGTCTTGGTTTACGAACGCAGTGAAAGGCCCAAAATACGATCCTCCCCTTCACCGTTTTAGCCCCCAGTCACTACATTCCTCTCCTCCATGCAAACTTCTCCTACATTCAGCTTCTCCTTTCAACTCATGTCAGCTTCCAGATTATCTGCCACTGTTGCCGCGGTCGCGGCAGTGTGGACGTTTCAAAACTGTGCGTTAGCCGACTCCTCCTTCGCTTCAATCCTTTCTCTTCTTCTGCTTCACAGAAGCAACAACAAGCGGATCAAACAGAGAGTCCGAAATCCGATGCAAAACCTGAACATGAAGACCCGAAAGGGCGGGTTTTGACCCGGAGGCTTTGGAGAGAGGGGCTAAAGCTCTTCGTGAAATTAATAGCTCTCCACACGCTAAACAGGTTTTAACTATTTTTTTTTAATCTCAATTTCGATTTTAATATTTTTTA
The DNA here is from genome assembly GCA_029030765.1 of Salix suchowensis. Taxonomy (NCBI): domain Eukaryota; kingdom Viridiplantae; phylum Streptophyta; class Magnoliopsida; order Malpighiales; family Salicaceae; genus Salix; species Salix suchowensis. Next base: position 11,367,817 of record CM054984.1, on the reverse strand, counting down.
AATTTATTGCTTTCAAATTTGAGGAAATGAAAATGAAATATTTGTTTTTGTTTACAGTATATAATCAATTATGCTTACTTGGAATTTAGAAACCCAAAATGTGATTTGCTGAGGTGGGTTCTTATGATGTTTGCCCTTTTTAGGTTTTTGATTTTATGAGGAAGCAAGATCCAGGCTCAACAATGTCAGACTGAGAAAGAGAGCTGAAATAGAACAGGAGACAATAAGAGTTAAAGCCATGGTCGAGGCTGAAGGTCAGGACATTGAGGTGGAATTGTCCGAGGAACATAACAGACGAATACTTATTGAACACATTAATGGTGAAAGAGAAAAATGGCTTGCTGCAATTAATTCAACCTTTAGTCACATTGAAGGTAAACTGCTGATTAGCGTGTTTCTCAATTTGTTGTTGTCTCAGTTACAGGGCTGATCTGGTGACATTAAGTATGTACCTTGGATGAGAAATGGCTTGGTCATGTGTGGAATTAGACACTTGTTCAAAAGTTTATGAAACCACAGATGAATCACGGCGTTTTCTCTATAAAAGCTGAAATGGATTTTATACTCAATTATCACTTGTCTCTTGCTTTGGTTTTCTGCATTCCTGAAACTTAAGAGTCTTGGCATGTTTGTTGAACAGTATTTAATTAGTGGATATAAATTTCTTCTACAGGTGGTTTTAGGACTTTATTAACTGATCAAAGTAAGTTGATTATGACTGTTGGAGGAGCTACCACATTGGCTGCAAGAATTTACACAACTAGGTTTGTATAATGCCTTTTTTCATTACATCTGCTCTGTTTTCAGTTGCTTAGACAGTAAGAGTGCACTCCAGGAAGTTTATTACCGTGCTTCATAAAAAGCCATGACGCTTTCGACTGGGCATTATGGACCAGTCTGAAGTTAGGGATTTGTTCAACTCTCTATGCAATTTGGGGCTCTTTCGAGCATCTAATTAAAGCCAAGGCTTGTTGGCTAATGGATGGGACATATAATATTAACACAACAATATGACTTCCTACCACCATGCCACCACTCCCACATCCAAGTTCATCTCAATTTCATTCTGACTATTACCACTCTTCAACTTGCCATAATGATTTCTCATTGCAGGCACTTCTTGAGAATTTCTCAAAAGAAGTTTCATTAACTCTAATGCTGAATTTATTTGTTAGGGGCTTCTATATATTGATTTCAGACATAATATTGTTGAGGATATGGCTGAATTTATAGATCACTGGTGATGATTGCTAATCAGATAACCCATCTAACTATGCTTTGGTTGTTTTTAGTGTCTACATAGAAGGTTCTACAGTTACCTGGGGTTTTATCAATCGGATATTGGGGCAACCCTCTCTGATCCGAGAATCATCCATGTCTAGATTGTGATTTTCTAGTATAATATAGTCTAATATCCCAAGCAAAAAACAAAGCTATGAAATATACAGTACAGCAGCTGGGACAGCATCTTCTTTGGATAGTAAAAATGGTTTCAGAAATATTATACTCTATATGTCATTGCAAAAGACGATAGAACACCTTGCTAGAGCTACAGCAAACAGCAAAACTCACCAGGCACCCTTTCACAACATAGATGGTGTGTAATCTTGCATGTATTATATAATGCAAGAAATTATCAGGGTTTCATACACTCTGCAGGCATTTCACCCGTTTGAAACAAAAACCAAATTAACATTTGGTTTTCTACTATAACATGGTGAATTACTGAAATAGTTTGGAAGAATATTAATTCTTGTGGGATGGAGAATTGAGATTTTTGCTTTACCTTTATGGTTCCGAGCTAAGTTTTTGTTATCAGGCTGATAGTGGTATTACTGATCTGATGTAGGCGTAACAGTATGCATATGAGCGAAGCTCAGCAGAGTGCTCTAAATGCGTTGTTCTTCTGCAATGGGGATCAGTTAAAGGACAAAGTACTTGCCCTAACTACAAACAAGCCAGGTGATCTTGACAGTGCTATTAGTGATCGTATCAATGAAGTGATTGAGTTCCCGTTACCTGGGTAAGAGGAGCGGTTTAAATTTCTCTGCCTGCATCTGAGCACTTATCTTTCTAGCGAAGGGGACAATGGGTCTAGCAGGGGATCTTTGTTCAAGAGGCCACAAAAAATAACCGTATATAATATCTCTGAAGATGTGATCCGAGAGGCTGCTAAAAAGACAGAAGGGTTCTCTGGACGGGAGATAGCCAAACTCATGGCCAGTGTCCAAGCAGCTGTCTATGGACGCCCTGATTTTAACTGGTCAATATGTAGAAAACTTATTTCAATAAATTCATAATAATACTAGCTTTTGAGATTGTTGGTCAAAAAGAAAAAGCTCCCATTCCGTGCCTGGTTTAGTCCACTTCGTCATTCACCTCACCTTGACAATATCATTGATTTGAGATGATAGGAATCGTTGGGTCTGCAGAAGCAGATTTTGGGAGAGAATCCTATGCTCATTTTTTTTCTTTCTATTTTTCTCGATTGCTCCTTGTCATTGAAAAAGGGCATTTAGTAGAGTTTTTCCATTGCTATATTATGGACTTGCACGAAGTTTTGTATTGGCTTCGGGATTCTTTTTTTGTATTTCTGTAGTTCTATAGTATCAAAAATCTTCTGTTCCGTCTTGATACCATACTGAATAAGAAGAGTTGTACGAATTTTATTTTGTTCGTTTTGATAGTTCAACTAGTTTTGATCTGACAACTCCAGCTTTCATTTCATTTGAAACTCACCCCACATTTCATGATGTTTAAAGGACCCATGTTGTAAAATCTCATGTTAGATTGCTGAAGACTGAAAAAACCAAAAGAATGACTACATAAGTGCTATTGAAATCGGTGGTATTAACCCGAGATGGTGGTCGGGTGATTATCCATTGGTGTGGGTTTGAGGTTTGATTCCCACATTCTCCTTCAAATAGTCTATGGGGACTTTCCTGGTTTAACCTTATGGGATGCGGATTAGCCTGGTTTTAACCGGGTCGGTCAATGAGTCGCGTCCTGAATCCTGTCAGGATAGGTAATATCACAATAGAAACCGACGTAAAAAATGAGTGGTCAAGGTGAAAACAACAAAAGAAGTATTTAAAATATGGAAGAAACTCAAAAACAGGCTCCGTCACAACTCTCTGTTGACTGTTTCTAACATGGCACCATTCCACGGCGAGTTCGATGCGCCATTGTTGCGGTCAGCAAGGAGCAGGGACCCTTCTACTTTTTCAAGGAGTAAAGACTCGAACGTGATAATATCAGTTTATAGTTTGCACCCACACCTGTGGTCCATACGACCACAAAAATTGCTTGAAAAAAGGGCCAAAAACCACGTGGCATAAAACGAGGCCAGCAGTAGCTTTCTAAAACAACACATGGCACCATACCAGAAAGAATCGTCCCCTACTCAGGACACGTACTCTCCTTGCTGCCACGTTTTGACACCTCCAGTTTCTCTGGGGCATGACTATCTTCTTTAATTTGCGTCATTTAGTCTTCCATATATAATCCACATGTTAGAACGATCAACAACATAGTTTTAAGATCTTCCAACTTGGGTTCCTTTTGTTTGTGACAGACGAAGTAGAAAAACACTCGTATTTGATTTGGAAGGAAAAAAAAGAGAGATTATGGAAAAGAGAGTTGTGGTTACCATGATCATGGTGGTGGTGCTATGGGTGGAGGGAGGTTGGTGTTGGAGTGCCGGTAGCACTACGGAGGACTTGATGGAGAATACGAAGGAGAGAGTGAATTTGGCAGCGGAAGGTGCCCGGATTAAGGCTGAAGAGATGAAACATGGTGCGGCAGAAACCATGCAAGATGCTGAGGAGAAAGGAAAGTCCTGGACCGGTTGGGTTTATGAAAAGTTCACCGAGTAATCATTCTAATCTTCCCTTTTCTTGCCTTCATTTATCCCTCTTCCATATCTTAATTTGTTTCCACCTGTTTTTACTATCTATGAGAAAACACAAACTCATAACACAAATGTCAAATTATATATTTTGATCTCTTAGAGGTTTATGAGTTTGTGGCTAGGTCCTGGACCATTATTAAAGAAGACCATCTATTCATTGATTACCCTTTAGGTAGTAGTGGACAGGAACTAGATTAAGTGGCTACAATCTACTCACATTTGTTTTTTTTTACAATGTTGATCCAAGAAAGAAGAAGAAATTTTACTTTTTCTGCAATCTTTTTATGAATTATATAGTTACACCATGTTTGAATTTTATTCTATTTGTTTTCAATATGAGACAAAGTTTTTCAAAATCATGACGCTGTAATCAACCTTTCCCCCCAGTCACTAGCTAGGTAAAGGAAGGATCCTCTTGTTATTGCCTTTATTCCCTTGACAAACACTACTAGAAAATAGAATTTTATCTACGGGAATATCTATCAGCAATTTTATATAACTTTCGTCGGTAATTCTTTTCCCGACAATCATACAGACAGAGATCTTCTGTTGATAATACCCTTATTGGTAATTATTAATTATTGCATCGGTAATTCCATCGAAATTATACATATCAAACGTATGCTGTGATACAGTCCCAGCACCAATTAACGTAAAAAGTTCACACTAACATTAAACACTAAGAATGGAAGGCATTGAGTGTTTTACAATTCATTCATAGCTATAGTGTTCATCTCTAGTTAGAACTATGCATATCTTGCTAGAGCATTAAGAAAATAATCTCAGTGAATGGACTAATTTGGAAACTTAATTGGTGCTGGGACTGTATCAAAGCATATGATCAGGACTGAAGTAACCAAAAAACAAGCAGAGGATCTCAAGAGTATGTGTTACTGTATCACGGTCTCTATTTTTATTCACTAAATATAGTTATACTTTTTGACACAACTTGTGATATCCTACGCATTATAGGCATAACCTTTCTGAATAGTTATAGGCATGATCTTTGGCATGTCTACAATTGATGATCAATTAACAGAATATTAGTGACCCAAATTCATAATTTCACCATCCATGCATATCCCAATTGTAAGCATAAGAGGCATAAAATAATAAGAACAAAATTTCACTATGAAGGTTTTAAGTTGTTAATTTTCTTCCAATTCTTCGTGTGTTCTATCTATCCATCTATCTATCTATAATTATGGCTTAATTTCTACTCCTTTTTAATTCCTATTATGCTTTTTTTATATATAATCTTGCCTGGCAGCTAAAATTTAGTGGAAGATTAAAAGACCGAGGCTTATTTTGAATTTTACAGAGCATTATTTCCTTAATGAGTCCATATTTTTCACCCAATGTTGTAGTGGTGTCAATAGTGGAATTGGATTGGACCAAGAAAATGCTAGAGAGGGAGCTCAAAACCTGATGGATAGGGCTGGAGATGCTGCCTCAAAGACCACAGATACTATGAATTCTGTTGCGTCCGGTAATTTTTTATCGTCCCTGCTCTCCATGCCAATATTCCAAACTTGAGTAATCTTCAAACAAGAATTTTGTTTTCCCTTCTTCGTTTCATTTCTGTTTTTCAGAAACTTCAGAGTATGCCTCACAAAAGGCTGTTGAGGCAGCGGAGATGGCCCATGAGAAGGCCGGTGACATAAAGGACTTTGCCTCGGAGAAAGCCAGCAGAGCCAAGCAAATGGCTTCCAATATTAAAGCTAGTGACGCCAAGGAAAGAATTTCTGGAGCAATGGAGTACGGAAAAGATAATCTGGAGGATGCCTATGATGAAGTTAAAGAGAAGTGGAGCATTGCTAAAAGACAAGGTCTTTAGATGGAGCAAATAATATGGGGGGAACGGTGGATGAAGCACTGCGATATGCAAAAGATAAAGCAGCAAATGCCTTCGGTGATGCCAGCCAGAAAATGAACGTAGTCACAGATGAGGCTTATGATGCAAAAGAAGGAATGGGGGAAGCAGTGAATTACGGAAGAAATAGAGCTTCCGATGCCTACAACAAGGCTTCGAATTCTGCTTCAGACTGGGCTAATGATGCCAAAGAGGCTGTTTCAGGAGCAATGGAGTACGGAAGAGACCGAGCTTCGGATGCTTATGATGAGGCCAGGAAGTATGCAAAAGAGGATTCAAAAATGGCTTCAGAAAAGGCAGGTGATGCAAAGGATGCGATTTCAGGAGCAATGTGGTACGGAAAAGAGAAAGCATCTGATGCCTACGACGTAGCTAAGGAGAACATTCACAGGACTGCAAATATAGCCTCGGAGAAGGCTAACGAAGCCAAGGAAGCGGCGGAAGGAGCAATGGGGTCTGGAAGAGAAGGCGAGAGAGATGGTTTTGATGAAGCTAAAAATCAGATCGGGGAGGCATATGTGTCAGCCAAGGACACTGTGACTGATCAAGCCAAGGGCAACTATGAAGCTGCCAAGGAGAAGCTGTCAGAGGCCGCTGGTGATCTAGGAGATAAGATGAGAAGGGAGGTTGCTGATCTTTGAGTGGAACCCCCAACGAAGCACAGTATCTTCATCTTTAATTAGTTTTCCCCCCCTAAAAGCTAGCATGTTCTCTTGAACATCGTTTAGAGACTGTACCCAATAAATTTAATATTGTATGCATCTTTTCTTTTCTTATTAATTCCTTACTACAGCTTGTTTTCTTATTTTCTTCTCACCGTAGCTAATGATGCTTAAATCTACATTATGCTGAATTTTCAATTCCAGTAGAATTTAGGCTGAATAGAGTAAGACAATACCACTTTCCGTGAAGCCAGTGCACCATATTCTACGATTTATCGATCATAGAATAATATAAATTATATAAATTATATTCTAGATCTTATTTAACAATTTAAATACTTAGAGAAGATGATTTCTTAACATGTTATTAAAGTTTTGTTGACCCAGCAGTAACGAGTCTGAATCTCACTACTTTCATTCTATTTGATAGAAAATAAACATAAGGTAGTGGAGTCTATATAAGTTTCAAGTACAAAGAACTTTCACTTGAGGAGGTGTATTAGAGAATAATATAAATCATATTCTGGTCTTCACCTAATTTTAGCTGATAAATTGGATAATTACTCCAGGTAATCGAAATGTTTTTGTGAACAATAGTTGAGAACTGTTTACCTGGTGGGATCTTATTAACTATGAAGGGAGAGGGGATACCAGTTTTAGCGAGTGCGCATTGAAGGATTTTCTTATAAGAAAGAGGAGAAATTGTAGATTGTATTGAAGATGTAGAATGCAAACAATACATTTTCGTTTATCGATCATCATGTGGATTTTATCTCATGGCCATGCACACTATCCCAGCATTTATCCTCTCTCTCTGTGTGCTGCTGCTGCTAACTTTTTTCCTAAGGAAAAAAGAATAAACTGTTTTGACAGAAGGGTGTGATTTTTCCTTGATTTACATTGAACCTTAACAATCCACTGCAAATGAATAAATCAATTCCACCTCCATTGAACCCTAACAATCCATTGAAAATGATGTCTTCTTCAATTAATCAATGTTGCTGTACGCATTGCTCGATGGTCTCAATCCATATTAACACATTAAATTCAAAACCATGACATGTATCAAGCAAAAATAAATGCGGCATGATAAATGAGGGGAAAAAATAAAAATAAAATGCCTGAGAATTATAATGGCCAGCTAGCTACTTCATCTTTGTGCCCTAAAATTACACCCGCAAGCTCCGGCTTTAAAAAGTACCTTAACGTTTTCTGGTAAGGTTCAAAGAATCTAATTTTGAGGGGCCATTTGGAATAATAGTAAACACTATACTTGCATAATACAATTATAAGCACACGCAAAAAAACAAAAGAAAGTAAAAGCGAAAGAGGAAACATTCATGGAAGTATGAAGCATGCCTTCCATGTTCATGCCTTCCATGTTCATGATCATGCCCTATAAAGAGGTTTTGTCTTTCTCCCCCCTCCCTGTAGCTAGTGATGACAAAGAAACAGCTTGAAATATTTATTGGGTGCTTCGAAAATGACATGCTTGGCTGCCATTTTTTTTCTTTCAAAGTATTGGTGATTACCGATCCAATTGTCTAGAGAAGAATTCAAGTTCATGTTAAAAAACAACATTACTATTTACTTGGAACTTGAGAAAAAAATAATAGCAGTGAGTGCTAATCTATCTTCTCCTCTCTATCTGGTTATTGATACTTATCTAGTTATTGGCTAGCTAGATCTACCTTTATCTTATAGTAACAATAACAGTAATAATTTCTTAGGGGTTTGATTTCTCTTACATTTGCTTTTTCTTCATGACTTGTTTATTGTTGTGCATCCAAACTTTGAAAACTTTTCTCTTTACACCCACATGGGAGCAAAACTGCTGCACCTCTTGCTCATCTTGCTTTTGTATCCTCCATCCCAACTTCTCAGCGAATTCCATCATCGTGGCCTTCTGTTCTTCGCTGAACCTTGTCCTAAACCTCCTTCTCGACATCAATGGCTGCACCGACGATTGCCCTTGCAAATTTGATTGATACAAGTTGAGATCTTCACTTGATGATTCCGCTGCAGTCCCACCTCCATCGCCGCCGCCAAAGCTCATCATCACTGGCGCAATTGGAGCGGTGTAAGCTCTCAATGTGCCATGATGGTATCTGTGATGCGGATGAAGAGAAGCTGATTGTGGTGAAGCACGTGAAGTGAAAAGTTGTTGAGGAGGCGGTCGTATGTTTATTTTTCCATTGATGTTTTTGTAGAGAGTGCTATTGGCGACACATTGTGGAGCCCCGTCAATCTCTCTTCTGTGAAAATTCCTGTGACATTCACAAGCTGCACATTTGAAGGTTTCTGGAGTACCCTCCTCACCGCCAGGCATGAATTCTCCACATCCGTCCAAAACGTGTCCTCCCATGTTCGCCGCATGATTCTTCAAGCATTCTCGATATCTTACCGACGCCGAAGATGCTGATGTTGGTGGTGGTGATCTCGAATTTGATCTACTTGGAGTTGGTGCTGTGTTCGTTCCATTTGTAGTGCCAACTGGGGCCGTAGCTTGTGCTGGATCTGGAGATTGGTCAAGATCTCTTGCGAGCTTGCAAGCTGGATGCTGTGGATTCAATTGCTGCTGCTGCTGCTGGTGATCATGATAGAGAGATTCCTTCTCAAGGTCAAGGGTACGAGGCAATACTGAATCAGTGTGCCGGTGATCTCTTCTTGCAGGAGCAGAAGGGATTCTAGAGGAGGAATCTCTACTATTTGGTGGATTGTAATTCAAGGATCTTGGCATCACTGTTTCCTTATCTTGGCCTCTTAGTTCCATGTAACTTGATTGCTATCTAAACCCTGGACTCAAATCTTGATCTCAAGCTGCCTTAACACTTATATTCTGGAAGCACTGAATATAATTAATTAGCTTCCCGCTGATCGATCTCAAAATTACCATGGATCTTGCTGTGATAATTTTCAACCCTAATTGAGGTAGTCCATCTAATCCAAAGAAAATATCGTGATGAAAGAGCCTAATCACTAGGTAGCAATTGAATAAGATTATTGTTCTCTGCTCTCGTATTCTGATTTTGACGTTAAGCGGTGCAAAACTCACCAACCCATTTCACTATTTCAACTTCTACTCCTGAAGACGTAAGCAAGTGATGGAGCAGTAGATGTACTTATGATTAGATGACATAAACAGAGATCAGTATAAGTAAGACCCTACAAGAAAACAAAGTAAAGGGATTTTGAAACTCAAACAGAAGGGAAAAAAAGGAGGAGGACTATATCCAGTCTAATAAAGTACTAAATAAATTGGGCCCCTATAAAATTACTCAATAACCAAGACTAGACTTGTTAAATTAAGAGCTATAAACTTGAAGTAATAAAGCTGTAATTGCACTCCTAGAAGCTAGCTTCATTCATAAGAGGGAGTGATAAATGTAGAGAGATCAAAAGATCTTCAAATTTTAATTTTATGTGAGAAGAGAGTGTGTAAAGAGAGAACACAAAGATCACCCCCATCAAATTCCATGAAATCTATCAATCCAAGGAACAGGTTGGGTTGACTTCTGGGTTTTGTACTATAAGCAAAAACAGTTAAGACAATTGGAGAACGAAAACAGTCAAGAGAGGGACGAGGGATTCTTACAGTCCTTCTAGGCAACCGACAGACGTCATGTTAGTTCTCTCGCGTAGCCTGCATACTGGTCCAGCTTCTAATTATGGCCTCTCCCCACTATTTGGTTTTGTTTCTTCTTTATCTTTCTCTCTTTGCAGCACCATCATATAAATATATAAACTCTCTGCAGAACCCTAAACCACCTCAAATTAATATGTGTTAATTTGTGTAGAACATCAAGGAAGAAGAGGGAGGAAAAAAGGTGCGGTCTTGACTTGACATTTGCTTTGTCTTGCCTGCAAGACCAGGAAAAGAAAAGCGGTTTCGGGTTTTGTGGGTGGCAAATTTAGCAAAACCTGATTAGAGAAGATCTTAAAGCAAGGTTTAACCTAAGATAATCAGTGAGCAAACAAATGAGAGAGACAGAGAGAGAGAGAGAGCGAATAAGCCAAAGTCCAAATAGCTATCACTTTTTCTCTTTCTTTTTTTGAAGTGAATTAAAGTGCGTGTACATGTGTATGTGAGAATGCTGGTCCACAACCCACAGCTACCTGTCCTCAGAACTGTGTCAGTCTCTCTCTCTCACTCTCTCTCTCTCTCTCTAGTTGTTTGTTTGTTATGCGCCTGATATATCTGCAAATTCTGCAAACCCACTTTCTCTTCCCTTTACTTTCCAATTACTTTGGTTTTTCTCTCATCTTTCTCATCTGCCATAGATTCTCTATGCTTACTGGTATTGCCGGCATCTTCTGCTCTCTCTCTCGCCCACTCACTCACCATGGACACATTATTCTGTGACCCTGTGTCTCCTGAAACAATACAAATAATGAAGAGCCTCAGCACTTCAGTATTGGCTAGCTAGGTTACTGTATCATTTGACTCTTTCCCCTTTAGGTATTGTTCTGTTCTCTTCTCTTCCGGTGTATCAACTAGGATTTTCTAGGTGTATCAACCTGAATTTATGGTAAATATATTCTACCAAAAGTGGACTGGACCCTTGATGCAATAATTTCCACAGCCTTGACATGTTTTACCACTGAAATGTTAGCTGTTAGCTCTCACGTTTACCTGATCATGTACCAAAAGTCATCTAAACTCTCCCAAATTGAATCATTGCATCCAGACTTTCTTGATAGGGTTGCAGCTTCTTCTAATAATGGATTTCGAAATTTTGATGTACTGACAGTGGAATATGAAAGATAAAAATCAATCCTTAATGTTGGAAATTAGGGAGAGGATGGGAGGATTAGTCACATAAAGTGTTGGAAAATAGGGGCTTGTAATTAAAGGCTTCAAGAATTATTACAGATACAGACTCGATTCACATGTATATATCGAAACTAATGTTTTGAAACTCCAAATTAAGGGACGTTTAATAGTTTAAATTGGGCATGCATGCTCATATATATTCGTAGATTAATACATCACCCTTTTTACTTTAGTAAAATTATATATTTTTTTAATATAATCAAAATGATATCGGAATATTTTTTTCCAATTGTAAAAACTATCTCTTATCAGTTTTGACAAGAAAACAATATTAAAATTAAAAATTTATCCAAAGAAAAAACAAGAAATAAATAAGAGCTTAAAATTTTGAAGTACTCTATTAAATTTATTGAAATAAATATTTTATTGGTGATAATATCAAGAAGGGAAAAAAAAATATAGTATTAACAAAAAAAATAAAATCTTTTCAAAGAGATTAAATTTGGTGATAGGTGATGATAAAAAAAAGGAGTAAATTTTGATTATCCTAATCACAGAAAAGAATATTTTGTACATCTAGCTATTTTTGGAGTTATAAATATGAAACCAACCCTCTTAGATAATAATATAAATCATATATTAGGATATTAACTAATAATTTAAATTTTTAGGTGAGATGGTTTCTTGACATAGTATCAGAGCCTTGTTAACCGAACGGTCTCGAGTTTCAATCTCATCACCCTCATTCTATTTGATAAAAATCAAGCATAAGGTAATGTGAATCTATATACAAGTTTCAATTCCAAATAGCTTTCACTTGAAAAAAAATATTAAAAAATAATATAAATCATATAATGTCATATCATTTTGTTATTCTGCTTTACTGTAAACAGGCGAGTACTTGTAAGTGTTTAGTAGGGCTTTTATTTTTGGTGTATTTTAAAGACAACTTTTTCAGTGTTTAATAATAATTCTACTATGCTAATTTCAAAAAAAAAAATATTTTAAATAAAATACTATTTTAAAAAGCATGCGGCACAGTTCGTGCGGTCTCTCTTGACAACATTATGGTTGTTTTGCATCTTTCGTTTGCCAAATTAGGAAAGTGAACTTTCAGACGTGTCAGGATATAATATTATATTTGTAATGGAAGTATTAATTATAATTAATGGACAATGGTTCTTAATCTTTCTAAATTAGTATTTCTTTAAATTATCCTAATGGTTGGACAGCTTATCTTTCTGAGTGCTTCCGAGTAATAAACTGATTAAATTAAAGGAGAAAAGATCAATGAATAATTAAATTAATTGAACACCTTGTCTTCTATGATTAATGAATTAATGCACTCACGAATACTTGGCTAAGTTTTGAACGTGGCGACAAGTGGCTCTTACGGTCTCGATCTCTAACTTTTTTTTTTTTAATTCGAGTAAATCCCATTTTTTAAGGTATTTTTTGCGAGTTCAGATTAAACGAGTAAAACCTCAGCTTATCTCAGACTCTAAAAAATAAATACTCCTTAACTTAAACTCAAAACATGCATGATAGATTTTCAAACTTTTTATTATCATGTCACACTCTCTCGAAACATTCTCTAGCTGATTAATGAATTAATGCACTCACGAATACTTGGCCAAGTTTTGTACGTGCCAACAAGTGGCTCTTATGATCTCGATTTCTAGTTTTTTTTCTTTTGATTCGAGTACATCTCACTTTTCTTTGTGTATTTTTTACGGATTTAGATTAAAGCGAGTAAAATTCTATTTATTTCAGGATTTTTATAAGATAATCATGTTCTAACTAAAAATCTCAAAGTCTACAAGACTGATCTCAAACCCTTTATCACCACGCCACACTACTTGAAATACTATCTCAAGCTGATCACGACACTATCTCTGTCCCATATTTTATTAAAGTGCTATGTGAGCTGATTACAGACCAAGAAAATGGTGCTTAAGCTATCGCCACTGAAGCTTATGGACTTATGTTTGGTAATGGTATATATGAATTAAATTCCATACTTTCACTCGTTTTTTCCATGAGACCCTTTCACATAATAACTCCATCTTTATGGATAACTTATCTCCATATAGCAGACCCCTCTATTGAAGTTAACTCATTATCTTGTAATAGTCTTCTTCGTTGCAATTTACTCATTTACACATGATAGTCCTTTCCATTATGTTTGAGCTTTCTATATATGATAGAACCCACCATTGCGGTCGATTTATTTTCATTATAACAGTCCAAACCATTGTAATTAATTTATTTTTATTATATTATTCCTCGTCATTGTGGTCTCTTTATTTACTTTCAAATTAGATTAGAAATATGTATATAGGTAAGGAAAACGGCACATGCCTGGTGCTTCTGCCAAATGAGCTTCTCCCAAATGAGCTTCTCCCATTGCAAGTCCTACCTTGGATGTCCCTACTAGCATCCAAAATGGTATTTAAGTTAGTACCTATTTATTTTGATCCATCTTTTTCAATTATTTAATCACACATCAACCATTATTCATCTTGGGTTTCCCATGTATTTGTTCATCTCAAACATTATATATATATATATATATTACTTTAGCTATCAACCCATTTATTTATTTCGACATTCATTATGTCATTTTCCCCCACTAAATTATTCATTTAGTGAAACATTTTCTCATTTCAACCAACCATTTGTCACTTTATTATATGCCATTTTGGGTTTTCAAACTTATATTTCATTCCAACTAAAACTTTCACTTCACCCAAACACATAATATGTTATTATGGCTTCCAAACATATATTCCATTTTCAACATGCCCATGCCTTTTTTGGACTGCCATTCATATATTTCTCTCAACCCAAATATTCATTTCATCCTAACATATTTTCATACTGTTTTGGCTTTCCCAAGCATGCATTTTATTTTTATACATAATATGCCATTTGTTTCTTTTCAATTTATTTATTCAATCCTAACACATTATATGCCATTTCATTGGCTTTCCAAACACATTCATTACAACCAAAACATTCATTTTACCTTGTTAGAAGTATGCGTCATCATGGTGATGGCGCTTTCAGACTAGGATCTTCATGGTGATGGGTGAAAGAACAAAAAATTCTTGTACTTTATCAATTAATAGGGATGAAGTCATCACTTAGTATTTTGATCACTAGAAACTCTAACTAGTCTCAAAACCTAGATAAAAAAGACTAATTTTGTATAGGGAGGATATCTCACCCCTAATACAACTTAATTAAGGTAACATGCATTATTTATGTACTTGATATAAAATAAAATATTGTTATGTACTTTAATAGTTAGTTTTCTAAGGTTTAAAAAAAGTCCTCTGTGGTAAGAATGTATTTATCTTATCAAATTAAAAATATCAAAAAAATATAAATAGAAAGAAATTATCTTTGTATTCAACATCAAGAATATATGTTATGTATATTAAAAGAGAACAAAATAGGTTTTTTGGTTTTTTTTTAAATATAGGGCAAGTTCTCATGACTTTAATAAACTGGTTATTAAATCCAAAAATATATGAAAAAAATATCAACAAAAGTATTTTATGAATTTTTAAAGATGTTAAATCATGCCTTGTATATTGTTTTTATTATTTATGCAAATATGATTTTTGAGATACTTGATCATATACAGTTAAAACATTTTATTATTTTTGTCCTTTTGGTTTTAAGCATTCAAAAACATATTAGAAAAATACAAACACACACACACACACACACACACTATCTCTTTTACTAATATAATTCCCACACCCATATAATTAGAAATATTTACACAACATTGCAATTAAACATAAATCATAATAAAAAGTATAAAAATCATTTGAATCCTTAAGTAGACCTTCATGAGGACAAGTATAACCTGGAGAGACTTTTAAATGGTTTTGAAAATTGAGAAACAATGGTAGATCATAGGTTTCATGCATCACCATCACAGCTAGTGTCATCATGAGAAAGGAAAATTGGTGGATCTAAAATATATTTTTCTTCTTTTCTTCTTGGGTTGGTGGTGAGTGTAACAATTACTTGTTAGAAACTAGATAACACTAACAATAATTGATTTTCCTTTTTCTTTAGATATGTTTTCCTTTTTTATGTTTGGGTTAATCCTAAACCAATGTTAGAATGTTTGATTGTGAGAGAGATTGGTTTTTAAGGGTGAGTGAATTCTCGGGTCTCTTAAAGGGATTTAAGGTTGTGGGTTTAGAGGAAAGGTGATTTACGATTGTGGTAAATAAGAAGGTGAGTGTTGAAAGATAAAGAAAAGGGGGAGTAAGTTATAAGTGATGGTTATGGTTAGTATATATGGCATTGGTGGCTGGTATGGTTTGTTCCTCACCAGTGGTGCTGGATTTATGTGTGGTAGGTTGTGGTAACTAAAAGTGAAAACTGATGTTAGGTTGTTAATGATGGTGATTCATCCTAGAGGATGGAGTTGGTACGACGATTGTTGAAGGCTTTTCTACTGCTAGTATATTTGAAGATGAAATGAATGATAGCTCAATTGTAATTAAATATGGAGAAATGTTGAGAATAGATGCTAGTTTTTGCTAATGATGGCTTTGATGTAAAGGATTATAAACCCTATTATTGTTCATTGTTGAGTCATAGATTATTGCTCATTGTTGGCAAGAATTAACTATTTATTATGACCAAAAACAATGTTATTGATGTTATGGGAAAAGAAAAATGTATGTTGTAGTTTGATTGGCGTTGACTCTGCAAACAAATGCTTATAAGACCATAAAGAAGAAGAAAACATGTAACATCCCACATCGAAAGAAGAGTGTCCAGAGCCAGGGCATATTAAGGCAAGTGGTACCTAACCTTGTAGGAAGCGTTTTGGGGCCTGTGGGCTGCCAAGAACAAAACCGTGAGGCGTGGACGCCGGGTTTGGGCTGAGCCATAGCGGACAATATTCTGCAAGGGGGAGTGGGCCGAGCCTTACAAAACATATCGTAACTTAAATTATCAATCATGGAGAAGAATTAGCATAAGCTTCAAGTGATCTCATCATAATAAAATAATTTATATATATAGTAATAGTAGTAGTAGTAGTAGTAGTAGTAGTAGTAGTAGTAGTAGTAGTAGTAGTAGTAGGAGTGAGAGGTGAAGAGCGGATGATATTGTTTAATTGTTGCATGGTTTTTTAGTATGGTAAATAATGATATGGGTCATAATGGTTGACAATAATGATGAAAAAGGTAACCTTCTTATGGTTCTTTTATCGGATAACCTGCTTGTGACTTATGTTCAAGTAACTTGTATATAATGTGATTTTCTTGACACTTCCTGATGGAATGGTTGAGGTTTGTTCTTCCTGATGCTAGGGTTGAACTTCTTAATTGTAGGGTTAATGTTGGTTTTGATGCATCTTGGTGATAAGGTTGTCATTTATCATTCTTAATGACAAGGTTGAACTTTTTAAATGGTAAGGTTACCTACTTAATGTTTCCTAATTATAAGGTTGACATATGGCATTCCTAGTATCAGGGTTAGACTTTCTAATTTCTTTATTGTAAGGTTGACTTTTGTTCTTTCTTATCATAACCCATTTATGGATTATTCCTCAAATTTTATCCAAAATCAAATAAAAATAACAAAAATTAAATTGGTTTATGATTAAATCAAATTGCCCCATAAAAAATATAATTATACCTTTTAACTAATTTTACACAGATTTACCCCAATAATAAATTGTTTTAGCCTTAAATTTGCATTTTCTTTTATTTTTGGGCACAAAAAAAGTAAGACCGGGTTCTAAAAAATATCTAAAATTTTTACCTTGATTTTTCTACCAATGTCAACCCCTTTTATTTTATTTTTGTTTTATTTTGGATAGATTTAGGAAAATAACCCAGAATTGGGTTATGACATTTCTAATGACAGGGTTAATTTCTCGGTTCTTTCTAAATGCAGAGTTAACACATATCCTTATTTATGACAAAGTTAATTTCTTGGTGCTTTCTAATTATATGATTAAATTGAGAATTCTTGATAACAAGGTTAAAAATATAGCTTTCCTAATGGTAAGTTTGAATATGAAAAACTTGATGACATGATTTAATGAGAGATTTCTTGATAATTGAGTTCAAGGTTGGGAATAATAAAGTAAGGTTAAAATGGATTTTCGATAACAGAGTTGAAATGGATTTCCTAATGAAAAGGTCAAATAGATTTCCTAATGACAATGTTGAATTTGGAGATCACGGTGAGAAGATTAAATAAGGGGTATTTTGATAACAAGGGTTAAATTTATTTTTCCTAATTTCATAGTTAAAATGGATTTTTTGATAATAGGGTTAAAATAGATTTCATGATAACATGGTTGAATATGAAATTCCTGATGATAGGGTTGAATTTGAAATTTATGACGTTAAGTTGAAAATAATTATTTTGATGACATGGTTGAAAGTGAGATTCCTAATAACAGGGTGAAATTTGAAGTTTATGATGATAGGGTGAAAATGGGTTTTTCAATAACAGAGTTAGAAATAGGATTTGTGATGATAGGGTGAATTTTCAAATTTCTAATAACATGGATGAAATTTAAGGTTCTTGATGACAAAATAAAAAATAGGCTCAACCTAACTACATGGTTTGAGTTTTCTAGCCAAAAAGGTCAAATCCACAAATAGAATAGAGAAACATAAATTAAGATTTGAAAATCAAAACAGGTTTTAGCACGAATAACATAATAAAAAAGCCTAAAAATGTGGTTTAAAAAACATGGAATATTATATCAAATTAAAGGCATAAACATATATAGGATCAACATTCAAGAAAGGTTTTGGGTTGGATAATCACAATAATCAAATAAAAGCCATAATAGTCTCAAATCATCAAAACATGCAGTTGAAACTATATTGAACATACATATCCTTACTAGTACAAACTGGAACATAAGCATTTAAACATAAATATTAATAACCAAAAACATAGTTATATATATATATATATATATGTATGCCTATTGAGTTATACCCCTAACGAAGTTTCAAACTATACCTTCTAAGAAGAATATATTTTTCATCTTTGAATAACTTGTTTTTTTCCCATTGTTTTCAGCTCTTATTCAACTTCAAATTGATCTGGATTCAATTCCTTCCTTCTTTTATAATTTGTTGCCCTATTTTTCTAGCCTCTCTCCTAACCGTTTCGTAGAATTATTTGATCAATATTCATGGTGTTTCCTTGATTTTGTTCTTTTTTTTCTTTCCAAGACCCCTCTCTTTCTTTCCCAAAGAGCAATTAATCTTTTATAGCCAAATCAAAGCTAGTAGTTGTAAAACAATGTAATTTTGCATAAAAATAGGTGGTTTATAAAAGATTCTTGCCTATTCTTTCCTAACCTCATTAGAAAAATATATTTTGGTTCATTTTTATCATTTTATGGGCTTCATTTAACCATGATAAGGCAACCCCAAAACTTCATTAATCAAGGAAAGTTTCTTTCTTAGCCATGTCTAATTGAGTTTGCTATTTTGACATGGTCATTGTGAAAATTAAATCATAAACATGCCATTGGTACATGTAAGTCATGTTGTGGGGATGTATATCTACTCTTATAAACAACTCACACTCGATTTAGAGTCTTGTAATTCCACATTCATTTCTTGGAAGATTGACCCTTAATCAATTTAAATTTGTTATTGCGGACTAGTTGATTAGGGACAAGATTTTGTTTGATTTATTGAAACAAATAAGGAGTAAACATTTTATGGATGTAACTAATTATTGTAAAGAGATGATTCTTAGTCTATTGGTGGTGGCTAGAGCCCTTGGGTGATCGGGTATGCCATATTCATTCTCTTGAAGGTGACATCTTAATTAACACTTTTAGCCGAGAAAAAAAAATAATATATAGGCAAACGATATGTTACTCAATGTCTTAATTGGGATTTGAAAAAAATTCTATTTCACCTTTTTATGTTTTAATTTAAGTTCAAACATCCTTAATCAAGACAAAACTTATTATTTTTATGCATTGAGGTCCCTATTAAAAAATCAATTGAGAACCTTCAAGTCTAGTGTCTTTTACAAAGTAGCTGAAAGCTTTTAGTTTAAGGCTTAACCTTAATCTTTGAATTTCTATAATCTAGTCCTTGGAGAAGTTTGTACAACCCCCAATATTGCATGTTGTTTTTTGAAAGGTCCTTACTCTTGATTTTTTTTCAAATTAACCCTTAACTAGTCTTCAAATTTTAAATTTCTTGCAATTGAATCCTTGATTGCACCAAGTTGGCATTTTCAAAGTTCAATTATGTCTTTAATCTTTGAATATTTTCTAAATGATCCAAATTAGGCCTCCAAACTTGATGTTTTCTCAATTGAGTCAGTCCTTCATTGAATCCTTAAAATCCATTGAAAATTTTATTAATTCCTTGAACTTAATTAATTCTTCTAGTTTTAGTCCTAAATTATCTTTTAGGCTTAATCATGCTTCAATTAAGTCTTTAATTAAGTCAACTAAACCTATTAAAAGTTTTTTTCTTTTGAAAACTTCTCCTAATCTAGATCTTAGGTTTTGGTCTTTATAGAGAGATCATTAAGCAATAAGGCCTTGTTTAAGAGTGTTCTTAAAAAGATGATGTTGTTGGGATCTTACGAGACTTATTGAGAAAAATCATAAAGTATCAAGTGAAGAGTAATTAAATATTAAGGACACATGATTGATATTTGACAATAACAAACCTTCATCAATTTTAAAGTGTTTCAACTAATAAATATTATTTAATTTTTTATTTAATTTAATGCTCTAATATACATGTTAGGATTGTGGTTATTGATAAAAAACCGATACCGAATTGAAAATTCTTAGCCTTCTACGAGGGTATTGCCATTGTAGTAGAAACAAAATAACACTGACAACATTATATTAAACTAGTGTTTTACAAGTGAGTGGTTGACATGGAAATATAAGCTTCAAAATAAATAAATAAACGAAGGTTGTGTTTGGGTACGATGGGGGTTTTAAATTATGGCTTTGGGTGTAATATGGAGATGCTAAATGTGTAGTTGTATTATGGCCGTGGTGGTAATTAAGTGTTTGATATTTTATATTAATATTGTAATATGATCTTATATATCACCACAAATTTACATTTTATCTATTTTTTAGTGTAGATTTGAATACTTTATTTTTCAATGGTAATTAATGTAAGATGTATTATTTTTTCAATATGTTTATTAATAATTATTTTTCATAAAATCAAAGATTATAGTTAGTATAAGCTTTCATTTAAGATGTATGTATATTGCATATTTTTTTATTGAATAAAAAATAAAAATATATATTCTTATATCAAAGCAATTCGTCTTTGAGTTATTTAAGATTTTGTTTTCAATTATAGGGGTAAATTATGTATCATCTCTACTCTTATTTTTTTTTAATTTAGTACTATTTAAATAAAACCATCAAATTATGTGATATAATTTGAAGGGTTTCATTTTTTTGTTTTTTTGAAAAGTGAAGTGCCATAAGAATTTCAAATAAATACACATAAGAATATGTGTGTGTGTGTTTGAAATATTTTCTTTTTTATTTATGATATTTTTTTCATTCAAATCCAATTGACAAACAATTATACAAAAAAACTATTTAAACTAAATAGATAAATATATTTGGGTTGGTTAATTACATTAGACTTGAGTAAACCATTTTAACATTTATGTGAAATATGATTGAGTCTTCTTCATGTATGCGTGTGTGCACACACATTACACTAATAAAAATTATTGATAAAAATAATTTCATTAATTAGCATAAATAATCACATTAAAAATTATATTTACTAGGATAATATATAAACTATATACATTATGTTTCAAGTTGTTTTATAATTAAAATAAGAAAAATTATAAAAAAATCAAATGATTAAAATTATACCACTTTCCATTGGGAAGTAGAAAATTAAACTTATATATATTTCCTTAATGGAAATTAATCACAAATCATTATTGGCTATTATCCAAAATAATTTCTCATAAAGTAGGCAAAATATTGATCTTCTATGTGTGCCTCCCTCCTTGTTATGATGATTGACATCCATCATAAAAAGATTATAGATTTGACATAAAAGCAGAAGTCATGGACGTGGCCCATTATTTCAGAATGTAAAATTTGTGCACTATTATAATGGGAGATAGCTTCCATCGTCATTAAATCCCAAGCTTCTAATCATGTTTGTCATTCATTGATTCATTCACTTGATAGTTTGTTTGACCGAAAGGGTAGGTTACACTTTTGGTGCCACATGTTTGTCAATATTTATTCCTTGATAATAATAATAATGGTTCATGAACCTGCCGCCCTAAAATTCATTTTCTTTCTCTTTCCCTTTATTTTCTTTCTGATTAATCAATCTGATCCAATCCATTCATTTTCCCTTCATTTTCTTGAGACCCTTTTCTCCTTAGACATGAATTGTCTGCTTGGTAGACATGAATTGTCTGAATGATTTTTTATTCAGAATTATATTAAAATAATATTTTTAAATTTTTTAAATATTATTTTTCGATATTAACAAATAAAAATGATTTTAAAACATAAATTTAAAATAAAAAATAAAATGAAAAGATTTTAAAAAGTAGTGTCAAAACAGTGCCGAAGAGGGGTGGGATTTCTATGTATTAACGCCAGTCTCATTACAAGAAACTCAAAATAGTACGTAAACTTAAAGGTAGCATCCTTTTCTAGGACGCGATCTATCATTCTTAAATTATGTGCTTTAGATGAACTTGTGTCGAGCACGAATATTTGCTAAGAATCGCAGAAAGGAATACATGCTCTAGCTAGTCAAGGTTTTATTGTCTGGAAAACTTATCTTTCTTACATAGAGAGAGTTAGTTGATTATATGCAAGAGACAAATGTTTCTCTTAAGCAGTGTTTGTTTGGGGAGCATTTTAAAAGTTTTTTCTCAAGAAATATTGATTTTATTTAAAAAATAAATTGTTTTAAACTGTACTTTTTTAAATAATTTTAGATTATTTTGATGTACTGATATTAAAAATAGTATTTTCTTAAAAAAAATATTATTTTAAAAATAATTACAGGTATACTTCAAAATGTAAATATATAAATGTATATTGTTTTCATAAAATAAAACAAAATTATTTGCGAATTATGATAGAGTGATTAAACACTTCTTCGGAACTAAGGAATGATGCAATATTAGTTATAGCTTTTCTGATTCATGATGAGGCTAAGGTTGATGACCTGAGTAGGCCCTATGAAATAAGCACTGTATCCATTCGGATAGCTACACCATCAAATCAAAATGTATTGGCGTCACTTCTATTATCTTATCACGTTTAAAATTCTGAAAGCTTACTATTATTCTGTCGAAAAATCATAATTCATATCATATATTAGCAATTTCCATCCTTAAAAATAAAAAGGGCGAAGAGGGTCGACTCTACATGAACATGCCACACACATTAGTTGGTTTTCACTATGTTGTTAATCAGGTTAAATTAATCATAATGTAAAAAAAAATGCTCTAGCAAAAATAATATTTTGAAAAAAGTAAAAAGAATATGGGATTCATAGCATTGAGTTGAATGCTTTTAATAAGCTTAGTTAATTTAATAATATAATTGTAAAAAAAAACAATGATCCATAAAAAATGTTTGCCAATATTATCAAAATATACAGCAAGTATTTTTAAAAGATCTCAATAATAATATTTGATAACAAAGAAAAAATTAAATGGGAATGAAATAATTTTATAAAGGGAAAAAAAACTTCAAAGCTCAATTACCAACAAATTAAATATTATATGGTGAATATATAAAAATATAATCATTTTTAATCTAATAAGCATGTCAAACTCGTGTTCTGCTTATGAGGAGGGAAAACCTTATATAAAAGAAACTGAATAAAACAACGGAGGTTCACTTTAAGGCAACCAAATAACAGCAAGGAAAACTGAAAAAGAAAACCTCGAGCCATCTCAAGTTAACTTGATTAACTTGCAATTCAAGATATGAGATCTAGATAAACCTATATGAAAAAAAAGACATATATCATAAAGTTGAAAGTGTAGTAATGTAACATCAAAAGATAAAATTAAAAAAAAACAAAAAAAACACTAAAGTCAAATTGGAGTAATTTACAAAACTCGTGACTCGAGTTATGATCTAAAATCTAGTTTTAATATTAAATGAAATTAAAAATTAGAGATGAAATAAAAAATAAAGAAAGAAAGAAAACAAATAAAAACAATAACAGTTCAAAGAATAAAGATAAAATTTGATAGATGAAAAAGAATAAAAATATTCTTATTTTGTAAATATTTAAAATAAAAAAAAATCAAAGGTCAAATTCAAGCAAAAACTAAATTGAAGGACTAATTTTTTTAAAAAAAGATTTGACACAAGAATCGAGGTAGAGAGAAAAAAAATCACCCACGCTAAATCAGTGATCCTTTCAGCACACAATCTAACTAGTCTATACGAAATTTTAGCACTTTCCAATGCCACCTTAGAATCTGGTGTTTGGACAACCAACAATGCCACAAGCACCACTCAAATTATACAAGAGCTTTCGCTTGCTAATGTATGAAATGAACGTTTTAACTATGTTATTTTTTAAAATATATATATTTATAAAAATACCAAACTACCCTTTAATGCACTTGATTATAACAATACAATTCATAAGAAAAATATAGAAAGCCCATGAAAACTAGTTTATATAAAAAAAAGAGAGAGGTTATTTTAGTTATTGAAATAATTTTTTTACGTTTTTCATGGGGTGAAATTTTCTCCCATAACAAAAAAAAGAAATCTTTTGTTTTGATCTTCTCTTTATTATTTATGAAAGTGTATTTTCACCTAATTCTATCTTTTCTATTGCTTATAAGGTATGTTTCCTCAAGAGAAACTAATTCTTTTCAATCTCTCCTTAAATCAAATTTCAGATGATGATGGGAAAACAACCAAAACTATCATTTAACTCAAGTAAAGTGTTTTTCTTCTTCTTCTCATGAATATCTGCTAGCTGTGTCTTAATCAAAGAAGAAAATGAAAATGATCACCGAGAACATATTATTCTCCTATGGCGCCGAAAGTGAGAGTGAAAAAAAATATTCTCTTGCGATAATACACTGCTTGATGGATGTAACAGCATGCAGTTTTTCAATCATAGTAAATCCCATGCTTACAATATGATGTATATATTTTAATTAAATGCTCAATAATCACTTACAATATGCTTCTGTAACTCAAATCTAATTGACCTTCCCATAAGAGGGGGGGAAGCCAAAGAATATCATTTGGTATTAATTCTGTTTTATGTTTTCTTTAATAGCAAATTTCAAAAATTAAAAATAATATGAATATGAGAATGAATTTAAGAAAAAGAAAAGTAAGCTCATTTCCTTCAGTTTGCTTTCTGATTGATGATTTCATATGTCATAGATTAACGAGTGGCATTTCCCTAGAGAAAGATTATAGCTTCATCCACAAATGTTCTCGTCGAAAGAAGTTATAATCCTACAAGGGACTTGGATTTACAGAAAACTTTACGTTTTGGAGGTGTCGTCAATGAAACAATATGGGCTTCAAGTCAGCATGGAGGCTTTGTTTGTCTCGAAACAAATGCCCAAACTCCAATATATATGCTAAGTGATCCTATTGCACAGAAAAAACCTAGAGTGACCAGCCATCTACCCAAGTGAGAACTTCTCTGAAAGTCAACAGCCATCGCCATTGTCAACCTCTCACACCCATTGTCTTTTCCCTTTGAAGAAAAAGTCAACCTTCTTTTCTATAGACACTGGACCCGTAGCTTATCTTCCCCAGTCCAGCAAAATCAAACAGAAGACCAGCACAGCTAGCCACCATTGTTTCTCCCATCACGGACACCGCTAGAACTGAAACTGAGCACCAGCCACAGAGATCTTCCAGCCTCTATTCCTCTTTATAAACCCACCAGAAGCAATATTTTTCTGTATTCCGATTGACAAACTTCCCTTCCAATAAAATATCATCCACGCACTGTCAAGCCATCAGTTGAGCCCGTACCAATCATCCAAACCAAACCCAAATCAAACCAAAAAAAAGTATTAGAGCACAGCATAAGCTCTTGTAAGGGTAGTAGTTGCAGTTAATAGCCCAATCCATATGACTATGTGAGTAATCAAAAAGATAATTTACACGAGTACACTTGAGTAGACCGATGAGTCGAACGACTAGAGTGGAAATAACAAGCCCTGTCATCTATAAAGAAAATCGATAAGAAAAAAATGGGTCTATAATTTTAAATAGGTAAATATGCATGCATATCATCTAATCCTAAGATAATAGCGTTATATATTGTTTTAGAGGCTAAAATTTAATTTGTACAAGGAAATACAATCTTGTGTTGAACTTAAGATTGTATCGAAGAAAAGAAAATGAAAAATGGATTGAAATTGCCTAAATTTGCATAAATTAAAGGACCAAACACCAAAAACAAAACCTGAACTTTAGAGTCAATTTAGAGTCCTATTAATGCAATCAAGGATACAAGTGAAGGGAATATTGAAATTTAGAGTTGATTTGATAAACAAATAAGAGATTAAATACTTTTCTGCTAGAATGTAAAAGTTCAATAGCACAATTTAGAGTGTAATAAAAGATTAATGGTGAGTTTGTAGTTGTTTTGCTCTTGAAATAACTTGTATATTTATACATGTTTGGATCCCCTATTTAATTTTACTAATTCCTATATTTATGTTTCTAATAAAAAATAGTCGTTTGTAAATGTTATGATCCTATTAAAGACTCAAATGGTCAACCATTTCAAATTAGTTAAGCTAATCAGTGAGTCGGTTCTTATAAAATTCTCAGGTGTTCATCACTTATAAATAAACTCTCGATCGATTTATTTGATCATACTAAATGGTCAACTTGCTCATGTAAAATTCCAGTTTTGACAAATTGACTTAGGTGAATTCTAAAAAATTGAATTGTTTATCTTATATTATATCAAATTACATAACAATTATTTAAAGCATGTAGTGAAATATGTGAGCTTATTTTAGTTATGATATTAAGTAGGATATAAATATTTACATAAGCACTAAAATGAACAATTAATCTAAGTCTTCATTTTGCTTCCTTCTTAGAATGCTTGCTTGATTTCTTCATGAAATCCATCATGTTTGTTGATATGTTCTTTGAATAAAGTTGTACAAAACTTATTTCAATAAGAATATTTGTAGTATATTTTTTATTTTATTGTTATAATAAAAAATATATAAAAACATGAATATTTGACCTAGAAGTAAAAGTTCTCCTCTTTTTTATGATGACAACAAATATATAACTAAGTTATGAAAAAATACCCCCCAATCTTAGAAATGCAAAATAGAAGAGATTTTAACAATCACAACAATTGCATGTTCGGTGATAACTTATTCATGTAGAAGAACATATCTTTCCCTTTAAATGTAATAATTTATTCCATTAGAAAAATATATTATTATGCATATGTTATTGATCTTATTTTTTATTTTTTACAATGAAATTCATATCATATCTTTTGATATGTTTTGTCCCCCTTTGTCATCAATAAAAACATATATGATCAAAAGCAATTTGACAGATATATCATGGAAATCATAAATAAGAAATCCATTGTGTAATATTTAAAATACATTATCCATTATAATTAATCATAAAAAAACATAAAACATGAAATAGCTTGTGCATGCTAGTACAAGATCTAAGATGGTGCATAACGAGAGAGCATATTGACTATCATGTTTTTTTTATCTTTTTCAAATGGTTGACCATATCCTCTTGAGCAACTCATATGTGAAATTGTCTCTCTAATAGAATGCATATTTATCTCAAACTGTGGTAGGCAACGTTTCATCCTAAAATTCTAATTACTAGTTAAAGCCTCTACAAATGAGGAAGGTGTTAATGGGGTCTTAAACATTGCTTCAAGTTCATCATCACTACCAACATTATACTTTTCTTCCTTATCATGTTTTTCCTCATCATGTACTCCTATCTGGTCCTTAGAAAATCAAAAATCATCCTTATTCAACACATAACTTATCTTTGTGAAGGACCCAGTTATTTATTTGTATAAGCTTAAAATATAGTTTTTATCCAAACTCGTTAAAGGAATCCTAAAATGCTCAAATATAGATGTCAAAACTTGACTATAAGAAATAAATTAATGTTTTTGATCATATGCCATGTCATATTTCTAATCATTATGTGTAGAAGATTAATTGAATGACCTCTAATCATACAATCGATCGATCACATATCCATAAAAGTTACCTCATCATAATGCTATTTTTGGCAAGATATTATGTGCTATAATTTTAATAAGAATCCTAGGTTGTAGAAACAGATCATGGTTTTAAATTTTAGCTCTTGGTGCAAAATCATACCTACTAGTATGCAAGATTATAACTTTATCATTTACAAATACTTCAGTAGTAGGTATTACATTCATTTAAAAACTCTAGGTCTTTCATTTTTAATACCCAAAATGTTTTCAAGGGTTGACAGTCAAATTTAATAGTTTGTTTAAATTTCAAACAATATTAGGTTCAATATTGTCATAACCTATTTTTAGATTATTCCCTACAAGAATTAACAAAATAAAAAATAAAAAATAAAAAAAGGGTTGGTATGGTAGAAAATCAAGTTAAAACTTTTAGATGGATTCGATAGCCCGATTGTATCTCTATTGTGACCAAAAGTGAAGAAAAATGCAAATTCAATGCTAAAATAATTTATTATTGAATATATATGCATAACAATTAAGTCCAAATGTGTAATTATATTTTTTATAGGTCAATTTGATCTAATTATGGGTTAATTTAAAGTATAATTATGTTTAGGAATTAATTTAGGGTCTAATTGAAATATTTAATTAAGTGCAAGGACTTAATTATACTTTAAATTGATCAAATTAATTTTATTAAGAGATAAATTGATCAAAATCAAGTTCGGAAGACTAATTCGGGTTTAATTGAGAATATTGGAATTTTCGAAGACCAAGTTTAATTTTTTTCTAAGTCAATTTGTGTGAAATCAGGGGGGAAATTGAAGAACATTGGAAGTTTAATGATCAATTAGTGGTCAAATTGCATAGATCCAATAACAGGAACCAAATTAAAAAAGACGCGCAAATTTGAAAGCTGCGATTGAATTTTAGCGGGATAAAATTGAATAAAACTAAAAGTTTTAAGACAATTAAAAGCGTAATTAGAACATTTATAATTTAAGAGACCAAATTGTACTTGTGCTATGATGTAGAATTTATAGGCAGCCAATGTAGTGTTTTGCATGGAACAGTGCACGCCATCGCCTCGCGGAAGTGAAAAAGGCAACCTGCGTCTGCTTTACAATTGGGGTCTGCATGAAATGGGCAATGGAAGAGCCATCTTTTTCCCTATAAATGGACATAGTGAAGAACAATGAGGAGGGGAACTGGAATAAGCGACGGTAAAACAGAGAACCAGGCTCATAAAAAAAAATATATATATAAAAAAGGCAGAAGAAGGAAGGGATACTGAAGACAAAACACAAAAAATAAATTGTTAAGAAACTTGTCGAAGACATTGTCCATGCCTTTTTCCCTACCACTAGCAGGTCGATAACTTCTTTCTCAGCACCGACAGGTCCTGTCTTCCTCTTCCCTAAAATCAGCAACCTCATTCCTCTTCTTCTCCACTGTCAGCAGCAGTTCAATTCTTCCTCTTTCCCAAACAGCAACCTTCAATTTCATTTTCACAACCAGCAGCCCCTTCTTCTCCCTCGGTAGAAGTTGCGCTTCCATCCGACAGTTGACCAGTAGCAACTCTTTGGCCCCAACGACATTTCCTTTATATCATCCAGTGACAGCGACAACCATTTCCTCTCTTCTGGTGACATAAACAATAGCAGTGTTGTCCTCTCTCTCCACTGCAACATCTTCCTTTTCTTCTTACGACCACCACTGACCACCATTCTCATCACCAAAGCCACCTCCGACACCGACTTGATCTCATCTACACGACAAAATTAGGTGGTCTTCTTCCTCTCCTCCTATTGTTACTGTTCATATGGGGAACAACAGGAAAGGGTGGACATCATGTTCAGCCCAACCCGAGAAGGTTATTGGGCCAAAAATGGCCCACATGGCTGGGCCGACCTAGTTTCGTCGGGCCCGGTCTAGTCTGAATATTTTTTTAAAAAAATAAATATAAAAAAATGCATTTAAAAAAACAAAAATGTTTTGTTCTCGTGCATACGAATGAATTCTAAAAATTTCCTAAGCATATTTTTTGCAAAGAAATAGTATCTTTTCTCATGTTTTAAAACATAAAAATAGAATATGGTAACCAATTTATGATTATCCATTAGAATTCGGTAAAAATATAAAAAAAAGGTCAACAATCATCTTGTTCTTTTTTGTAAACTTTAATTATCTGGTTGTAAAATCACATTGTGAACTATACTTACAGATATTAATAGGACAAAAATGCAATGCTAAAATCTGAACCTTAGAATGTTAGGTTTTTTATCCAATGAGATAGAGACTCCATCACAAAAAGAGATTTACTTCGACATGCAGAAACACCAACAAATAAAAATTTGGCCTAGAGAAAGAAAAAAAAATCAGACAGCAATGCAACTTACCTTAAGTAGGGTGCACTAGGGGTGATACGTCTTCTCCTTGTACAACAAGTCCCCTTACACGGATTTTCGTAGGCCATTAGGTTTTCTAGTGACCTTTTATACTAGGTGGTGACTCCTAAATTATAATTGTAATTTTACTATTATAAGAAAACCTATTTTTCGGGCACCATCTCTAGTTCTCGGGGATGACAGCGCGCCAAATGAAGAAAAGTAGTCGCCGTGACAAATATTAATCCTTATGTTAACAAAAAAAATATTTTAATTAATTTAGGATAAGTAATTGTCTTCAAATAGAACAATATAAGGTGATTTGCCCGTGCGTTGCGCTGGGCTTTTTTCTATGTAGGAAACTAATTCATTTTTTATGTGTTGTAATCAGTAATTTTAATATTTAATTCATGAAATTGTAGTAGATCAAAAGGAATAGTGTAATCGAAATGCGGGGGAAATGATTAATTTTTTTTTAATTGTAGATAACTTAGATAAATTTGTCTACCCATTTTGTTTGTAAGTTGCATTTTTTTCCCTCGTAATATTAGACCTGAAATATTATACAAGTTTGTTTTTTTTACAAAAACAATCTAAAAACCAAGAATCAATTTTTTCTAAGAAATAAGCTTAAACAAAAGAGGACAAATTAGAATTAAAAGGTGAAATAATTTTTTTATAAGATTTATTCCTCATATTATTATATTAAAAGTACTTAAGAACACTGATATTATTGTTTTGTACCTTAAAAAATCCTAGGTCATTTTTTTCTGTCTATATATATATATATATATATTCATGAGCTAATATTAAATAAATATTAAAATATATAATTAGTCTCACATATTTATAAGAAAAAAACCTAAATAAATGACAAATAAAAAATATAGGTACATTTAAAAAACATTCACTTTAAAAAACAACAAAGAGAGAAAATAAAAAAATATCAATTTTAAAATGATCATCAACACAAATTAAAATGTAAATATTTAAGAAAAACCTTAATAATAGTGGAATAAATAAAAATTGGTGAGACCATAATTATTGTTACAAAAACATATTCCATAATTTGTTTATTCTATAAAATCTATTACTCATATTATTATATGAAAATTATTTCAGAGCAATGATAGTAATTTTTTTTCCAAAAAAACTAGGTTATATGTATATAGTAATGATCACCAGCACATATTAAAATTTGAACATTAAATAAAAAAAAACTTAATAACATTGGAAATAAAAAAACTGGAAACAAAAAGTAAAGGCATGTACATATAAACATGGACAGAAATAGAAAATATGTAAGAAATATTTATAAAAAAATAAAAGGACTAAAATAAAAATTAACATTAAAAGTATAAGGGATAAAAAAAACTTATGTATAAGGGATAAATTTAATTTGAAGTGCAAAATTGAAATAAATCCAATCATTGATACCGATGAAATTAAATAATTTAAAACAAAATCGGACATTAAAAGAATTAGGACGAAAATGAAACTAAAATCTATAATTAATTTGTATGGAAGGATAAAATTAAAAAAAAATCAAACTTTGATACCGAAAATATTAAGGATTTATAATAAATTTGCATGGAAGGATAAAATTGAAATAAATCAAAACTTTGATACCAAATATATTAAGGATTCCAGACCAATCCGAAATTCAAAGAATGAGGACCTAAATGAAACTACAATATATAATTAATTTTAATTGAAGGACTAGATTGAAACAAATCAAAACCTATATAATAGCAATAAGGACCATAAAAAAAAGCAATCAAAAGTTCAGAGACTGGAATGAAATATCAAAAAAAAATAATTGCATTGACGTTAGCTTGTGCAGGTAGGAGAGAAAAAAGGGGGGGAAATTCAAACAACCATTGACACGTCTTCGGTCACCATATACTCACACGCACCGCACCAGTGGGAAGAAAACATGTCTGGAAATCATTATAGATATTGGTTGGGTATTTGTGGATACCAAAATAAGCTGCACGCGCTGCCCGAAACACGTGTGAGCGTGGAAATGGATGGCGCGTCGTCGTGCCAATAGTAAATCGGTAGAATAAAAAAATGGTAAATTACTGGCTCGCCCCTCTTGCCCAGACCTGAATTTTGTCCTTTTCGAGGGACTAAAAAGTTATTTCACTGTGCAGAGAAATATATAAAAAAAATAAACCAGCTAGACGAACCAGACCGAAAATGTGCAATTATCATGGAACCCCTCAACCCAGGTGCCTTTTTCTGTCTTTTTCGAGGGACAAATTTGTTATTACACTTTGCAAAAATGAAAAAACAAAGCAAACCGACCAAACCGAACTGACCCAAAAATTAAGCACTACTATTGCCGTCCACAATGTTTTCTCTCTTGGTGAATAGTAACTAAACCGTGAGCAAGTTTAGCTTTTAAGATAATGGTCAATCTATATCCTCAAATATATTGTCTATTATAAAGGCATATAAATCAACTCTTAAAATTGTTTTTTTATCACCTTGGTAAGAGATTAGATAATTAGTTTTTTTTTTCTCTTTGATTTAATCTCTGTTTGTTGTTTTCTAAATTCCATGTCTCTTTAATCTGTAAGGATCACCTTAAGAGATTGTTTATTTGGTGAGTTTTTAACATAATAATGAGTTTAGGATTTTAAAGTTAATTTTGGGATTCTTGTTTCTATTATGAAAAATTAATAAAGCCTAAATTGATTTTTATATCAAAAAAATGATCCTTACTTCAAGGATTATCATACCCAACTTGTTTATTAAGGTCCATATCTAAATAGCTAATGAAACTCATCTCACTTCCTTTTAGTTACCACAACTCTAAATTTATAATACTTTGCAAGTATTAAAAAATGTTTTATGACATTAATATTTTATTCTATAAGGCAAGCTTGAAAACATACACATAGATATATACAAAGCATAATATTGTGTTTACTGGTAATTTAGTATAGGAGTAAACTTACCATACATTGATATTTACATTCTTACCATTTATGTTCATATCAAGTTTCTTTATTGTTCCTATGTGTTTCATCCTAGATATTTGGAATTTTCATCATGTACTTGCTTTTGGTTAATAAAGATATCATTATCACTTTTTAAGAAAGCACTACCCAAAAACTGTTCATACATTCTCGATTCTTATATATAAATATCAAGACAAGGTTTTTGGTATCAATTCTTTCTTTGATTATTTTTTATTAGGTTGGTTCTTTTTGGATCCCAAATAATATTATAAACTTTTTTTCCTTTTTAATGGGACAAACATAGATCAAATCATCTATATATTTAAAATAATTATATTTATGGCTAGGTTAATAAGACTATTTAACTTTAACAATTTATTTTTTTAAATGTTTTTTGTTCTTTTTATATTAGTAACCTAAGCCTTTTTAAACACACACACACACACACACACACATATTTAGCTTGAAAACATTGTTTCTAGGATTTTAAAGCCTTGTGTTCATTTAGTTAAGATTTTGTTCAACTTGTTTACCTTTCTTTTTATTGATTTTTTTTCTCATTTTCAAGTTGATTCACTTCATCACTATCATCGATAATAATGTAAGCTTCCTTTTTTTCTACAAGCATGCATAATTCTTTTTCAATGTACTATATTTTGAGCCTAACTTTTAAAATTCATCATATAAATATTTAAGAGCATCACACAAGTCATCCGAACTAGGGGTGAATCATATATTTAGTACATTCTCTTCTTTATCATTTGACTTGTGGTGGAAATCATCATTGCACGTAACCTTTCATCTCCTTCTTATGATGATGATTTTTCTTTATATTTTAAAGAAATTAATAATATACTTTGATGTATCCTGTTTGTTTATACTTGTAACATCTAAGGCCTTCATTGCTTGATTATTTTTCATTTCTATTTTCTTGAAGTTTGAGAATATTTTGTTCCAATGATTTTTTCTTAGAAACATTTAAAGTTCCTTTGTAATTAGAGCAACATGCTTTTCAATTTATTTATCATCATCTTCAATGTGATGAATAGTTTTGAATGCCAAACTCTTATTCAACTTTTCTTCTTACTCTTATTTGTTTATTGTAATCTCATGAGTCATTAAGGACCCAATGAACTTTTTAATGAAAAGTTTGGTGAGGTTATTGGTTTCTCATATTGTCATCACTTTTGCTTCCCAAGTCTTTGGTACAAACCTAAGAATTTTTCTCATAATTCCTATATTAACATAAGTCTAACCAAATGTATCCAAACTATTAGTACTGGTAGTTATTCTTGTAAACATGCTAGTTATGGTTCATAATGGAGTACTTTGAACAATTCATATTGATGGATTAACATGTCAATTTTAGACTTTTTGGCTTAGTTAGTTCATTTATGAGTTACTTATAAAGTGTGCCAAATATCTTTAGCATTTTTATATGATGTGATTATATTAAATTCACTTTTACTTAATACACAATATAGAGTGTTTATAATTTTAACATCCATATACAATAACTTTTTATCATGATCTATATATTGACTTCACTTTAGGAATCTTAATATCATTTTCAGCATTGAGAGGTTTATGAGGTCCATTTTCTATGGATAAACATAAATCATAATCAATAGATTAAAGATATATTATTATCCTAGCTTTCCAATATGCATAAACATTGCTTTCAAAGAAAGGTGACCTAGATATGGATGAACCTATTTATTAGATATCATAACTAGTGGTTGTCATTATACTTAAAGTTAAAGAAATTTTATATATGATAACTAAACTTTGATACTAATTGTTGTTCAATGATTTAGGAAACTAAAACACCTAAAAGATGGGTAGATTAGGTATATCATTAATATTGGAAAATAATGCAAATAAAAACAATAACTAACAATATAATTAAAGCGTTTAAAATAAAGAGATAAAGGAAAGAGAATTTACAAACTCATTTTTAATGTGGTTTAGAAAGCCTGCATTTACACCTCATGCACTAACTCGTACTTGAGTATTATATTCCTTTACTAGTCGAAGTTCAAGAGCACAATAGTCATTTGATGAATCCATACCAAAAATTTTACACCACCAAACATAATTTCTTTTCAAGATTTTTCCAAGAAGATATTCTCTTTTCAAGACTTTTTATACTTGAAGATATGTGCTCTTCAAGATTTTTCCAACTTGAATATGTAACGTTTTCAAGATTTTTGACCTAAAATTTTAACCTAGCTCTCAAAGGTTTACAAGAGTGATTTTGTTATTACAATTAACTCTCTTAATAGAATGAATATTGTAATTGAAAGTTTTGTATTTCTATATTTCACAAGATAGCACTTGTAGAATTAGAGGTGTTTAAATGGAGTGAGAATAATACTAAATATATTTGTGCTAGAATATAAAGGTTTAATAGAATAAATTAGAGTATGATCAAGAATTAATGATTTTATAATTTTTTTTCCCTTTTAGAGTAGCTTGTATATGATATATGTTTGAATTTCTTGTTTTAGTTTAGCAATACATGTTTCTAAGAAACTTTAGTTGTTGATAGGTGTTAGAATCCCACAACTAAAAAAAAACAATTTGTTCAGATTGGTTAAGCCAATCGGTTGATCGGTTCGTATAGAGTTCCTAGGTGTTTTTCATCACAAATAAATATGCAATTGACTGGTTCATGCTAAATTCTAAATTTGACAAATTAACCTAGGTGAATACTTAAAAATATTTATGTTGGATTACTTATCAATACTCTAATTAATGTAGAGTGAAGTGCGTGAGTTTATCTAGTTGTGCTATTAAGTGGGATATAATGATTTATATAATCATTAAAATGAACACTTAGTCTTTCTTTTCTTTCCTCCTTGGACTGCCAGGTAAGGTAAGGTGATATACCTACCACAGGACAGATTTGCTGATGAACTTCTAGCTTAGATCTAAGAAACTCTAGTTATCCCACTTAGAAACTCTAGTTTCTTAGCCTTACTGGAGCTAAGAAACTCTAGTTAGAAACCACAAACGGCTCATGCCGTCACTTGAACAGCAGATTGACTGTGAATAATTTTCTAGCTAGTAACCACAATGTGGGCGGCGGCAGAGTTTCGACAAGAAGTACAAAAAAAAATGAAGTTGCCAAATATGAACAACCAGCGATCTGACGGGTTTTTTTTTCCTTTTAAGACAAAATCCAACTCACCCTATTGTCACCATCACCCCTTCCAAAACAAGATAAAAACACCGACCCGGTTCGTCTTCTTTCTGACAACAGCACACCAAGCCTTAAGACATTCGAACGTTATTTTTCACAACCCCTTTTGCATCTCTTTTTGCTTTTGATCTTTTGTTATTGGTCAAGCAATCATGAGTTACAGGGACGATGTGGAAGAAGCAAGAGATCCGCTTAGGAAACCTTTGCTCAATACAGGGAGTTGGTATAAAATGAGCTCTAGAAAGTCGAGTATAATTAGCTCCTCTGCTCAGATGCTCCGTGATGGTTCTGTTTCTGTGGTCCTTTGTGTCCTCATTGTCGCTTTAGGCCCCATCCAATCCGGTTTCACTGTAATAACCCCCACATACAGATTAATCTTTCTCAATCTTTATTATCGCTTCTCCATTCATGTTACTGTTTCATTAATTTTGTATTTGGTTGTGCAGTGTGGTTATTCCTCGCCCACACAAGCAGAAATCATTAGCGATCTTAAGCTTTCAATTTCAGAGGTTTGACTTCTTCTTCTTCTTCTAATCTCCGTTTCTAAATCTGATTTAATCTTGTTGTGATTTTATTCATTTCATGGTGTTCAGTTTTCCCTGTTTGGTTCATTATCAAATGTGGGTGCTATGGTTGGTGCTATAATAAGTGGCCAGCTTGCAGAATATATTGGTCGGAAAGGGGTAATAACAAACTTTCTATTTTTCTGTAAAAATTATATTAATTATGATTAAGAGTTTGAAAGAACTGATACATTTTTTAGTTTTGACGTGTGAATTGATCCTGTGAGTTGCTGCATTGTTGTTTTTTGTTGCACTGCAGTCATTGATGGTCGCCGCGGTGCCTAATATAATTGGATGGCTAAGCATATCTTTTGCCAGAGTGAGTTATTTACGATAAGGCTTGACTTTTCATTGAGTGCTGTAAGTGTCTTTGTTATATGATCTGGTTATAAATGATTTAATTATATGTTTGTTTTGTAGGATGCCTCATTTTTGTTCATGGGAAGGTTGATGGAAGGGTTTGGTGTCGGTATAATCTCATACACGGTAACTTTGAAGTGGGTTTTTTTCTGTTTTGCTTTTACTGTCTTTTGGAAAGAATGTAAAATAGATGGTTGGTTTTGCTGGGATTGGTGTCCTGTAGGTACCTGTGTATATAGCTGAGATATCGCCTCAAAACATGAGAGGAAGTCTTGGATCTGTTAACCAGGTTGGTCGTGCTTTCGAACCATTTCTAATCATATTATACTTATTTTTTATTTTTTTTATGTTCTTCATGTTTTAATTATGCAACTGATTGATGTGATTAGTTTTTTTTTTTTTTTTAAATAGCTCTCACTGACAATTGGAATAATGCTAAGTTATCTACTGGGACTTTTTGTTCATTGGAGAATTCTTGCAGTTTTAGGTAACTCATCTCCTTATTGAGCAAACAGCATTTCTTATGAACAAGTAAACTAATACTTTGTTAAACCAGTGCTTTTTTTTTTCTATGATATTTACACACACTGATTTGCAGGATGTTTGCCTTGTGTCGTACTAATACCTGGCTTATTTTTCATTCCCGAATCTCCTCGATGGCTGGTACAGTTTATACACTCATTCATGTTTGATTTTTGGCATCTTGTGAATTTGCTCAGCTCTCTCTTTATCGTCTTTTTTTCTTGGTGGATTTTGCTGTTGGGACAGGCGAAAATGGGGATGGTGGAAGATTTTGAAGCCTCTCTGCAAGTTTTACGAGGATATGATACTGATATTACTGCTGAAGTGAATGAAATCAAGGTATTGAGCTGGTCTGGTTTCGAATGTCATGGAAACTTATATCGACTTGGCGATGGGGGCTTTAACTTTGCAAACGGAATTGTGGTTCATGTGCACCTTTAGCTCCTGCTCACTGTGTCCTCAATAATTACAATTTCATTGGTATACTTTCTGCAGAAAGCTGTTGCATCTTCCAGGAAAAGAACAACAGTTCGGTTTGCAGATTTCAAGCAAAGAAGATATTGGTTTCCTTTGATGGTAGTTTGAAATTCTGTTTACTGTTTCCTTACCTCTGCAACTTTACAGCCCTCCTGCTGATATTGGTGGGTATGCTGCAGGTGGGAATTGGATTACTTGTGCTCCAGCAATTCAGTGGTATCAACGGGATCTTTTTCTATTCTAGTAACATCTTCGCAAATGCTGGTTAGACGAACACTTCCTTGCTTTGATCTCCAATTTACTGTTCATTGAGACTCTTGGGAATGGTGTTATGTCCTTGTACTGTCAGGACAGTATTTCAAGGATTGATTGCACTTATCATTTTCATGGCTTTTTATATCACCTTATCTTGCCACGGGAAGAGCCTGCTTTTTCTGGCCAATCAGTCCCAGCTAAAATAGTTCTTAAAAGTCAACAATCCAAAATTACTCTTAAGGCTACTCTACACATTTCTTTATTTTGTTATGCTAGTGGCCTAAATCCCGAAAGGTTAAATTGATATTTCACTAAACTATCATAATCTTGACAGGAATTTCTTCAAGCAATCTTGCTACATTTGGACTTGGAGCTATTCAGGTATAAGATGTGTGGCTGGATTCTTATGCCATGATTCCATTTTCCTTTGGCTTTAGCTTGGTGAAGTAGTGGAATGGATAGATGTACTCTTCTATACAATCTTACAAAGAAAAAGGAATTTGAAACTTATTTTGCAGTCATCCAAAATTTGAGAGAAATTCTTATCTGGGTTATATAACAAGTAGCTGTTTCTTCTGTAGGTCGCTGCCACCGGGGTCGCTTCATGGTTGATGGATAAAGCTGGGCGCAGATTGCTTCTTATTGTGAGTTATGCTTTTCTTTGCAAAAATGCTATTTTATTTGGGCATAGGATAAAGTAACAAATATGTCTAATTGGAAAACGCTTGCTCAGATATCTACAGCTGGAGTTACTCTTAGCTTGCTTCTGGTTGCTATTGCTTTTTATTTGGAGGTTTGTAATACTACCAAGCCTATGATATGTTTCATTCTGTGTACTTCAAGTTTATCTTTCATCAAGCAGCTGACTATATTTATCGTCATCATTGTGACTTCTTATTTTCTCTCTGGCTCTTCATTTTGTACCAGGGCATCTTCCCAGAGGATTCTAATTTGTATCATATGATGGGAATTCTGTCTCTTGGAGGGCTTGTGGTATGTTTGATGTACTTTTGAATATGTGTGTACCCATGTTCTTGTCTGTGACCTTCCTTACTAGGGAATCTCTTTTTTCCCAGGCTGTGGTAATTTTCTTCTCAGTGGGACTTGGAGCTATTCCTTGGATCATAATGTCTGAGGTATCCAGAACTTTTTACTTCATATCAACCATCTGCTTCAAGTGGAGGGCTATGATTTTGCTCATAACCCCTCCACCCATGATAGTCATTCAATGTTGGTTTCAGAATGCGATGGAACTACAGTCATATTGTCAGCTTATGAAGTTTATTTATATGTTTAGTGGTGGTGAAAGAGTTATTCTTGAATTGTTTTCTTATGGAGCAAGGATTTTTGACTGGCTCATTTCAGGTTCTCCCGGTGAACATCAAGGGCCTGGCTGGCAGTGTTGCAACCTTGGCGAGCTGGCTGACGTCCTGGCTTGTAACGATGACTGCAAACTTGCTCATGACCTGGAGCAGTGCAGGTCTCCCTCTCCCTGTGTCTCTCTTTCTTGCATGGTGTGTGGCACAAAATTTTATTCTAATTTCTAACTGACGAATCGAATCCACTGCTCTGTCAACAGGGACTTTCACTATTTACACGGTGGTCAGTGCTTTCACTGTCATTTTTGTGTCTCTCTGGGTCCCTGAAACCAAAGGAAGAACTCTAGAAGAAATACAAACATCTTTCAGATGAAAGTGCTTGCTCAACCATATGTGAGCTGGTTCGAATGGATTTTGTTTTTGGTGGAAAATTGTTTGAAATCTACGTGTATTCTTTCCTCTCTTTTTTTCCCTTTCCAGTGTTCATTCGTTCTGTAAACAGGAATAAACGAAATAAACAAAGGATAAAATGAAGTAAAAATCTCAGAAAAATGCACTTCAACAATTTTCCTCTCTTTTAGTTGCCTATGCACTCTTTCTTTTGCTTCTGTTTTGACGAGTGTCCTCCAATTTACATGTGTATGTGTGTGCGAGCCATACCCTTTCATGCTCTGTGCGAGCCCCAGATTGAAGATTTGGTCATCCCCCCCCAATAAGAGATGTATCTTCTGCAACATACATTTATGGCAGCGATCATATTAAACATATATATGCACTAGTCAGAGCAATAAACATGAGGAATTAAACACTGAAATTACCTGTACAAACTTAGCTGTGCTTTGACAATTCCATCGACCTTCCTTGAATTCCTAGGAAAACTCATTCCTGAAAATTGTATTTTATCGGTTTAGATGGACAAGTAAAATCTCAGTTATTTTAGATTTTTATAAAAAAATATATATCTAACTTAAACTCGAGACTTATTATGCAGATTATTAACTCAGAGACTTTGAATTCCTCCTTTGCATAAATAAAAGGGCCATCTACTAGGTGCACGGAAAAAGATGGCAAGTGCTGTTAATTTCCTAATTATAGTATGGACGAAAATCACGTTAAAATTCTTATATTTTCCTAATTATAGTATGGACGAAAATTATAAATTAAGAAAAAACAATCTGGCTATAAAAAATTCCCATCAAATTCTACTTTATTTATTTTTATTCTGACAAATAAAATTATGTTTCCTTATTATGCCAATAGTACCGTCCGAACCATTAAAAAAGCAAGTGCAAGGTTACTTCGTTACTGTTGCTGGCCTGCAACTTGCAATCTCTACCGACCGTCTTTCGTCTTGGTGTGTGTGATGTCGCGTGATGATGAGAATCACAGATTGGAATCATGCAAAAAGTTCGCTTACCAAAATTGTTTGTTAAAACAAAGACTTTCTGTCCAATAATGATATCTAACAAATGCCAAAAAGAGAAATAATAATACTAAAATAATAATAATAATAATAATAATATAATGGATAGAAAATCCAATCAGATCTCACGTGAAAAGAAAGTCTGATATACAGAAGCGATAAATGGTTTTTTATGTCGTTCGGTATCAAATGAGTTGTCTCTATACAATTTT
Source organism: Salix suchowensis (assembly GCA_029030765.1). Taxonomy (NCBI): domain Eukaryota; kingdom Viridiplantae; phylum Streptophyta; class Magnoliopsida; order Malpighiales; family Salicaceae; genus Salix; species Salix suchowensis. The sequence goes on along the minus strand of CM054984.1, from coordinate 11,326,650 downwards.
TTAAGGTTTTTGTAAGAAAATGGCTGTTGCAATGCCCCTGCAATAGAATGGACAGCTAACAAGACGATGGGGATAGTATTATAACTATAAATTTATAGTAACAACGAGTGGTTAACCCGCCGCATCACAACGAGTGGTTAACCCGTGTGATGTGGTGGTTTTTTTTATCTATATAAAAAAAAAATTATGTATTGTATTTTATTATTTTAATATTTAGTTAGTATAATTATATTTAAGAATACTGATATGAATTTTTATCTTTCAAAAAATTCAAAGTCATTTGTACTTTCTCTCAATATATTTTTAGGCGATAATATTCAATAAATATCAGACATATTAGAAATAATAATACTATAATTTGTTTTTAAAACATAATTTTTTTTTGTGCTATAATTATTTTTTCTTTGTGTTTAAAAAGAACAGTCTAATGGAAACGGGAAGTGACTTGTATATTTTTTAATTTGACTTGTAGATAATGCAGTTAAATTTGTCAACATTTTTTTTTGAGATTTTTTTTTCTAGTAATATTAGATCTAAAATATTAAAAATAAAAACATTGGAAATTCTTGTAAAGAAATAAACCTAAATAAAAGAGCACAAAATTAAATTTTGAAGCCAATCTTTTTTTTATATAAGATTTATTAATCATATTATTATATTAAATATATTTAAGAAAACATGATATGAATTTCTGTCCTTCAAAAAATCTTAGGTCATTTTTCCTCTCTCTCAATATATTTTTAGGCGATAATATTCAATAAACATTTGAACATAATATTAGTTTTACATACTTTAATTTGACATAAATATACAAATATATAATTAATTTGATATACTTTCAATAATATCTTTAATTAAAAGACAAAATTGAAGTAAACCCAAACATTGAAATCACATAATTCAAAACAAAACCGGAAATTAAAAGAACTGGGACTGAAATGAAACTGAAATCTATAATTAACTTGCATAGAAGAATAAAATTAAAAGAAATCAAACTTTTGATACCTAAAATATTAAGGATTTATAATAAATTTGCATGGAAGGATGAAATTTGCAAAAATAAAAAATACATGTGAAAAAAAGGTCACCGTTTCTTAAAAGGAAAAAAAAAGTCTAAAATATAAATTTAAATTAAAGGCTAAGTTTTTTTTATAAGATTTATTCATCATATTATTATATTAAATATATTTAAGAATACTGATATTACTTTTTTTTGCAAGAAATCGTATGTCATTTTTTTTCTCTATATATATATATTTTTATGCGATAATATTAAATAAATATTAAACACATATACTTAGTCTCACATACTATATAATGTGATTGAAATGGGAAGTGATTTTTATATTTTTTTAATTGTAGATAACCTAGGTAAATTTGTAAAAAAAAAAAAATATGAGTTGCCTTTTTTCCCTAGTAATATTAGATATGACATATTATAAATAATAATAATAATAATAATAATAATAATAATAATATAATTATTATTATTATTATTATTATTATTATTATTATTATTATTATTATTATTATTATTGTGTTAAGTACAAAATTAAAATTCGAAGACAACTTTTTTTTTATGTTATCCGATTTATTCATTATATGATTATATTAAATGTATTTAAGAGTACTGATATTAATTTTTTTTATTCAAAAAATCCTAGGTCATGTTTTCTTCTCCCTATATATATTCCTATGAGATAATATTTAATAAATATTAGAACATATTATTATTATTATTATTATTATTATTATTATTATTATTATTACTATTATTATTATTATTGTTATTATTATTATTGTGTTAAGTACAAAATTAAAATTTGAAGAATTTTTTTTTTATGATATCCGATTTATTCATTATATGATTATATTAAATGTATTTAAGAATACTGATATTAATTTTTTTTTATTCAAACAATCCTAGGTCATGTTTTCTTCTCCCTATATATATATTCTTATGAGATAATATTCAATAAATATTAGAATATATAATTAATGAAAGACTAAAAATATCCTAAAAACTTTAACAAAAGAAAAAAAAATATCATTGCCATTACTGTCAAAACAATAAAATTTATTAAATTATACGGAGAAAAAAAAAACATTAACAAAAGAGTAAGCAAGAAAAACAATTAAATTATTATTATTATTATTGTTATTGTTGTTGTTGTTGTTATTATTATTATTATTATTATTATTATTATTATTATTGAGTTAAGTACAAAATTAAAATTCGAAGACAATTTTTTTTTATGTTATCCGATTTATTCATTATATGATTATATTAAATGTATTTAAGAATACTGATATCAATTTTTTTTATTCAAAAAATCCTAGGTCATGTTTTCTTCTCCCTATATATATTACTATGAGATAATATTCAATAAATATTAGAACATATAATTATTATTATTATTATTATTATTATTATTATTATTGTTGTTGTTGTTGTTGTTGTTGTTGTGTTAAGTACAAAATTAAAATTCGAAGAAATTTTTTTTATGTTATCCGATTTATTCATTATATGATTATATTAAATGTATTTTAGAATACTGATATTAATTTTTTTATTCAAAAAATCCTAGGTCATATTTTCTTCTCCCTATATATATATTCCTATGAAATAATATTCAATAAATATTAGAACATATAATTAATGAAAGACTAAAAATATCCTAAAAACTTTAACAAAAGGAAAAAAAATAAATATCATTGTCATTACTGTCAAAACAATAAAAATTATTAAATTATACGGAGAAAAAAAAACATTAACAAAAGAGCAAGTAAGAAAAATAATTAAATTATTATTATTATTATTATTATTATTATTATTATTATTATTATTATTATTGTGTTAAGTACACTTATATATACATGGACAAAAATAGGGAATATTCTAGAAATAAAAATAAATAAAAGTATAAGGGCTGAAATTAAAATCAAATATAAAGGGATTAAATTAAAAAAAATTAAAAGTCTAAGGGCTGAAATGAAAATTATATTTATTATCAATTTAAATTAAAGGACAAAGTTGCAAAAATCAAAACTTGTGTACCGAATTTATTGAGCTTTTACAGCCAATCCGGAAATTAAAAGTCGGAGGACCGAAGTGAAACTCTCACATTCAATCAATTAAAATTGGAGGACCCAATCGAACTAAATCAGAACTTATATAATAGAAATCAGGACCAAAATCAAAATTAAAAGTCGAAGGACCAAAGTGAAAAGTAACATAAAATGGGGGACTCTCCTGCACTTTTACGTGCAGGAGAGAGAGAAAACGTTAGCAGCGCCTTTAACCGGCCACTGCCGTGTCAACAGACATTTTTAGGGTACACGCGCCACCGCGGGAGGAAGAACACGCGGAGACGCATCGAAAACGAGTCCATAAGGCCATTTCCGACCACCGTATGACGCCGCACGCGCCACCCAAACAGGGCGTGAGGCGGAAAACCGACTGGTGCGTGCGCCTTACGCCCTGACAGCCATGGAATAAAAAATTAAAAAATATGGTCAATTACCGTCCTGCCCCTGTACTCAATTCAACGTTTTTGTCTTATTAGGGGCTATAACCGTATTTAGCCATTTAAAAAAAAACATGCGGCGGACCGGACCGGACCGGTCCGTACACGCGCAATTACGCCCTTAACCCTCAGCTGAAAATGTTATTTTGTCTTATTACCGGGGCTAAAATCGTTACTACACTGTTCATAGGGGGGGAAAACAAAAAACAAAAGGGTGGACGAACTCGCGCGACGTACGGAGGTCAAAGTTCGCGTCCACAGTGCATTTGAGTGTGTATGTACAGTGCATGAATAGTGTTTTTTGTTTTGTTTGTGTATTTGTTAATTGGCCTCTCTTACTTCCTCAAAGAGAAAAAGACAAGTGATCATTATTTTTCAGGGGAAAAAACTTATTTAGGGTCTAATTTTGAATTAGCTATATAAATCAAAGTGTTGTTTCCTATTTTATTTGAAACCGTTATTGTATTCACAAAAAAAAACCTAAATAAAAAAGTTGTATTTTCCTAGGCAACCCATCATAAATACTATTCATTTCAAATGTTTTTTTTATTAAAGATTATGCTTCATAATTTGTTGTGGATTATTTTTCTATATGATTCTTTCAGTCTCATGATCCGTGTTACAGGTTTAGCGAGTTAACTCGGTTGACTAGAGTTCTATTTCTTGTTTTTAAATTGTAATATCTTTTCTAATTTTATCCATCAAGATTAGGTTTATTAAGAATCGTACTTCATGATTTTGTTTGATTTTGCTTAAATTTGAGGTTATCATGGTCTTATAACCCAGATTAAGAGTTTTGTGGCTTAACTTGGATAGACTCACATTGTTTTATATGTCTCTTTTAAGATTTATTTTTTTCTAATTTTATAATTTAATAATGTTTTGACTGGGAATCAAGCTTCATAACTTATTTTAATTTTCTCTTATTTAGGGTTATTTGAGTTTTATGACCCGAGTCATAGGTTGACAAGTTAACCCAGGTTGACTCGATTTGTTTTTTTATTTACTTTTCATATTGTTATCTCAATCTCATGAATCAGTCTATAAGTTTTGATGGGTGAATCGGGTTGACTCGAATTGTTTTTTTTTAATTTGATTTTTTTTCATATCCTATAACATGTCATTGATTTCATTGATTAGAAATTAGGCTTTTATAATTTGTTTTGATTTTTTTTGGGTTATTATGATCTCATGACTTGGATAGTATGTTTGGCAAGTTAAATCAAGTCAATTTTTTTTTCAATTTTATCATTTAATATGGAGTTGATTGAGAATTAGGCTTCATTAGAATTGTCATGGTCTCATGACTTGAGCCACAAATATAACAGGTTAACTCGAGTTGACGTAGATCAATCTTAATACAGCTATATTTTTCAATCCAATTATATTTTTACTGATCATATAAGTTGTATTTAGGTTACATTAGGTCAACTCTAATACATTTTAAATTTTTTTACTAAAAAAAACTATCTTGAATGTGTTGGCAATATTTGATTTTTTTTATTCATTTGGAACCAAATGCTGAAAAAACTATCTTGTTGGCATCTAATTATATTTGGAATATTTCACAACATAAAAGACAATAAATCATGGTGGTCATATCTCTCTCATTAGCATCTTATTACTATAAATGATACAATTATGATTGACTATACCATTATATAAATGGTTTTTACTATTTATGCAAACTAGTCATAATTTATCATTCCATTAACATATTTTAGAAAGCATCACATGTATTTGGGAAATTACATCCACTATAGAAATCAAATCAAATCAAAACAACCACGTTAACAAGTGCTACAGGCATGGTGAATCTATTACACAATAATTCAAAGTCTAAATTAAACCATTATAACTAGGGTTTTATTAACAAAATAGTAACTAACATTAAATTAAATGTGATAAGTCATATTAATTTCAGTCACCAAGAAACCTAGAACTCTAAAAAAATTAATCAAGCAAGCCATTTTTACTGACAAATAATTAATCACTACTCATTCTCTTCTCTTATCTTCCATTCTTTTATTACTGATAATAATATTTTTTTTCTTATGAGAGAGTTTTCCACTGCTTTCTTTTTTATAAACATTTATTTATTTATTTACATCAAGATCACTTTTCTTTATTTATTTATATCAAGATCACTTTGCTAGCTTTCCTTGCCTTTATCATGTCTTTGTTATTGAATAAAATTGCAAAATTGAAAACATCGATTCAATTTAGTGACTTACAGGAAAAGAAAAGGGGATTTTTTTCTTGGTTTTGCTGGTTTTTCTACAAAATAAACTGAACTAAAATTGGTCAGTTTGAACCGATTCCTAGTTTGGTTAGGTTCTAAGTGTAAAGAAAACATAAAATCATTTTGACTATGTTTTTCAATAAAATCCAATTCAAACCAAATCTGAAAATGCTCACTCTTATGATCTAAGCATACTACCTTTCAAAAACCAACTTCTAGCACCTTTGTTTTACTTTTAAAAGCAAATATCTAATCATACTATCTTTCAAAATCAACTTCTAACACCTTTGTTTTACTTGTACTCTTTAAAAAACAAGGTTAAATGTGAATTGACAAAAAAAAACATTACAGAGTTTAGTTGTTATTATAATCAACTCTACCAAGAGAGTATATTGTGGATATATAAGTAATGCTTTAAACATCTAGAAAAAAGATTTTTTGGGAGACAGAATTATGAGTGGTTCAATACTTGTTCTTCAACAAGTATTAGTGTAAGTGTTTTCTAATATTTAGCCCATAAAAAGATTAGGGAATAAAGGGTTTGATCTTTTAGCTTGAAAATATTGGGTTTGTTTCTTTATCCAGAAAAAAGATTGGGTTGGGATGTTGCACCCTACAAAAGATCGTGTCTCGCTTGCTAAGAAAATTAGTGTGTATTAGTGCAACTTTTGAACAGAAGTTCAAGGAAATGAGTAAATGGTTTGTGGAGTCTCTATAAATCTTGGTGTGTGTTTTTTTTCTAAACCCTAACTCTTTAATTATTTTATTTATAATTTTAATTGTATTTGTATTTTCTCGAGTGTTTAGAATTGTATGTTATTAGATAAACAAATTTATTTAAACTTGTAGTCTTATCTTGCATGCCTAATTTATCCTTCCTCTTACGTGTCTTGTTGCTTTAGTCCTAAGACAACAGCTACAATTTGCATTACAAGACAATGGTCCTCAACCTACATAAACAAAATAATGTTATATATATATATATAATTCAGATGAAAGACGTTTTTTTATATATATATAAAACTATGCATGCAAAGTTGGCCTTCTGGTCCCATGCCCAGCTTAGTGTTTTTTCTTTCTTTCGGGTTTGAAATGTGTGGCATATTTGTTAAATAACCCCTAGTATGTTGTTTAATTTCTTAATAAAAAAATATTAAAATAAATTTATTAAAATGTTATTTAAAAAATAATCCAATTATTTCATAGAGTTCTTAAGAATATTAGAATTTTTATGGTGATATTAATGATTACTTTACAATTATTGTATGTTAATCTAATATTCAAACCTTTTTAAGAAATATTTTCTAACTAGTATTCAATGTATTCAATATCTATTTTGTTACTTTTAAATAATTCTTCCAAAGTTTTTATTCTAAAATTTATTCATTTGGTGCACATAAATGATCTATTCTTGATTTTTATTTAAATTTTCTCTCATGGTCATAAAAAATAATAATCATTTAATGAAAAAAAATTCATAAAAAAAAATATAAATACATGAATAAGAAAGTAGTGTTTTTATAAAACATTATATTTTCCCCTCCTTAAATCAAGTCATTCAAGTTTTTTTTCTTTATTATTAATTTTTATTCAATAAACCTTTTGATAATACAAAATATATTATATATGAAAATACATTAAGGAAATAATATTTTCTTCCATAATTGTATTTATTGTTTTTTTATGAATATGTACTTTTATTTTCTTATAATTAAATAAAAATAAATTTTGAGAAATTCCATGATAGGGCATGGTACATTATTAAAAAACAATTTCAGCCAAGCAAATCAAATATAATAAATCCTCTATGGCATTATAAAAAAAAAATCAACCAAACAAATAAAATGTAATAAACCAACTCGTTATAGCATTTGTTTTTTTATCAATGATAGCCAATAACTCAATAATACATAGCCATACACAAAATCCTCAAAAAGCCCAGAATTCTATTATTGACTCTGCATATGACCGGGCTAAGCAGTGTACATGGATTAACCCATAACTCAAGGCCCGGCTGAGTTCATTAATACTCACGTGTATGGGCAGGGCTCCTATTTGGTAAATTGTGGACTTTTTTAAAATGATTTAATTATTAAGTTAAATAAGTGAAAACAACGTTTTTTAAATAAATATTTATTCTTTTAATAAATCGAGCTACGCTAACGATTCTAGAATTTTTTACATGTATAGTTTTAAATAAATGGTGAATTTTAAATTATTTATATGGCTTAATAACTAGAAAAGAGAAAACGCATCTACTTCACCAAAATAAATAATATTTGAATTTAAGTTGATAAATCAAAAGAAAGCTTCTAGGACCCTATAAAGTCTAAAATTAAAAATACATTTTACTTATTATAAAATTAAAAATATATTTTATTTATTTTTATATTGCTGTTGTTGCATAATGAAACAAAAAAACATAAAATAAGGGGTAATAGAAATAATTTGCATACATTATTCAAAATAATAAATAAGATTTTATTAACCTAGAAAGATGAAGGAGCCCTATTTACAAACTAAATACCTAAGGATCTGTTTAAGAGTATTATAAAGGTTGTTTTTCACAGTAGCTTTCATTCATAATTTATAAAATGATGTTCTTATTTTTATTTTTTTCAAATAATTTATGATATTATCACATCAAAACAATCTTAAAACACACAAAAAAATCAACCAAATTAAATAAAACATTTTAATTTTTTTTAAAAAAAAATTAAAATGCATAACTAAACAAGCAACCAAATTAAATAAAACATTTTAATTTTTTAAAAAGCATTTTAAAAATGCATAACTAAACACGTTTTAAGTAGCATAGTCCTCTATGGAAACAAAAACAAATTACTTTAACATTGCATGGGTTAGGTCAAAGTAACAATAGAGTTTGAAAATCATCTAGAAAATTATGATATGCAGTTATTGATTAAATATGTTTAATAACATGATTAAGAAGAAGAAAAATCAATAATAAAAAATGAATAATTGAAAACTTATACACATGTCACTATTAGAAAAAAAAAATATCTTTTTAATATTCTTAGAAGTTCTCACTAATTTTTTTTTTATAACAAAATAAAAATCGAATACAAATAAAATAACTTGATAAAGACGATATAAACAAAATTAAAAGCTACTATAGAAAATGTTGACGATAAATACGAAAAAAATTATTATAACAATCTAATTCTAGCTAGCATACCAAATTTATGGTCTGATCATAAGAATAGAATAGCCTCAAATAGTAGAAATTGAATAAAATATGGATGTGAATTCTCAAGCAAACTAAATAATGAAAAACAAAAGTGGAAAAACAAACAATTATTCACAAAATTGAAAGCAAAAACAAACAATGAAATTTAAGGCTCATTAACCTAATATCAAAAAAGAAAAGAAAACGACCTAAGAAATACCAAAATTAAATCTATATAATCTTTGAAACTAGTGATCAAGGTCTCAATACCAAAATCAAAAAAACAACAAAGCAAAATTCCTAATATACAAAATTAAAAAAAAAAAAACAAATAACAATAAAAATAATGAGGACCAAATTTAGCATAGAAAATTAAATTAAATCAAATAATATATTGAGGGGCTAGATTGAAAAATAAAATAAATCAAGAAAATGATTAAAAAAAAGTAATCAAAATAATGAGAACTAAGTTGGGATACAAAAATTAAATGAAATGAAATGATGAGGGATGAAATTGAAAAAACAATTATTATAAAAAAAAATTTTCAATATAAATAATGAGGATCAAATTGGATACAAAAAAATAGCTAAAATAAAATAGTGATACATAAAATCAAAAAAGAAAACCAACTTAAAAATTATTAAAAGAAAAAAAAAAGATAATAAGAAACACAAAATCCAAGATTTTATTGAAATACAAAATTTACATAACACATTTAATTGTTTGAGAAGTTAGTGCAAAATCCAAGATGATGAGAGAATAAAGATTAAGGAAGGAAAAAAAACACAAATCACTAGAGACTTATTGTTGTTTCATCATGCACACACTCTAGACCATTGGAAAAAGAAAGGGGCAACATCTATAATGCCATCATCTAAGGCAACATTGGATAGCCTTAAGATGTCACATGCATTGTTTAAAAGGCATGAGTGCCTCCCAAATATGAGTGTGTGTAACACTAGCCACCCATATATATATATATAAAGGTATAATGTCCCTTTATTCAAATTGATTGTAACTAAAATATATTATAATGAAAATACAAAAACAATCCTTTAGATTTTAGTTTTATTTATATTTGCGTTTTTGCTTTTAAGGGCAATGTAATCATTCAATTGTGCAATCAAATTGTTAAAACTACAAATCTTTTATACCCCAACTTTAATTCATTTTTGCTTTTAAAGGTTTTTAAGTCACTTTATTATGCATCTAAAATATTTAAGGACTTATCCCTAAACAATATGAAATAACAAACTAAGTCTTATAAAAATAATTATTTTACCTCTAATAACTAGTTATTTGATGTTTTTTTCATTATATATATATATATATATATATATATATATATTATGGATTATGGTCAGTGGCAAAACTAACCAATGTTTGATATTAACCAAGTCTCTTTTGCCTAGTGGCAAAACTTTATATAAACATAAAATTTTAAATCATGCCCTATATATATTATGGTTAGTTTCCATAAAGAGTGGGAAATTAATCTCTTTTCCTCTCGATTTTATTTCTACTTAGCTCAAATCTCCTCCAAAATCAAGTTTTGAATGTATTATAAGGGTAATTAGTATTGAGACTATTGGATTTATATATTTGATCAGATGATTTTCAAGGAAGAAGAAGAAGATTTAAGATGGGATATTGAACTGAAGTGAGAGAGTGAGAGAAGAAGAGGGAAAGTGAAATTTCAAATTCTATTATTGTTACCATATATTTTTACCCACAAATAACCCTATGACTTGTTGTCCATTTATATACACAGCTACTACATCCTCTAACAACCTTTTATATACTCTAGAAACCTACACATATATTCTAGAGTATATACATGTATTTTATACTATATTTATACTCCATCATCCCCCCTTTAAGCTCATGCTTTGGCAGACCAAGCATGAGGTTGTTGCAATGGAGGCGAAACAGGGAAGCACTTAGCTTCTTTGTCAGAATATCAGCAAACTACTCCTTGGAGGAAACAAACTGGACATAAAGTTGATTATCAGCTACTCTTTCACGAATAAAGTGGACATTAATCTCAATGTGTTTGGTTTTCTAATGTTGCACAGGATTAAAAGACAATGCAATAGCTAAGAGGTTGTCATCAAAAAATAACTGGAGGCTGAGGGAGTTGAACATGCAAGAACACTAACAGCTACTTGATCCAATCAAATTTCAGCAGCTGTGAAGGATAGAACCCTATATTCTGCCTCAGTGGAAGATCGCGAAACAATATTTTGTTTCTTGAAAGACCACGAAAATTGGATTAGAGTCAAGAAATACAACCAGCCCTATGGTGGATCTTTGATCATTCGAAATCACCTACCCAATCAGCATCACTAAATGCTTTGAGGTCTATAGATCCCTGAAGATAGTGAATCCCTATAAGTTGCAATGCATTTTAAATATCGAAGAATCCTTTTTACAACATTAAAATGATTCACCATTGAGATTCTGCATGAATTGACAAACTTGATGCACTGAAAAAGCAATGTCTTGTCGTGTGAATGTCAAATATAGGAGAGACCCCCACAATACTTCTATACAATTTGGGATCATTAAAAGGAACACCATCATCTTTAAACAACCTCTAATAAGTTAGACAAGGAGTATTACATGCCTTGGCATCAAGCATATCAGTTTTAACAAACAAATCATGAACATATTGTGCTTGTGACAAAAATAAACTAGTGCTAAGATGAGTAATCTGAATTCCCAAGAAAAAATAGAATTGCCCTAAATCCTTGATCTCAAACTCAGCAGTAAGAGAATTAACAATCTGTGTAATGGCATTAAAGTGACTTTTCCAGTAATAATGATATCATCCACATACACCAAAAGAATAACAATGTCAGCCGCAAGATGTTTAACAAAGATAGATGAATCAGAATATGTATGTTGAAAGCCTAAGAAAGGCAAAAATTCAATGAACTTATCATTCCAAGCCCGTGGAGCTTGTTTGAGACCATAGATTGATTTATGAAGCCTGCACACCAAGTGAGAATTATGAGCATCTGTAAAACCTGGAGGTTGAGCCATATAAACCTCCTCATGAAGAATGTCATGTATAAAAGGCATTCTTGACGTCTAGTTGCCTCAACTGCCAACCCAAAGTGAGCAATAAGAGATAGAAACCATTCGACAATTGTAGGTTTCACTACAAGACTGCAAGCCTCCCCATAATCTTGGCCTGATTCTTAACTAAAACCCTGAGCCACCAATCAAGCTTTATAATGAGCAACTAAACCATCAGCGTGTTTCTTAATCTTGAATATCCATTTGCATCCCACCAGATTTTTATGGGAAGGCAGAGGAACTAGACTCTAGGTACCCTGTGATTGAAGAGCATCAAGCTCTTCTCGTATAACTGAAAACCAAATAGGAGCTTGCAATATTGTTTTGTAGTTAGAAGGCTCAACCAGAGATAAATCAACATCAGCAGAGTGTGAAATTGTGTGGAGACAAACCTTCTTCTTAGCCAAACCACTCTTACTACGGGTTAGCATAGGGATGCACATTCATTGAGGGAATATGAAGAACAATAGAAATACCTTCAGGCCTCAAAGGGCTCAGTGAAGTGAAGGGTTTAGAATGCATACCTTTGTTGAATTTCAGAAGCCATGGGAATAGATGCAAAAGGTAAAGTAGGTAAAAGCAAAGGACTCAAAGGATGAAGAGGAACCCGAGACCTGACCATGATTAGAATGAGACACAGTAGAGGAGGGAGGTATGGGGACAACATTGGTGTGTGTCATAATAGGCAGACTAGACTCAGAAGATGATGAGGAAACAGAAACATCATCATGATATGTGGGATTACTACCAATGCTATTCTCCACAATAAGTTCCTCAGCCAAGGGTTGTGATCGAAATTCTTTCAAGGTAATTACACTTTCTTTACCTCTAACAACACATTAAAAAGTGTTATACTCGATAGGAAGACCATTCTTTAGTTGAAAGATATTAGTCTTAAAGACGGTTGAAAACTGTTCTTTCAATCGCTGGCATAAATCCTTAGAGCTGATACTACCTATGGCACATGACATTGCTACTGGAGACAGTGGTAGTAATTAGTTGCATAACAACTCGATCATACATTTTCCATATCAGCATTTAATCGCATTCAACATCATAAGAAGTAGAGGAAGAAATATTAGTACTATATTGAGTTGTAGAGACAGGACACGGTTGAGACCCATCCACAAATCCAAATATGCCATTACTTTCCAGTAGTAGTTGTATTTGAAAATTCCAGTTTAAGTAATTGGATTCATCTAATTTCACGTTCATAGAATCAAAAATGGTGGAGACACAGATTGGTAATCGGAGACTGAAGAATATGTAATTGTGCAGCAATCACCATTGTGAAAATTGTCAGTAGAATCAAGAGACTATAAAGTGTTTTAATTGAGTAGAGTAATGAAAAAGACTTTATATCAGTGAGAATTGATCACTGATAAATTTGATAAGAGCTCAACTGAGACAATTTATGAATTATTTTAAGAAGATGAATAGTAATTTTTGAAGGATTTGAGTTTGCAAAAGCAAAGAAACTGGATCAATCAATATGTGTGAGCATCAATGAGCTCTGATACCATGTTGAGACTATTGGATTATATATTTGATTAGATGATTTCAAGGAAGAAGAAGAAGAAGAAGAAGAAGAAGAAGAAGATTTAAGATGGGATATTGAATAGAGGTGAGAGAGACGAGAGAAGAAGAGGGAAAGTGAAATTTCAAATTCTATTACTGTTACAATATTTTTACCATAAATAACTCGTGACCTGCTGTCCTTTATATACACAGCTAATACATCCTCTAACAATCTTCTATATACTTTAGAACCTACACATATTCTAGAGTATACATGTATTTTATACTATATTTATACTCCATCAATTAGTAGGGTAAACACTATATCATAAGATTTGAAAAGATTTTATAAGAGAAAAAGATGGGAGTTAGTGAGAAAAATAGAGATTTTAGGTGAAGGAAGAATATCAAGAGGAGAGCTTTACAAAATAAGTGACAAATTGGTATCAACAATGTTAGGTAAATTATCCTAAACTATTCAATTCTTATTAATTTTAGTTATGGTATATGGAAGAGAGATTCCTAAATATCTCAACTAAGGTATAAGGTTTATGAGAAATATCCAGGGGAAGATGTAGTTTGTTATAATTTGATAAAATAAGTATGGAATAATTGATGATTAATGTGAACTTATGAAAAAATTAAGAAGAAATCAAGGTGATTTTTTTTTTATGTTGGGTCTCATATAGGGAAGACTACTAAAATTTCATTCAATTTGATAAAATTATATACACAATTTGTTTTAAGAAGGAATGTGAAATGGATGTTGTCTAAGAAAATAACTACGTTTAGTATAATTTGATAATATTGAGATTATTATTTAAAGTGAAAAGTTTATTTGTATGAAGAACATGATAATTACAAGTCAATATAAATGGAATTATAAAGAAATGATATCATGCAAATAAATTGGATTAATCGGAAAAGACAATAATAATAATAATAAATAAATAAATAAATAAACATTATTTTCATGTATGTTATGATAAAACATTGTTCAAATGATTTTTAAAACATGAGGTGATATAGGTTTAATGTGATTTAAAAAAAAAGATAAATCCATTGTTTCTGGCCCATGATGATTCATGATTTTTGTAAAACAATTTTCCCACACCAATAATGTTATATTAATATCAGGATGTTGGTCTTTAACTCATTGTTTCAATAATCACTCTTGATGTTCTCTTCTCTTATTTAAATTAACTCATATATACAAAGTTACTTCATATTCTAACTCATTTTTTATGAATCTCATATATATTTATTAATAGAACCTAATCCCTATGGTGAAACTATTGCTAACAAGGTATACTTCACTCGAATTAGAATAGTAAAATTAAATTTTTGTTTTTTAAATAAAAAAAAATCAATTCAAACTTAAGTTCTAATTTATAAACCACCAAGCACAATATTAGGCTTTTCAAAAGACATTATTGATTTTAATGGCCCAACCCTAGCTAAGAGTTAGTTGTTGAATACTTAGAGAGAGAAACTGAATCAAACATACAAGAAAAGAAAGCGAATCGGGTTTTAATATCTACCAAATTTATAAGGAAGGTTTTGGATTTGAGACTCGACATTGTTTAACATTGTGACTTTAACATTATATTTGTTGACCCACAAATTCAGTAAAAGAACATTTGAACTTCTTACATGAAATAAACCAAAAATATATAAACTAGGTTAATTAGATTACTGCAGTAGCTAATTATAAAAATGTGACTGCATCAACCACTCAGATTATTCTGTAACAGATACACTTGGCCTGTGTAAGCATTTTTCCAACAAATGCCAAGTTCACAACAACAAATGAAATTGCAATCGATTTACAACAATTTATCCCGTTAACACACGGTGTATACGATTTGAAACTATTGAAAATGCTGCGAACATCATATCATCCGTTATCACTAACGTGGTACCAATTTTTAAAAAGTGAGGAAAAAAGACCCTGATAAATACAAACCAGACATCGCCACCTGGGTGTTCAATTTTCTTCATTAGAGTACAATTTGACGGTAGTCAAATCCAACACAGAGACTATCGTAAGAGGACAAACCCATTTCCATGTTCTGAACAAGCACAGTACTGCCTGGTTCAGAAGAGCACATTGATCCCTGATCAACATTGTAAGTGGACAATCAGTTGAATATCTCTCTTAGCTGTGAAATCCATGAAAGTGATGGACAACACATACAGCTTCTTGTTCAGGTAGAACTCTCAGTTCACATTACATAATCACAAGCTAGAGTACTGTCATAAATAGGAGGATGACTATGACCTAGTACATATTATTGTTCATTGTTATTTTTTATTTTTATTCATAATTGAGATGTTTATTTTAGTTTATACATATCACAATTAATTTTTGAACCGTTGAATATTCTATAAGTACAATAAACAAATAAAATATTACTAGATAATAAACATATACAAAGAGGATCGAGCCAAGTACAAAAAAAAGATAAAAAAATCCTTCCTCCTAAGCTATGAACTCAACTTCTTGGTGTTGTTGTTGCTACCCCTACTACAAATTAACTTCAAGGTTGAAAAAAAATTTGGTCATCAGTTATGAAACATATGTCATCTCATTTGAGTAGTAAATCTGAGAAAGAAGTGAAAGTGAATAGGGAGTGAAAGATAACTAAGAAGAAGACCTAAAAAGAACAAAACTAATAACATAGAAATATCCAGTTTCCACTCCATCCATGTAAGAACGGAGAAAAGGAAGGTAAAGAAAAGAAGAAAAATAAAATAAAACCAATAAAAGAAAAAAGAATCAAGACCATTGTATATATGGTCCATATAACATAACCATCAACATCACCAATTGTTTCATGTTTTGAAGTTGCTTGCCAATATTTCGTGATCTCGACCGTTCTTTCTTTCTTTTTCTTTTCTGTACTCGATCGAATTTTTCAGTATCTTGTAAAGTCATGAACAAGCTGGCTAGGCCTATCTGTGACGTTGAGTCTCCAAGAAAGGAATGGAATATTGCCATTATTATCAGAATCTCGATCGTTGTCCTCTATGAACCTGAATTCATTTGTTGGCGAGAAACATGGCACTTTTTGGGTCTGGACCCATGAATTGTTCTGATGATAGCCATAGTGCTGCTCCATTCCTCCTGAGGCGTTTGCATTTGCGTTGTTTACATTGGCAGCCGTTGCCCTCCTCTCTTCCTTCTTGAACCGAATTCCACACGCATTGCAAAGTGACTGCAGGTCACATACATTAGAATTAGAATTTGTCACTAAATAAATTCATAGCTAAAATTTACAGACATTTAACTATATCTAAGAGGCACAGAATTGATAAATACCTTAGGACCTCTCGGACCGTTTCTCCACAGAGGAGTAGATGTCGTGTCACAGTTAGCACATCGGCGGGCGAGGAGGGGATCGTTACTGGCCAAATTGCTGTTGCTATTATGACAAGTAGTATTTCCACGGCTGGTTTTGTGGGCTTGAGGAGGATAATTAGATGTAGAATCATTTTTGGTTTGCAAAATATCCCAGCAAAAGTTAGACACGCAAGAACCAGAACGGCGTTGATCATGCCGAATTCTTTTCTCATCGTCTTCACTTAAACGAGTAGATGGAGTTCCTAAAGAGAGAGTGCAATCGACAGAAGAAGAAGGAGGCGTGAAAGGATACATATCTGCTTCATCAAAGGATTTGTGACTGTCTGGCATGGAAAATAACATGGAGAAGGAGTTGCTTTGGCTATGATACATTCCACATGAACAAGGACCTGCCATATTAGATTGAAAACCACTGCACCTATGCATCTTGGTCACCTCACTGTTATCTCTCAATTTCTTCACTCAGTTTTTGTCAGTAACAAAACCTGAACTGGGCTGGTAACAAGATGAAAGATGAATGGAGCAACAAAAGAAAAATGAAAGATGAATACGGGTATCTTGTGCTTCTGCAAGATTGAAAGAGGAGGAATGGAAAGGGTTAAGACTATGAAGAAGTGGGGGAATATTGCAGGTTTATTGTTCGAGGGTAGCTAGCAAGTGTCAGGGAGAGTACAAGCCAAAACAGTAAACCTCCCAGAATGAGAGAGATTCAATAATATAGGGTTTGAATAAGATCAGGAAAAACTTCGAAGAGAGAGCTCAATATATGGAGCGAGCGGGAGAGAGAACGGGAATTGTCTGATAGCTTTATAAGCAAATAAAATGGTGAAATACCAGTCAGCACCAGCAGTCCACGCTGTCGTGAAATACAAGTGAAGATAACATTTATACGTATACAGTAAAGAAAGGTATAAAGACAGGCATGGACCCTATCTTACTTCTTGCAAAAGAGAGAAACAAAAACACACTCAGAATTTAAATAAATACACAGAGAAAGCTTATAAATCACACTCAAATATCTCTGCTAGTTTATGAGAGATTTCATGCGTGGGCAGTGCACTTCCTGCTACGAAATACTCCACTTCTGAGGTCACAATCTTTTTCAACTTCTCGGAGTTGAAATTTATAGGGGAAAGAGGGCATGGCAGGGAGAGATTGGTGAGATATTAGGGCGCTCTTAACAATGTGAGGGGAGGGAGGGGGCAGATGGGTTGGTCAAAAGAACCCACGTGACTAGCGGGAACAGTCTTCCATGGATCTGCCTTCTCCGATCACGAGGACCCCCTCTCTATGTAATGCTTTTAGTATTACAGTCTCAAAAAACTTCTGTCCGTATCCGTATCTCTGCCTGCCTGCCTCTCTCTCTCTCTCTCTCTACCTCTACCTCTGTCACTGAACTGGACTGGACTGCCACCCTCCCAAGGAAAATGGAATAGTAGTACCACATTTTACATTCACTCGCCATCCAGTTGCTCTCTTCACCACGCTCCAAGCGCATCATGAATGCTTCTAACAAATACCATCATGGTATATTCAAAAACCTTAATTAGCCTAGTATAAAGTTCGCATGACCCGCTATAGTTCTTCTTGCTTGGGACACTGCTAATTACATCTCATGTCCTTTGTCTGAAAATTTGGACTGCTAGCTTGATTAAAAAGTATTTCGTCATAAAAATTGCCCCTCCTGTTGCTTAGCCATTCTAATATATGAGATTAATAAGTCAAGGACGATTGCTATTTTCGAATCTCGAGAGTGTTAAGATGTCTATGATTCTTTGACACCAATCTTTTTATGTGTGGAGATTAAAAATCCTTCTCTTGTCAATAGTACCGTTTTTATTATCCCGTGATATTATTTTTTATTTTAATTATTTGATGTTCATGCATTATACCATATAGTTAACATCTCACTTTAAAGCAGTAACTATTCTTTTTAAAATATGTTAACAAGTAAGTCTTAACTCTTACATTTCTAATCATTCAATCTCAATCAAATAAGTATTTATATAAATTAATATTGACGAATCTATCCCTTATATGGTATATACCATCTCTATATTATAGAGGTTAACTAAGTTTCTATCATCCACCAATATCATAGGAATTGATTATTAGCTAAAACAATTGAAAATTAATAATGTATCCTCACGGGACAAGTTACCCCTATCTATCTTCTAGAGTGAAAATGATAGGTTTGCGCCATGAATTCTATTAATGAGTTGTCATCTGAATCTATTTTCCACACTTCTTATTTTCACATGAAATATCTCTCTTTGGAGATAAGCTTTCTAAAATCACATTAATCTTAGACAAGACTTGAATAAATTAGTTAAGCTTTTCTCTATCTCGTTTAATATAGTCATGCCCATTACAAATTGTTTTAAATAACCCTTACCAATTAGATGCTCAATTTCAATTTTCAACATGAAGCAATCCTCATTATCATGTCTTTTGTCCTTTTAGAATAAACATAACTTGTGTATGGAAAGACTTTTATAAGGGGTGGATATTGTATAAAATTTTCCCTTTTAATGGATGTAAAAACTTATATGAGGGAGATGTTTAACTAAATTTAGGGTATGTCATGAGCTCCTTTACTAGCATTTTTTTTTTCTTGGAACTACTATCTATACTAGAATAGTGATTGTGTTCGAAAGGTTTGTCATCCTAAAAGCTTTATTTGACACTGCATTTCAAGGTGCTTTTGAAAAAAAATTAATTTTTAATTTTTACATTAAATTAGTTTTTTTGGTGTTTTTAGATCATTATCATGCGCTAATGTCCAAAATATTTTTTTTTAAAAAAAAACTTTAATGCATTTCTGACACAAAAAAACATTTTCAAAAGCAATTATAACCACACTCTCAAACAACTAATAAATCTCATGATAAAAAACAACAGGCACATGCATTAATATACTAGTTTTTTTTTCTACTTATATATGATTCTTCATAGCTTCTTTTACCTTTTATCAAGTTTCTGCTAGTAAGGAATACAAGTCCTTCTATTGAGAAAATTCTCTCATTTCTATTATTCATGGCCTTTAAGGTATCTAACTCAATTAATTCTTCCATCGTGATAATTTCATCATTGAAACTCTTCAAATATGATTTGGTATATCACACTATTTTAATAATCCCAAAGAGTTTTTTGAAGTTCCTCTTGATTAGTATATTAGTGCTAAAATGTGATGCAAGTTTAGCATAAAGATCACTAAAACCTGTGATAAAGCCCAATTTTAGATTGTTGTATAAAACTCGTGTTGACCCTCTAAAAATTATAGTAAGGATTTTACATATATCATCCTAGATGACTAATTTATGGTGCAACGTATATTTTGAACATATTCATATGGATCTACTAGACCATTATAATTGTCCAAAGTCATGTTCATAGAGATACAAACAACATTTTTTTTGAACAAAGATCATATGGATTAAAAAGAGGGGAGCTGTACAAAGGAAAACCCAAAGCTGGCTACACAGGCCCAGACAGAGGGACAACCAAAACTAACTACCTAAGAGGACTTCTTCCTAACACAACAAAGAGAAGAGAACCTGCACAAACCAGGCCAAAGGCCAAACGGAAACAACAACCCCGCAAACTAGCCGGAGAACCACCTAATCAAGGGAACAATCCCAGCAGACCACCCAAGCAAACCACCCTAAAAAAGCACTCTATAAGTTCCATTAAGACCGCACTGTTGGCGGCATCAGGTTGTTTTGGTTGAGCAGCAACGTTCTTATAGTCTTCACACCCTCGTCCTTGAGCATACTCACCACTCTGTGCGTGTTGTTGAAAACCCTTTGGTTGCGCTCCTGCCACGTGAGGTAAACCGAAGTAGATAACGCATAACATCCCAAAATTTTAATGACCTCGAATCATTCAATAGATGAAGTTGACTTAAATAAATAGACGAGTCATGTTAATACATTTTAAAATTTTAACTATTAGAATATTATATTATTTAAGTATTTCATTATCCTCTTGCACTTGCACGTCTACATGTTTATTTATTTGGATACATAAAAACTTTCTTATATGGAATGCCAGTTCATATATATGGTGGGTGAAAATAAAAAGATTTTATGTTAAAAGTGGTAAGCCTAAGGCTACTTATAATAATAAAATATAAGTATTTATTGTGTTTAATTATTGTGGTTTCTTGCAAATATTTTTAAGCAGAAAGTATCCAAACTCTATTAAAAATATTTTTTTACTCTCTAAAATAACTACTTAAAATAAATATAAAATTATCATACTAAATAATAAATTTTATAAAAAATGTTTTTCATTAAACCTAGATGTAGATGATTTTTATTGGTGAATTTTAATGAATTACAGAGATAACTACTCAGATTTCACGTTACTTTAAAGACACAGTTTGCAATGTGTTTCAAAAATATTTTTTAAAAAAATTTATATTTTTTATATTATTTTCATAATTAATGTCAAAATAATTCTTAAAAAATAAAATAAATTATATTAATATATTTTCAAATAAAAAACAATTACAAAAACAATAAGACTCTCATTATGATTCATTGAATGGAAAGTATCAATCAAATCCCATGATGCGATTGCGGTGAAGTAATATTCTGAATCTCCTCATGTGTCAGTAAATGAGATGTTTTTCAACAGATCACTGACCGCTTACATCCCTTCAATACCCCGTAAGTTGTTACTGGCCATCCAATCCGTCAATCTTATGGTTCGTGAGTGTGACCCCATCAAACTGCCAGTTCCAATTACTTCCTCCCGATCCATCAGTACTCGTACTCCATCTATAGCAGTGGAATCACGTGAACCAAACAAAACCCTGAGAAAATCTCCATGATTATAAAACTCCATCGACATACACCATGCATGTGTTACCACTCTCATCGTGTTTATTCCACCATCCCATTTCCAATCTCAGATTAAGAAAAAAAGATTTTCATCTGCGGCCCATGAATAGATTGTTTAAGACTAGAATATTGATGGGAAATCTAGCTAGTCTCCATACCATTTCTATGGTTGTGAAAAAGAAAAAAAACACTACTTATCACAGCCACCTGAAAAGCTAGCTAGTGGATACATGGATAGAGAAATACGTGATGATGAACGAGCGATGTATTGGTATTACCAGCAGAGTAGACGAGCAGTAGAAGATCCTGGGGTTTTGATTAGAGCAAAAGAAAGCGAAGAGACAGATATAAAGGTATCCCCATTAGATACTCCGCAATCATCAAAGCAACAACTCTTCTTAGCTGAGGACTACAAGAAAGAAAGAAAGAAAAGTGTATGAGAGAGAAAGAGATCATAGATCTTGAGTCAAAGATGGAAACAAAAAATAAATAAAATAACAAAGAAAGAAAAGGTAAAAATATACTACTGCTAACAAAAAAAAATAGAAATAGAAATAGAAAGCATAATAATAATAATATTAAAAAAATGCCCCCACGCCTATTATGGCACAAAACCGAACAAACCCCTCTGGAATTTCGAGAACCCCAATTCGATCAAAAGATTCAAAAAAAAAAAAAAAAACATGAAGACACAGACACAAGAGAGAGAGAATCAGATCGTCTAGAGATTGGTGACTTAATAGTTCGACAAACGGGACGACCACCGCTTTCCAAAAGATGCTCCTCTCTTATTCGCTTTGTAAATTACGAGAAAAAAAAAACATCCCCACTTAAAAACTATGATCTATAGCTATTACCAAAAGACAATATGTTATACGTGTGTGTGCGTGTGTGACATTGTCACTGCACATGCCAATTATTTATCACTTGTCCACGCGACTCATTTACACGTTAAACCCCCTCCCCCCCAGCAAACACAGCAGCAAGTTGAGGAGTTTGATAATTCTAGTAATTGTTATCATATCTTCAAGTTACGGAGCACTTAATAAATAAATAAAAACAGTGTAAGATTTATTTGATTTAGTTGATAAATTAGTTCAATACATGGCTTAATCTTTGTCTTTTCAAAGGTTGTAACAATTTAACTATTACTTCTAATTAATTGCATCCAATTTCATATATAAACAAGTGCATTCACAATCTACCTAAATATATACTTGAACCCCAATTGATAAATCAAAAACTAATAGCTCCAATGAATCCTCTACCTAAATATATAGTTGCTAATTCATGGAGTCAAAATTATGATACCATGTAACCTAAGGAGTATATGGGCCATCGTTTTCCTTTATTTTTTAGTAAATATAATCTCAAGATAGTTTTTGTCGTACAAAATTTCAAGTTTTTTCGGTGTTCACTCTATGAGCTAGCCACGAAATAAACCGTTAATTTTGAGAAGGAACAGAGAAAGAAAGTGACGGTGATATAGGTTTGGTTTGCACGGTTAATGGAGGGGGAGTGGTGGTTGACGGCGGAGATGATTATTTGCTCTAATGCCAATAGATTCGAGTAATTAATGAGGATATCTGTTTATACCCTCTCAAGTGGAAACCTGGGATTTGCTTAATCATGCCATCCCAAAAATAATCAAGGCTCGCACCGCCTCACAAACAAGCCCCATGAATCCACACAAAATTTACACATGCAGCATTGCATGCTTACTAATCATGATGTTATGTGGCTCGTTGGATTTTGTGGGGCCCTTCTGGTCTTGTTCCTCTTGGATTCCAAGGCATGTACAGCACTAATTGAGCAGAATATCGTATCTACCTCTAATAAATATAATAGCCATAATAATAATGTCTATCACTAACCAAGGTGCCACGTGTGCATGCATGCAAACATGGCATGTGTTGACAAAAAGCACCACAGATGTGAAGCGAGAAATTTTATGATACTTCGAAAGTATAATTAAGTAATGATATCATATATAAGCTGTAATTTTGTCTCATTAACTAATATATTATATCATCACCATCATCATTCTATTAAATTCTAAGAAAATCATTAATTTTATCGGGTTTTCTCTCACTTCTCTTCTCCACATCTCTTAAGTTTTTAAAAAATTATTGCAAATCACCACCGTATTTTTTATGTTTTTATTATTATTATCACCATTATCATCAATATATAATTTTTCTTAATAAGAATTATGTGTTTTCCCTTTTCTTATTATTAACTTGATAACATAATACATAGAAGAAGAAAAAAAACATGGTTTTTGGAATAATATAGACATATATAGAAATAATAAAATCATTATCACCAGTGTTTGTTAATTATTCTGGATCTTTGTTGTTAGCTATGATGTTTAAATGGGACAAGCTAAAAGAGTTCATCTTGTAACAATTAGATGGTCAGGCTATCTAGATTTTGATGGTGATGGTGGCGGTGATGGTGAGGGTAGGGTTTTGATGAGCAAACTTATTCGAGGAATTACGAGATTCAGAAAAGATAAAAACGAGAAAGCCAAATAAAATTAGTAAATTTCTTTAAATTGTTGATATAAGTTATGTGATTGTAATATGATCTATTAGACCAAGTCACTCCAAATCAGTATCCTTGTTATTAGCAAATGACTTTCTCTAGATTACAAACACCATCAAATTTCTCGTGTGAAGCATTGTATTTTTTGCACGTAAAGATAACATTAATTCCTCAAAAGCGACAACATACAACCGGAATGTTTGTTTCTCTTCGAGGGTGGGTTTGGAATTAGCAGTATACTCCTACTTATTATTATTTTTTTTTTTATTGAAAGGGAATTTGGGATCGGTTTAGTTAAATCTTCTTTCGCTGGAAAAGAGAAGCTAGGAAGCAAGAACCTAGATTAAAACGATTAAAAATATAAAAATTTTATTTTCTCGGTGATCATGTCCATTATTTTTTTATATCACCGAATCAAAGAGTAATCATACACGTCAAACACATGCATGCTTTGCAACTTTCGAACTAGATTTGTCTCTTAATTGATCAAGTTTATATATATATATATATATATATATAGCATCGATCGGAAGTATCTCTGCATGAGAAGACATCATATTTAGAATTCTAGTAACTTAAAGAGAAAGAGATCCTGGAAGACTGGTCTAAACACATTTTTCCGAGGGGCAAAAAATATTTATTGACCAACAACATGACGAATGCCCCAAATTTGAGGGAGGTATCTTTGTTCAGATCTAGCTAGCTTAGTCTCCCTCTTGTACAAGTCCTTTACGTGATCCATCCTCTCTTTTTTTCTTCTAGTTTCCATAATTTCTTTCTCTTTATACTTTGAATCTTTTTAACTTTTTTGCAGTACTGCATCTGAAATCCCGAAACAAAATTCTAAATTTCATGATGGGGCATACGACACCCGCCAGAAGATAATGATGGTCTTTTACTATATATTTTACCTTTATGTCTATTATTTTAATTCTCAGATCATCGCAACAGCCTTAATTTTCTGAGCAACATCATCGGTTTATATTCTTCTTCTTCTTCTTAAGCAACCATGAAAGTCTATCTTAATTATCTTTACCTGGAAAAGTTTTGGGTCGAATGCTTTACATACTGATTATGTATATCATTTATTTGATGCTATTGGTGATTTACACGAATTTGCTTCTTGTTTAATGTTTTATACATTATTAAAAAAATCATTTAGATTGAAATATGAACACTCTCATTTCTAAAAACATGGCTTCCTCAGTCATTTATGATTGGACCAATGCCTAATGTACGACAAGTATTGTTCGATGAACAGCAGATTTTCCATTGCTTAAATTTTCTTACCGAATCTACTCTACCTCGTATGCTAATTTCCCCCTCTGCTTGCATGTTTCTTTATTTTCGTTGAAGGAAAAGTCTACAGTCAGACTGATGGCAGAAAGCTTTATACTGAAGGACTTGCCGATGGGGTGCCTCACAGTGTGACACATGCAGAATCAGGAATCGCTCTTTAAGAGACCAGCACTCCTTCGTGTAACCCACAAATATCCAAGTCACTGGGATTTCTTAGGAGAATTGCCAGCTTACTAGATCCCGACAGGATTCGGAGTCTGAACTTTTTTTTGATTATGTAAGAGCGGCTTCTTCATCACTCGAACAATGAATTAATACAGAACAGTGCTCCATACTATGGAGAAATGCTATTTATGTTTTCATCTACCCACCATCCTTAAGAAGTTCACTCGAACGATGAAAAATTACATCTTTTTATTTTGTACAAGAAAATTTACATATTGACGATTTTATTATAAAAAAGGGATAAAAAAAAAAGAAGATAAACTGCTCAGCCGTTGGGAGATTATTTTGTAACAGTTTTGTGCGAAGCCACTGAAACCTTTTGTTGCTGGAGATGACAACAGAACATGATCTAAAATCATCTCGAATATGTTAGTGCACGTTTGCTATTATGATATAAAAATGTTTCTTAAGAATATTTTTTACTCTAAAATGTATTTTTTAAAATAAATATATTTATTTTTTGGAATAAATACATATTTAAAATATAATAAAAAATAAAATTTACCGCAATTATAAATAGAATACTTAATATTAGTTTGTCCAGATACTTATCAATCCTCGTGAGTTTTTCTTATTGCAAATCTTTCATGTCTTATACTATGAAATAAGATGTTTTTTTTATTATATAAAAATATTAAAGAAAAACATAAAAAAAACATCAATTTATTTTTAAAAATATATATATAATGCATAAAAAAATAAAAATTACAACAATTTTAAATAGAACACTTAATATTAGTTTATCCAGATACTTTATCAATCCTTGTGAGTTTTTCTTGTTGCGTATCTCAATGTTAAGTCATGTCTCTCTAGTTTTAACACTACTTATTTAAAATATAAAAACCGAGTTTCCTAATTACCAATAAAAAAATATAATTACCAAACCATACCCCTTCTAAAATAATATTATACGTAACAACTATCAAAAAAACAATTATCAATAAAACCCGAAAACAAATTACAAAAAAATAAATCAGATATCTAATTTTCATTTACTCAATTAACCAATTAATTTATTTTTGTTTTAAATTCTTTCAATCTAATTATATTTGAAGTTTTTATAGCAATAAAATACCTTAACAATTTTTAGAAAAAAAATGCAATTATAAAATTCAAATATGTATAATATATATTTATATTAATAATAATTATATCTTAAGTACAATTTAGCCATGCACTATTAGAAATAATACATAAATATTCAAAATCTTACCACCATTGTCTTCAACTATAATCAATGCTAAGGATTTTTCAATAACATTATCTTTTTTGTTCAATAATCATTGCAATGGAGGTCCTCTTGAAATATTTTTTCATGAATTACGAGAATGGTTCCACCGGTTTAGATATCTTACAAAGTGTTTGATATCAAATTTTAGTATGACCTATCTAATTGCAATGATTGCATTAATAAGTAAGTAAACTAGTTCGGTTTAAAGTTGTTGTATCAATGTCATATGTCTTTAAGTGACTAATTAAATGCTTCTTTCGTCCCATAACCACTCTTGAATTCCACCACATACTAATAATAATCACCTTTTATCCTATAGGACAACATAAAGGATTTTCTAGCTATAGATGATGGAATAAGATGTTTATCAATCATAGCCTAATATCATTACAAATGTTAGTTACCTCCACTTCCACTTCTTCCTATACTATCATATACTTTTAACATTGGTTTCATTCCTTTTCAAACAAATTTCTTACTTAATTGATGGCAAGATTCTCTATGATTTTCTCCTCTCACATTTCTCCAACCCATAAAGAGCACTTGTCTATCCTCTTATATGTATTCAACACTAAGTTTCACCACTTTTTTTTTAATTGTATCTATCATTTTATCATGTTGTTCAACTTGTTTGTCGAGTTTCACAATGTAAATAAGGCTCTCACCATCTTTTGGTGAATCCATGTTTATTGGTAATCGCCTTCTCTCTTTCTCTCTGGTTAAGGATACTTAATTTGATCTTAGAATAAAATACATATTTTTTTTTCTCTTTTGTGAGAATCATAAAATCATTGTTATTGTTCATAGTAAAAAAAAAATAGTTTGGCTGCTCCAAATCCGATCTTCACTTGTTAGATTATTGAACCTGGTGTCAAATAGAGAATGATTCAATGTTTTTTCTTGGAGGATTCAAAGAATTAAAAACAAAATTAGACAAACATAAGAGAGAGAAATTAGGGTTCAAAGAGTTTAGAAACTTAGCTCTAATACATGATTTTTTAATGAGAGAACGAGAAATGTATAATATATACAACACTAATCAAGCTAACATAAAGTTAAAAAATTATATAAAAAAAAAAACTAGGAATTTAATGATTAGAAAATTTAACTCTATATCCCTGAATAAAAAAGAGTAGAGAAATCTCAACAAATATATTCCATATACTATTTTGACTAGAGGATAAACAATCCCAGCTATGAAAAAAAAAAAAAAGAGTCCAAGCAAGGAAGCAGCTTTCTATACGAAGCTTAAGAGATAATTAAGGTTAAGGCAGGAATATTGAGGTGGCATGCTCGGAGTCTTGGTTGGGGTACCGAAGGCCTTTTTGTAGGCCCATAAACAAAATGTACATTGAATGCACTTTCCGTACTTGCGTGAATCATTAGTTGTGGACCAGGATCATGCCATTTAAAAATTCCATCACTCGGAAGACATCGATGTGTTTGACTCCTTGGTTTCTTTTTCTTTACTTCTCTGCCATTCCTCTGCCTCGACTCCTTTTCTTTGTGCTCTTGCGGGAGTGCCACTTAGCACGTTCTTTTTTCACACGCAAGTGTTCCCCAATCCCCAACTTTACTTCCTCGTCTGAAGCTTTTGGTCTTGCCTATCCTTAATTATGCTCCCCTCCCATTGTGCTGCTTGCCTGTCTACGCCTGTCTATCCTTAAAATATGCAAGTCCAGAATTATAATATTTACGATAAGTTTGTTTGTTGTGAAGATGGCGGTAAAGGAAGCAGACAATTATGAAACAAATTGCAAAGCGTTGAGAAAGCCCGTCTGAAATTTTAAGAAATGAGAAGGCCACTTGTCCTGTAAGCGAAAATACTCTTGGGCTTGGGCCGTTATACAAATCCGTTAAAACTCCCTTCTCTTCTTTCTCTCCCGCCACCAGATTCTGTGACAAGACCGGACTAAACAGCCGTTCTCCATGGATTCCGATACACTAACAGAACCGATGGACTTAAAAGTGTTGGAATTACTAAAAGAAGTTCAAATTGACCACTCTCCTTTCACCAAGCTCGTCATCGACACCGTTTTGTCCATCCAAAATTTCATCTAACAAAACCATCTGGTAGATGATCCAATGGTAAAAGCTTGGGGCTAAGAGGTTTGCTTTCCCCGTGAACTCAGGTTCGAACCGTGTGGTGCTAATATAATGGCCACTAGAGGCTTATATAGTCATTAATTTTAGAGTCTGTGGATTAGTTGCAGTATAAGCAAGCTGCCCTGGACACCCACATTAATAAAAAAAATTCATCTAACTGATAGAGCTAAAGCTTTGGAAGAGAATTGATGATAGAGCTAGAGCTTTAGAAGAAAATTACTTGCATATTTTATTACTGGAAAACACATATATAAATACAAATCCTAACCAATTTCTCTACTTTGTAGGAAGATCAATTCTTAAGGAATTACAACTGAATTACAAATTGAGTCCTGATAGAGAACAAAGTTCTAGACTAGCTAACATGCCCCCTCAAGATAGGCCACAATCAAAGAGGTCAATCTTGTCGTGAAATAATTGAAATGTAAAGGTGGACAATGGCTTTATCATAAGATCAACAACTGATCAGTAGAAGATACGTGAGCAAGACAAAGCTGATCGAATTGTACTTGATCATGAATAAAGTGATAGTCTACTGCAACATGTTTCATACGAGAATGAAAAATGAGATTTGAACTTAATTGAGTTGCTCCTATGTTGTCATAATAGATCACAGGAGAAGCGGAAAGAGCAACACCAAGTTCTTGAAGCACGATTGTACCAACTGAGCTCAGTAGCAATGGCAACAACTGTGCAACACTCAACTTCTATTGAGGACCTAGCAATGGTCTTTTGTTTCTTTGAACTCCATGAAATTAAATTACGCCCAACATAAATTAGATAGGCACTGGTGGATGAATAATCTTCCTTGTTGTCAGTCCAATCAACATCCGAAAAGGCATGAAGTTTGTCAGCAAAGGTATGGAGAGAGTAGGATGAGTCACGTTGCAGAAGAAGACCCTTATTTAGTATACTAAGGAGATAACATATAATACACTTGATAAGTCTCATAAATTGTGAAAATAGAATTCATTCTTTTCTATAATAACAGAGGGTTATATATACAAAGTCTAGGAGGCTATTTTAGGAATAGTATTACGGGCCTACAATCTTGCATACTTAAATACAATGAATCAAACCAATTAGGAATATACACATCATTGACAGCTCATTGACACTCCCCCTCAAGTTGGAGCATATATGTTGCTCATGCCCAACTTGCTAAGTGAGTTGTGAAATACTTTGCCCGTGACAGCTTTGGTGAGAACATCTGCAAGTTGATCTTCAGATTTAACAAAGGACACCTCGATGATCTTTGCCTCGAGTTTCTCCTTGATGAAATGTTTATCAACTTCAACATGTTTAGTTCTATCATGTTGTACTGGATTATGGGCAATGTCTATTGCGGCTTTGTTGTCACAGTTCAGTTGCATGGCATGATTGGGTTTGAATCCCAATTCCCCCAATAGATTCCTTATCCAAAGTATCTCACATACTCCGTGTGCCATACCTCGATATTCTGCTTCAGCGCTTGATCTTGACACTACGTTCTGTTTTTTATTTCGCCAAGATACTAGATTGCCTCCCACAAATGTAAAATATCCAGATGTAGATCGTCTATCAGTAATAGAGCCTGCCCAGTCTGCATCGGTGTGACCCTCGATATTTAAATGACCATATCGTGAGAACATCAAACCTCTTCCAGGAGCTGACTTCAAGTATCTCAAAATTCGGTTTATTGCATCCATATGGGCTTCACTTGGTGCATGCATGAATTGACTTACCACACTTACGACATATGCTATATCAGGTCTAGTGTGTCCTAAATAAATCAACTTACCTACAAGGCATTGATATCTTTCTTTGTTGGTGGGTACCTGATCGGGATATTCACCAAGTTGATGATTCAACTCCATTGGCGTGTCTGCTAGTTTACTAGCTAACATTCCAGTGTCAGTTAAGATGTCCATGATATATTTCCGTTGTGATAGAAATATACCTTGTTTAGAACGAGCCACTTCGATGCCTAAAAAATACTTTAGTGCACCAAGATCTTTCATTTCAAACTCTCTTGCCAAGTGCTGCTGCAGTGCTGCCTTTTCCTCTGGGTCATTCCCTGTAACTACCATATCATCAACATATACAATAAGAGCAGTGACTTTACCTTTCTTATGTTTCAAGAAAAGTGTATGATCTGAGTTACTTTGCTTGTATCTGAACCCCTTCATTGACTTGCTGAACTTTCCAAACCATGCTCTAGGTGATTGTTTCAATCCATAAAGAGATTTTCTTAGTTTACACACCATGTTGCCTTTATCAGGTCCCATCTTGCATCCCGGGGGGGATCCATATAAACTTCCTCTTCTAGGTCACCATGCAAAAAAACATTTTTGACATCAAACTGGTGTAATGGCCAGTCTAGGTTTGCTGCAAGAGAAAGAAGTACTCGAATTGTGTTAATCTTGGCTACAGGAGCAAATGTCTCCCCATAGTCAATCCCATAAGTCTGAGTATATCCTTTTGCCACCAATCTTGCTTTGTATCGCTCAATGGAGCCATCTGCCTTGAACTTTACTGTATATATCCATCTGCACCCCACTGTTCTCTTTCCACTTGGAAGGATAGTCATCTCCCAAGTGGAATTCTTCTAGAGGGACTCCATTTCATCATTCATTGCTTGGGTCCATTTGGGATCTTTCAAAGCTTCCTGCACATTACTTGGAATAGATACCATGGATAATTGACATACAAATGATGCACATGACGGAGATAGTCTATATAGGGACACATGATTAGCAATAGGGTATTTGACGTTTGTTTTAGGGTCATGGTCATATTGTTGTCTAGGAATACCTCTAGTCATACGAGGAGGTAGTTTATAACTTGTGTTTCCTATATAACTTGACTCGAGCATAGTGATTGAGTTGGAGTTTGAATGTTTAATTACCTGTAGGAAATTGTCAGGACCTGATTGGATGTATGGTGATGGTACTATAGTAGGAGTTGTAGAGGGGAAATTATCTGAACTAGTATCAGTGTCTAGAGTTCTTGGTGATTCTTGATCTTGTTGCACCACTATAACTGGTTGTTCGGAATCTGACTGCTCAGTACCATTATCTGAAGTTCTTAGTAACTCCTGATCTTGTTCCACCATTGTAATTGGTTGTTCAGACACTGACTGCTCTAAAACCTTTTGTTGAATTTGAATCTGAGTATCTTCTGCAAAGATAGAGGTCTCCCCCTGCAGAGGATGCTCAGAGACTCCCCTTGAGTAATAGAACTCACTCTCATGGAAAGTCGCATCTGCAGTAATGTGCATGGTCTGAGTGGGAGGATGGAAACATTTATAGCCTTTCTGAGTGTCAGCATAACCCATAAAAACACAACGCAGAGCACATGGATCAAGCTTGCCACGTTGGTGTGGATATACCTGAACATAAACAACACATCCAAAGATACGTGGTTCGAGATTTGGTGTGGATGGCATGGTGAGGAGAGTGCTCAATGTCTGAAATGGAGTTTTATACTGAAGAGTGCTGGATGGTGTTCTATTAATGAGGTAAGCAACAGAACAAAGAGCCTCCCCCAAAAAATAATGAGGTAAACGGGCCTCAAATAAAGAGGCACGAACAACTTCTAGGAGATGTCGATTCTTACGCTCTGCAACACCATTCTGTTGAGGCGTATATGCACATGTGGTGTGATGAACAATACCATGTTGACTTAAAAAATTATGAAGGTCATTGTTGACATACTCTCCTCCATTATCAAACCGGAGGGTCATGATTTTCTTGTCAAACTGAGTAGCAACATACTGATAAAATAATTTGAATTTGACTGTAACTTCACTTTTCTGTTTTAAAGGAAAAACCCAGGTCATACGAGTACAATCATCAATAAACGTCATAAACCACTTATAACCACTAATAGTAGGAACTCGTGATGGTCCCCAAACATCAGAATGAACAATCATGAAAGGCATGGGACTTTTATTCAACCATAATGGGTAAGAAATGCGATGACTTTTCGCCAAAATGCAAGTTTCACAATGAAAGTCTGATTCAGTAAATTGAGAAAACAAATCTGGAAATAGAAGTTTCAGATAACCAAAAGAGGCATGCCCTAATCGTCGATGCCATAACCAAATTTTCTTCATTCTGATGGACTCACCTCCTCTCACATGATGTGCATGACTCAATCTCTTAGTACTATCGTCTGTCAAGTCCAGATAATATAACTTCCCCCTCTTAGTACCACATCCAATCACGGCCCTGGTGAGAAGATCCTGAAATAGACAATACAATGGCCAAAAACATACGGTGCAATTAAGAGAATCAATGATCTGAGGAACAGATAACAAGTCATAGTCAAGTGAAGGGACAACTAAGACATGATCAAGACTTAATGAGGATGTAAGAGATAATGACCCTTCTCCCATAACTCGGGAGGTGGTGCCATTGGCACTAACAATATGTGTTTGGCTGGAAGGTGTGGCCGAGTGTAACCCAATAAAACTAGATGTCATGTGATCAGTGGCACCAGTGTCAATAATCCATGATCTATTACAAGTAAGTGAAGATGTGCAGGAGTTACCTGAGGTGTCCAAGGCCTTGGAGTCAGTTGTACCTGATGGAGTTTCTAATGTAATCTCGTGAGAAGATTGGGCAGATGCAAATGATGCTCGGTTTGAATCCCTCTTGCGCCCTTTGTGAACCCATCCTTCTAGATAACCCACGATCTCATAGCAACCCTTAATTGTGTGATTATCTAAACCACATTTGGTACATTTCATTGGTGGTCGGTTACGAGCCGGGTCAATGTTATAGCTATGCAGCCGAGATGGTTTGGACCTGGCAACAGCCAAGGCTGCGGCTTCGTTGGTTGCACCAACTTCAGACATAGTTCCCTGCCTATTACTTTCCCTTTTAATATGTGCATATGCAGCCTCAAGTTCTGGTTTAGGCTCCATCCTCAAAATCTCTCCTCGAATTTGATCAAAATTATTGTCTAAACCTGCAAGAAATATGTAAACTCGAAGACAATCAACCTCTTTCCGTCTAATTTCAATGTCTGATGGATGCTCCATGGTGCTTGGATTTAATTGATCAAGCTCTTGAAAAATCTCGGTGAGCTCACCTGTAATACTTGGCAACCGATGCACCCAGACTTGTCTCATTATAAATGACCTTACGTGCGGGTCATAAATCTTAGCTTCATCGGCACCATCCGAATAGGTTTGCTTGATTGCATCCCGGACTTGCTTTGTTTGTGTCATAACGAATAAACCTTTTAATTTGATTGGGCTGCATGGCATCAAACAACCAACTCTTGACTTGGCAGTCCGATGCTCGCCATTTATTAAATATGGAATTTGTGACTGCAGGCTGGGCAATATCACCAGTCAGATGGCCATGCTTTTCTCGCCCAGCTATCTTCATCTCTACAATTTGATGCCATAGAGAATAGTTATTCTCATCAAGTTTTATTCCTGCAGAGAAGTTGGAGGTGTCACTCTGAAATGTGACTATTTGTGTGGTATTGTTAGAGTCTCCAGTCATGAAAGATTGATTAGTGTTTGAACAATCATCATCAGCCATGATATTGTCTTACGAGTGCTAGGAGAAAAAAGAGAAAGAACAAACAGAGTAATTTGACTGAAGGAATAGTGAAAGGTGAATGAGTATTTCTTTTGATTTGTGGGTTTGAATGTGAATGATCTGACTGTGTGGATGATGGTTGCTGCTGTGAAGAATTTTGTTGGGTTTTGTATGATGGCTGTTGTTACGGAAGCGATTTATAAAATTAGGGCAAGAGAGCAGTCAAGATCGACTGCTCTGATACCATCTCATAAATTGTGAAAATAGAATTCATTCTTTTCTATAATAACAGAGGGTTATATATACAAAGTCTAGAAGGCTATTTTAGGAATAGTATTACGGGCCTACAATCTTGCATACTTAAATACAATGAATCAAACCAATTAGGAATATACACATCATTGACAGCTCATTGACAATAAGGATCCAGTGGGCATCAATTGGATTGTGCATTGTGCATGAACTAAGCTAATATGTTAACAAGCTTGTAAACAACGCTGTTTCGTCCATCCAAAATTCCATCTAACAAAACCATCTATTAGGTGACCCAGTGGTAAGAGCTTGAACTAAGAGGTTTGCTCTCTCTGTGGTCTCAGGTTTGAGCCATGTAATTGCTACTATGATGGATACTGGAAGCTTACATGATCGTTAACTTCAAGGTCCATAGGATTAGTCGAGGCATGCGCAAGCTGACCCGGACATCCACGTTAATTAAAAAAATGCATCTAACAATCGATCACAATCTGTATTTTAAACTCTCACCTTATCAGTTTTGTTTACTTGTTTAATCTTAATAAAGAAGTTAATAAGCTTGAATAAAAAATGCAGGTAACCGGTGAGGAAGCAACAAGGTTTGTTGGAGATATCGTAGCAGATAAAATGGAGTTTAAGAAGCCGAATCGATTGAATCGGTGGCAGCTATTCGATAATGTGTGTGGTAAAGCCGGATATAAATGTTGACTTTTTAGTTCAATTGCCTAACGTACTTGGTTTTGTGGCTATCAGAAAGTGTTTGGTTGGTTATTGTCTCCAAGCAAAAACAACGGAAAAGAAAATGACATCAAGACAAAATTGTTGTCCAATGTTTTATACAAGAGAAAATGTCTGTTTTTATATTTTATTTTATGTTGATTTGGGTCATTTAGAATTGATCCTCCTAATATCTGATTCTAATCTTATTCTTGATCAACCCTCGTGTAGGGTTTTAAATTCACAAGTAATTTATTTATAACCCCAAATTAATTATGATTTTTAACTCATATGATTAATGGTTGGATTCTAAGGCTAATGTATATATATACTGATAAAAGATTATTTCATCTTATTTTTAGTAAATCATATATTGATAATAAAAAAGAAAAAACCTAAAGCATATAATGAAGCTATGTCATCTATTGAAACTTTTTTTTTAGACAGAAGTGGTAAAGGAGATGAATTCTTTAATTTCTAATAAAAAATTATATTTAACTTATTTCGATAGGGTTGCAAAACAATTGGTTGTGAATGAGGTTTTAGAATATATTGTTTTTGAGAAATGATAGATCTATAAAAATAATTAAGATTAGGTTAGTTGCTAAGTTGTTTAAATAAGAAAGAGTATTTTCTTACACGTATCTAAAATCACTACAACTATACTATTAGTTTCTCGAGCTTCCTTTTACAAATTTCAAATTCATTAAATAGATGTTAAAATGATTTCTAAATGTTGATTTAGAAAAAAAAACTTTTATGGATAAATGTTAATTAATGTGTTTGTATTAAATAAATTAAAAATAATTATGTGATTTTATGTTTGTATGTTGATGATATTATGTTTTTGGTAATAATATTCAAGTTATAAATATTACCAAATCTTTTTTTTTTTTGAAATTTTTTTATGAGAAGGTTCATGATCAAGCTAATGCTATTTAGAATATTTAATATTTGAAAAATAAAAATGGTTTCAATCACATTACATTAAAAAAATATTAGAAACATTTTTTTATTGCTTCTAAAGAACTTTTAAATATCTAAAAGAAATTATTTATTATAACACTTCATTATTCTTAGTTGTCTTGTTGTAATAAATAGATTTATTTAGTGATGCTTATTGAATCTCTGATTTAGAAGAAATAAAATCTATTATTGTGTATATTTTTATATTATATGGTGGTGCATTTGTTTAAAATCTGTTAAATAAACTAGAATTATTAATTCCATCATAAACACATAATTGTTTGCATTAAATGTTTTTAATTAGTTTAGAATCTAAATGATTTTGATTATTTTTAATTTATATACCATCTATCTCTAAACTATTATCACCTATATCATTGCACTGTGATAGCTAAACTATTATAAATAAGATTCAAAGTAAAAAATTTAATGAAAAAAGAATTAATAAACATAATTCCACTAAACATCTGATACGGTATGGTGTTATCTTTTTTAGATTCTGTCCAAGTCTAACACCAATATTGCATATTCTCTCACTAAAAGTTTGTCACGCCGACAAGTTATTGAATCATCGAGGGCAGCTCGTATAGGAGGGTCTCGTACAGCTTCTTTACTTCCTCCTCGGTTCCTACTCCTACAAACCTGGCTATGTTTTGCCAATGATCTAGGCCATCCTTGTCATATATTGGAGGAGCAGTTTCTAGCAACTTGTTTTTCTTGGCTGGCCAATATTTTGAGTTAGGCTGGGGGAAAGAACTACTGGATCCCACTGCTCTTTCTGAGATACAAAGTCCGTTTCAGGATGCGAAAATGACGAAAGCAAAGTTAATGCGTTGGTAAGAAGAGAATGTGATAGAGGTTGATTAAATTTGAGTATGAAACCTATAAAAAGGAAGAAATTCGTCCCATGATCTTAAAATAAATGAAGCCCTCCTCTACCTTTGATCTGAATATTCGAATTATTTGTCATTTTTAAATCAGAACCTTAGAGCAGCAAATCAACCTTAGAACAGCATCAGGCCTCTAGTTAACCAGTCCCACTAGTTAGAGCATAAAGCTAACTTTGTTCCCCTTGATGATAGAAATATGGTCGTAATAATTATCAGAACGAAAGGAAAATGGGAGGAAAAAAAACCCTAAGCACAGATTGGCGATGGTGTTCAAGCAGATACTAGCAGGTCGCATTTCTTTTCCTTTCCGTGTGCCCTTGTTTTTTAACATGCTGGTTGTGCTATATCTTAGCTACATGCTTCAGTGTCTAGACTTAGAATCTAAATAAATCAGTCCATGTAAGAATAATGTTTTCTTGAAATAAACATTCAGCAAATCTGTTCATCCATTATTCGAATTGGTGATTAAGGTAATAGTTCTGTGTTAGTATTACCTCTCCTCTTCACTGCTCATGTTTCCCCTTCCGCTCCCTTCATTCTTGTAATTCGGTAGCGGCACTTTGTCCGACTCAATGCTCTTAAGGTCCTCTAGAAGGATATCGTATCGCCTCTTTACTTCCTCCTCGGTTGTTTCTCCGACAAGCTTAGCTATGGTGCGCCAACGATCGGCAGTATCCTTGTCATATTTTGCAAGAGCATTTTCGAACAACTTTGTGTTGTTCGGCTGTCCAATTTGAGCTAGGCTGCCGGAAAGAACTTGATTCCATCTCTCCCACAGAAATACTATAGAGGGAGCTAGATGCTACAACGGCAAAAAGCTGGTGTCTGTTTAAATTAAGGCAATATGTATTGTAATTCAGGATGATCGGATTTGAGTATGAAAACACAAAGGCATAGTCTCGCCAGGAAATTCAACAGGGTAGAAAGCACGAGTTGCGAGCCAAGGAAAGGTGGGCATAGAAGTTGCAATTCGGATGATGCAAAATTGACACAAATATATAGAGAACTTTCACAAGTATATATTATTGAAAGGAAAAATGCCTCATAGAAACAGTTTAAAGATCATTTTTATTCCGAGGATCACTTGACGACGTTTTTTTATTTTATTTTATGAGCATGTGGGATTACATTAATACTTCATATTAGTAATTTTGACCTTAAATCCTAAGCAAGGGGCAAAGGTTTCATTCATTGTGGGCTGAGGTGGAGTTCTTCCTCTCTGTACTTGAAATTTTTGCCATGCTGACCTAACATAGGAAATCAAGTTGCCTATTTGAGATTAATCTACTATACTAAAATAATGTAGCTTTAAGGAACTGCAATTAACTAATTATATTAGGCAAACAATTAAATTAAGCTCATGTGGGTTTGCTTCACATTTGTTGTCCACCTCCAATCACCAATGGCAGGCTGTGAAAATGTTGGTATTAGGAAAAAACCTAGTTTGAGTAATGACCAAGGTTGTTGATTTCGTTTCGGCCGAAATGTTTCTTATCATTTAAAAAACAAGATAAAACGATATCGTTTTTACCTCGGTTAAAATTCTGGTCCATTCCAGATTTTTTCAAGGCCGAAAAGGCACATGCAAAGCGATACCAGCATGTTTCGGCCGGTATTTAGCTGAAATGTGCCTTTGAATCGACCCTTGAAATTTTAACCCAAAATTAAACCCCCCCCCTCTCTCTCCCAAACACAAATCATTTCCCCTCAAATCCCTAACTTCTCTTCCCCAAATTTCTTCCCATGGTAGTGATGACACCCCTATTGTTTTGCCCAAACCCCTAACTTATCTTCCCTAAATCCCTAATTGTTCTACCTCACCTCACAACCTCAATCCATGAATCACAACCCCTCCAATCTTCCTTCTTTAGTTCAGTCTTCACAATTCGTTGTTTTGGACACCAAGCACCTGTGGCGTTTTGGGCTACGCATCGCACACTATCGTTATCTTATCAGGCAAGATTTAGGTAGGATTTTTCTACCGTGTTAATTTCATGATTTTTTGTGTTTCCTACCAACATTTTAGCATCAAAGCCCCTGTTTATATTTTGTTAATTTCAATTCCTTCCATCAATTTCAGCAGCATATAAACAGAAATTTGGGTTAAGGAAATTATTTTTCTGGTGTTGATTAATTCATGTGCCTCTGTTACTCTTATTGTCAAGGAAAATGATTTTGTCTGTTTGCTGCTTCTTTTTCTTAAATAATTTGCATAACTTTGCATGCTTGTTAAGACTTAGAATTAAGGTAATTAAAGGGATAACTCTATGTGTTTAGCTTTAGATGGTTGGTGGTCATTTAACACTAGCTTAGTAGCTTTGTAAGAACTTCTAAAATAAAAGGGGGAAACGAAGGTGTTCCTCATGAAATTGTTCCTCGTGATCATGGTGTTCTGCAATCATATAAACCTATCAATGGGGCTATAAAAAGGTTGGCATAGGGAGGAATGATGGGTTTTATAACCAAACTATCATCTAGGGACTCGATTTTCTACTGAGAATTCAACAAGTATTGAGATTTGAATGTGAAAGTGTAACTAAAGCATCTTTTTTGTTGTTCAATGTCTTGTTTATCCCAATACTTGTCGTAGTGTGTGGTTATTTGTCTAGACATTTTTTCTTTTTATTTGTGTTTGTGTTTCTTTTTTTATCTTTTGATTTTACCTGTTTGTGCATGCAACTGCCTTGAATGAATATTATGACATGAAATATTGCATTTCAGTAATTGTTTTTCTTTTATATTGAATATTATGGAATTTTTTTATTTTATATTGAATATTATTGAATTTATGGAATATTATGGAATTTTTTCTTCAGATTAAATTACATAGCTGAAAACTCATTTAGTGGTGCGACTTTCATAGCTTCAACTCCAACAAGATCAAATGATTCAACATGGGCTCATGGACAAGTGGTTGTTGGTGAAGGAACTCATCTGAAGTATCACCTTGCTAGTATTAAAGGTCAAGTTGAATCTTGTAAAAAAAATCCCTCTAGATGTGAAATGGCAAATGAAGCAATGGATAGAGGACTTAACAATGGAGAAAGAGAAAAGAAAAGGACTTAGAATTGATATTGGAAATTCTCAAATATTTTCCAATGATGAAGTTGAAGAGGGTGATCATGCAAATTATAATTTAAGTGATATGAGTTCACAAAAAAATAAAAGATTGACAATGCAAGGCATAAGTGAAACTAGAAAAAAAATGATTTTATTTGCTCCACGAACTACCCCAAGTTCACAGTCTAGCATTAAAAGTGCAATGGCTTTTAAAGAGAAGGAACATAATGTAAGAAAGGTCATAGCAACATGGTGGTTTGATGTTAATGTACTATTTAATAGTGCTAAATCACACTATTATCAGTCAATGATAGATATCATAACATCAATAGGGACTTGGTGTGTAAAGGACCAGTATATGATGATTTAAGGGGATCAGTTTTTAAAAGATGTAGTTCATAATGCCCATGAATATCTTTTAGGAATCAAGGCTGATTGGAAACTTTATGGATGCTCTATTATGGTAGATGGGTGGTCAAATAGGAGGAATGTACCAATTGTGAATTCTCTTGCTTATTCTCCAAGAGGTACCATATTCTTGAAGTTTGTTGACACTTCAGGTCTTCAAAAAGATAAAAAAAGCATTGCTTGAGATGTTTGATAAAGTTTTCAAAGATGTTGGACAAGAAAATATTGCTCAATTTGTCAATGATAATGAGTCTGCATTCAAGGCTGCTGGAAAATCTTTGCGGCAAATGTATGACACCTTTTTTTGATCTCCTTGTGTTGTCCACAACATTGATTTAATGTTAGAAAATATTTGTGATCTAAGATATTTTCCGATGATTGATAAAACCATAAAAAATACAAGAAATATAACCAAGTTTATATATAATCATGCATGGGTTTTAGCTTTGATGAGAAAAGAATTTACTAGTGAAAATAATTTATGTCGTCCTGGCATAAGAAAGTTTGCTACCCATTTTTTAAGCATTCAATGTTTACCTAAGTTTAAGAATGAGTTTCGACAAATATTTACTTGCACAAAGTAGGTAGAATCAAGTCATGGTAAAAGTCGAGTTGGAAAGGAAATTGATGCTATAATTTTACAAGATAAAAACTTTTGGCTGAGATGTGAACATATAGTCAAAATTAACGAGTCTTTAATATGAGTTCTTAGGTTAACATATAATGAAGAAAAACCATCAATGGGTTATTTATATGAGGCAATGGATAAAGCAAAAGAAGTCATCATGACAAAGTTGAAAATAGAATATCTCAATATGGACCATATATTCGGGTAATTGATACTAGATGGGATAAGCAACTTCATAGTCCATTACATGCAGTAGGTTGTTTTTTTAATCTTGAAATATATTTTAGGCCTTCTTTTTCAAAAAAAAAAAAAAGGAGATTACTCGAGGTTTGCTTAGCGCAATTACTAGATTGGTTCATGATTGTGACATTCAAGATATAATTAGTGGCCAACTTAAGGAGTATAAGAAAGCAACCGGTGTTTTTGGCATGCCCCTAGCTATTCTTCAGAGAGAAACGTTAAATCCAGGTAATAACTTTTATTTTTTTAAATATAATGTTTTTTTGGATCCATAATATTTGATTTATTGAATTTTTTTTCTTATCTAGTTGCATGGTGAGAGATATTCGGTAATGATACTCAAGAACTTCAAAAGTTTGCAATTTGAGTTCTTAGTCAATGTTGTAGTGCAACTAGGTGTAAAAGAAATTGGAGTGATTTAAATTTATCCATTCTAAAAGACGAAATAGGCTTGAGCACAAGAAATTAAATGATGTAGTAATTGTTCGTTATAATCTAGGATTCTAAAATATCAATATTATTATATTAATAATAATATTGAAAATAATAATTATTTTCTATTACATTGATATTAATTTTTTATTTCTTTCGTGTTTATTCTTTGTAAGAATTTGAGCAAAACAAGAGATGTTTTAGATCCTATTAGCCTTGATAACATCGACCTAAAATTAGCTCTTATATATTTTCTTGATATTTAATTATCCAATAAAGATTGGGGTTGGTTTGTCAAAGCTTTAATTTGTAATTTTATTTGACTAGTTTTCCTGGTTTGCTCTAGCAAACATTACATACTTTCATCCATGGGATATTTGCCATTTTCTTATGATCAACTTTAGTTTCTTGAAACTATTGATGAATGTTTTGAATTTATTCTTCTAGTTTTCTTGGTTTGCTCTAGCAAACATTATATACTTTCATCCATGGGATCTTGCCATTTTCTTATGATCAACTTTAGTTTCTTGAAACTATTGATGAATGTTTTGAATTTATTCTTCTAGTTTCCTACAATGTTCTTCAACAATTTTCATCTTATTGTTCTCCAAAATTATTCTAAGTTTTGAACAATATTTGGTCGATGGATGGACTTAAATTAACTATTATACAAATTATAAAGGTCATACCTCAACAAGTAGAAATAAAAGAGAATTTGAGAGAGGAAAGAAGTAAATAAGAGAAAGAAAGATTGAATGAATGAATACTTATGTGATTACTTGATTCTCATGCATTGACATTCATTTGTTTATATACCATGCTTCTTCCTCTATACTAAAAATCTAAAACAATTGTTGGTTTTGACAAGGGCAAAATATACCAAGACTTTATATTATTGATAAAAAACAAATATGATTATTAAATAAATTATTTGAAAAAAAAATCATTGATTGTTTCTTTAAAATGGATTATGACTCCATCAAATTAAGCTAAAGTGACATCTATCGCACCAATTGATATAGCAAATTTAAAATCGCTAAAAATTCTTCTTTCTTCATTATCGTTATTCGTTGTTGTTTTTTGGCATTTTATTTTCTTAAGTGTACATATTAAAACATTCTTAAGAGGTATTAGATGAAAACTTAACCTTCTTTAATAGAACAATTTATTTTATTCTCCAGTTTTGTGAAGGAATTGTTGATGGTGAATAATTGATTTAAAGAAATTTTTTACTTTGATCAATTGTCTAGGAGCTCTCATATGTTTTATCGACTTTAGATGTTGCCCATAAAGCGACTATTAGCCAGTTGTCTTACACAGGAGACTTATAGTGTCATTCTTTAGATAACTAGCTTGGAAGCCTTACACAATATTCTCTTGTAACTAGAAATGTAAGAAGCTAAATCTTTAAAAAAAACATTGGTGCAAACAAGGTTGCCATATACAGAACCCTCAATCAAGGTTGTTTAAAAATGTTTTTTTTGACACGACATGAAAAAATACAATATAAACTCAAATCATGAAATCGAATCGTGAAATCATATAATCATACATAAAACAATTACCAATTATATATTGACAATTTCACTCATGTAGTAAATACCATTATAGCAAAATTAAAATAAAAATAAAATATAAAATAGTAAAGTTCATACACCTTAAAATACATAGTGTAAATAAAGACCTATTCATGGTATAAATAACTTAAAAATACAATACAAAACAATTATTTTCATAGAATTTCATTAACTAGAAAACTAACATACCTAAAACAAACAATCAATTGGTGAGTCATGTAAACTACATTAGTCTCATTTGCTTCATCTTCCTCATATTTCTAAAAAATTCATCAAAATCATTACCATAAAAAGAACAATTACTATTAGTAATACCAGCATCAATATTGTGAGCATCAGTGTTACTACTAGTACCAATACCACCACCAATATTATCAACAATATTTAACTTCAAACTCTTTGGATTATCTGGATTGACATTATTTTGAATCTTTAAATCATCTTCAATACCATGACTCTTCATTTCTGCATCATTAAAAAAATCATCATCACTTTCATCTTCTTGACTATTTTTTCTTCATGTGAAACTATCAATGACACCAAGCAAATCAAAGTTTGATAAATCATCATGTTTTTTTCTTTATTGGTTATCCAATCAT
Organism: Salix suchowensis; assembly: GCA_029030765.1. Lineage (NCBI taxonomy): Eukaryota > Viridiplantae > Streptophyta > Magnoliopsida > Malpighiales > Salicaceae > Salix > Salix suchowensis. The sequence continues at coordinate 11,282,166 of CM054984.1, read as the reverse complement.
CATCAAATGAGAGATCATATAAAACTTCATAAAAATCATTAGCTTGCTTTTTGAGTTGGTTGTCTTTCAATTTCATATTACACATTACAAATACCAAGTCATTCATTTTTTTGTTGCAAATGATATCTTCATTTCACATCAATCTATGCAAGCAATTCAAATTAATAACATATAAAATTATTATCAAATATAAATACATTAGATTATATATATATAAACCTTATCTCAAATGCACTCTAGATATGCTCACATATAGATAAACTACAAGTCAAACTTAGAACTGAAATTACAATCTTTTGTAGCTTTGGATATTCATCCCCATAAGAATCCCACCATTTAGTTGGAGTTTTTTTATTCATTGTTGTCTTAGTAACCTCAATACCAAACAACCACTTTGCATCCTTAAATGAATTGAATTGTAAATCAATTTTTATACTTTTCACTTGCATCAGGCACCATCCTTTATAAGCAGTAATATAATTCAATTTAAATATTGATATTAACTTTAAAATTAGAATTATAATGAGAACAAGAATTCAAATAATAAACTATTATATGTAAAGGTCTAAGAAGTGGAAATTTCTATCTTGCATCAATAATATTCCATATATGTATATAATTACAAAATAAAAATAATAATATTAACATCAACATTAAATTAAATAATATAAAAGTAAAATAAAAATTATGCATCAAATGATAAATAATTGGTACTTTTTTCACAGAACCCAAATTCACTTGTATCCTCTTTTTTATGATTCATTGCTTTGTATATAAAACTCATAGTTAGTTTCTCGTCTGAATAAACTAATCAAAAACTTTAATGAGAGGATATGTTTTCTTAATACATATAGTGACATCATGTCAAAACTTGATGTCCAAACACAACTTTGAATTCGCTTCCCTTCTTTTATTTTTGAAAAACCAGGTGACCTTTCACTAGAAGGAAGTAAACATTGTCATTAGCTATATCTTACAATCACTCAAACATCCAAGAGTCGAGAATATAGCAGCAAATCAAATGGCAGCGTGTCTGATCAAATTCTTTTCTTTTGTAAAGTACCTTAGCATGGAAATAAGAATAGTTATTGAATATATTCCAACTGCAGAAAATATCTCCCTGAGATAAAAATGGTATGTTGCATTTCCTAATTAGGTGGGAAGAAGTTCGTTTATAAACAAGAAACCCCTAAAACTAAATTACTGCTATGCACTAAGGTCTTTTTCACAGATTGAACATAAATTAATCCAATCATTAGATCTCCATAATGAATAATAGCGTCAATATAATGACATATTGGTGAATATATGCTAATTTGCAGTTGAATGGAAGCTACCAAGTAAATTCAATCCAGATGAATCCAAGTGCAACAGGTGTGGTGGGGTATGCGAGATAAAATGGTCAACCCCAAGGTGAAGGATTCTTTCATCCCTTGGAGCGTGGAACCTACATTACAAATAGGACATGTCTGATCTCTAAGTCTACTCCTTGCTGTTTTACAGCCCATCAGCCGGATACATAAAATGATCACAGAATTTTTATTTTAAAAAAAAAGCCTTAGAATGGTTGTTTCATCAGTTCTTTTCAGGAAGCCATCATATTTCATTATTGTAGAATCTCTTGTCATAGTATAACTAGGTAATAAAAAAAAATATGAGGAGTTGAATTCATCTAAACACAATTTAATTTTGAATTGAAGATATCAACCTGACACTACAGCAGTGATCACTGCTGGCCCGAGTATGTCAATTTACATGACAGGTTGGCTGCCGAGATAAGAGGACTTTCTATGGTGCTCAGCCATGGAATGCATTTCGTGCTTGTCTTGGAGTAAGTAAAAATTGTTTTTAAAAGTGTTTTTAGCTTGAAAATATATCAAAACAATGTTTCTTTTTTTTTATTTTTTTGTCAAAACAATCCAAAAAAAAATATTGAAACTAAAAACAATCAAAATCTTTTGAAAACATGGTTGGACCGCAATGCCAAACTGGAACAAAGTCAACAAGATGGCCACATTGTGTGTAAAATAAGCATAAAAATAAAGGTGTACAACTAAACAAATATGTCCCCATGCATGAATTAAGCATTACTAAATTCTTTTGACTTTGATTTTGGTATTTCTCTGTTCATCTTTCACAGCAGTTAAATGAGTCGTATCCTAATAGCTTTTCCTTTTCTTCAGATATCCTAATAGCATTTTCTAGGTGTTCAATGTTAGCGATGTTCTGATGAACAACACCGTGATTTTCCCTACTTGCTCTTAATACAAAACCATCTACATTAGCAAATAAAGATTAGGAATTCTAACAATCGTAAATAATATTAACAGCTATTCAATACCAAAGTCGAACTGAAACATCAATCACAAAGAAAAGGAAAACGTTCTTCATAGCCAAATTTCCTCGAGACAAAAAGATAATGACGAGACATCAACAATATATATCCACGGCAGCCACAAACTAGCAAAGATGATGAGAACATGAGCGAATAATCTCTATCTAAATCTAAATGAATTACCTCATTCATGAGATCCGAAACCGTTAACGGCCACCACGGCGCCTTTCTTCATAGTAACATCCTCGTCTTCCCTAATCTCATCATCATCAGAATCCAAAGTGAAATGGCCATGATTCTCCATTTGCTGCATCTCTGCTCCAAGAGGTTTATAAGAAACACCAGGAGCCCCGTTGTTTTTAGCCATGACTGAGTAGACGCTCATCGCGAAAATCACTAGCAGAGCAAGATGGCAATTAAATTGAAGAGTAGCGATTCCTCTTGCTCTATGATACTCAGGGTGCCCTTTACATTTGATACTGTAATTCCCTCTACTCTTTTCGTGCAAAGAGCAACCATGAACAATCAAATTGGTGTAAAAAGAAAGACCCATCTGCACAATCCACATCCCTTGCAAAATCAATCCAACTCCACGGGCTAATCTTGGATAATCATTCGATTTCCATGGTGATTTCAGTTCAAGAGTCGTGGAAACCACACAGATCAGAATGGGCACAAGCATGAGATCGAAATACCTGTTCTCTATTCCACTTGGGTCCTTTCTTTGCATATAAAACAGCAGAAACTCTTCAACAAATGCGAACAAAACAATCAAATTAAGGATTGAAGAAGGGAACCGAACAAAACTTGAAAAATTCGATAAAAGACCCAAAAATGAGTACAAGAAGAAAAGAGCTGCAACAGCTAGGATTTGTAGTTGGAGGGCTGAGCCAACTCGATCTCGTGAGTCGACAGCGTTGAAGAGGGAGATTAGAGAGTTGACAATAAAGAGAAGGGAGAAGATGGTGACAGTGATATAGTTCACAGAAGAGGAAGATGAGTTTGAGATTCTTTTAGCCGCTGATTTTGGTGTTTGATTCAGCGCTGAAGATGGATTTGAAACTGAGTTCCAGTTTTGGATTGCGGTTGAGGATGTGAGAGATTCCCATGCGCCTATCAGAATAAAACCACTACCAGCTATGGTCATGGAGAACAAACCCATTTTTGAGTGATCCTCGATGGGGTTGTCTGTCTCTCTTTCAGGAGGCTTGATTTAGATCAACAACGATTGTACTCTAAAATGATGGGGCTACTTGTTGACCTTCTTGTTTGATGGTTGATTTTTGTTGGGGTTTGACCGTTTCTTAGATGATTCGGAGGCTGCTGGTTCGAGGAAACAAGCATATCGGCAGCCAGCCGAGAATTCGATAACACTTTTCGGGTATTTATTTCTAAGTGTTTTTTAAGACTATTTTTATTTAAAAGAATATTTAATTAATATATTTTTAATAATAATTTTGATATATTAAAAGAAAATAAAAATGAATACACTTTTTAAAAAATATTTTAAATCACAAACACATTCTAGCTCTAATTGGATTTATCTCTTTTATGTATATGTGAGAATATAGTTGGATTGTTTTTTAAGGAAAAAAAAATTGAAAATATATTAAAGGAATGTTTTTTATTGTTTTAATATAAGACATCGAAATTATAATTAAAATATTATAATTGAAATACGAAGTAGGGCTCATTTGTGCTGTTTCTCTACAGCAAGATAGAAAGGGAAATTGGGCTTACGTGTACCTTTATGGCACCATATATTTCTGCTTTTCGATTTTAGACATGCCATTTCGCAACAAGACAAGGATGCAGGCAAGAAGTTCATTACACGGCTAAACACAATATTAAAAAGCTGATTTGTTTCCTTTTCTTTTTTATTTATTTTTGGAGTATTCAATTTCTAGTTTGATTCTCTAGGGTTTTAATTAGTTATCAAATTTACTGAATACTTGAATGGTTTATTACAGGAGGGATTATATTTCACGGTGCTCTGGGATTGGATTCCCTTTCCTGAATACGTCAAATATACCTTTAAGAAGTAGCTGCGTGCTTGGAAATTTCTTCAAAGCCTACACAGGCAGACTAGCCCTTTAATCCTGTGACTCTTCCTGAATCAGTAGTCAAAAAAGAAAGGGGCAAACACAATACTCATGTCGAAAAAATTTACATGATCATTAACTTCAGGACTCGTGAGATTAATCAAGATGTGCATAAGTTAATCCAAACGCTCGGGGTCGAGCAAATATTGATAAAATTGACATCCAAAATCAAAATATGTCACCTCGACCGACCTGCAGATGCAGGATAAATACTACAGAAAGCACTGGCTGCTCGAAGTCCTATTTCAATACAGTAATGTACACAGATTACACAAGATCATAAACCAAACAGCAGCAATTCAAAGATTTTCTGATGACTGGCCTTGAGCAGTCAACTTTTACCACCAAGTCTTTAACGACAGGTCTAAGATATAAATCTCTTTCTAGCACTGAAAGAATTGTTAGGGCATCAAAATCCGATTACTGCAAGAGATTATATAATCAATACAACACTTCTTACGAAACAGCTTCGAGCTTGACTGCCACTATAGCTTTCTGAAAGAGTGCACCCGTTGTTATTCCAGCATCGTTCTAAAAACTGGATTACCGGCTGCGCCAACCAGAAACTGTTTTGGGGACTAATGAGATAGAATTTGAGGCTGCTTCTAACCTGCATCAGAGTAAGTACAATCCATCAACTCATTGTAGAGAATATACTATAAAAGTGCAGAATCAGGAGGGAGGGAGGGAAAGCACTTTGATATTTCTTCAACAGCCCTTATAATTTCTGCAGAACTTGTTTCCATCACTTGACCTCCAAAAATTATCCCATCTAAAATATTATGGAGCTGCAAAAGAATTATGGAAGTTTAGTTTATTGGAAAAACATCTTTCATAAGAAAAAAGTTATATGGAAAATGTTTGCATCTACATTTGTGGCAAAAAGAACATTAAAAGCTTCAGGTTACATGATCAAATGAAAACTCCTAAAACATTATTCAACTTGATCCAATGTTGGAGATTTTACAGGCTATAGCAATGAAATCTCTGAAATGCATGCCTTGCTATCCTATGCATTGTGAAATACAATAAACAATGATGTTGGATGAGTCCATCATGAAGTTTTTGTTTACCCCACTCAGACGTGGAAAACCTGAATTTTCAAGGCACTATTGGTAGAAAATGTAGCTCAAGTGCGTACCTTGCTGTAATTGAACACCATATCAAGCTCGCTTACATTCCTGAAGCATTTATCCAGTGTTTCCACAAAAACTGAAGGCAGGAAGGTTAACATAAGCAAATACCGCCAACAAACAAAATAATAAAACAAAGGAAGAACTTACATTTGTGACAGGAAATGACTGGCACACTATTTATATAATCAGATGGAACATAACTCATAATCCTAGTCTTCTGTCCTTCATAACACAGGTTAAAAGGTTCCCAAAAGTAAATAACAATTTAAAATGGGTGCTAAAAGTTATCGACCGTACAGTTTCATGGGTTTAAATGAGCAACTGCTTTGTGATTATCTAGAAAAAATACCCACTTCAAATGACAACAAATCTTTAGACCATAAACCATGAAGCAGCTTACCAAATTAACGAAAAAAGTGCAGCTAAATCAATTGATGGTGTTCAGTATATCAAAACATCCATTTTTTTTTAATTGATTTTGTCGTTGTCCACAATTCTATACAACTCAATGCCATTTAGCTCCATCTCCTTCCATCTTTGTCGCGCCTAAATCATAAGTTTATTCAATACTCCAAAAATTTCAAAATTTACGATCCTCCCTAACATCCAGCCCTCCACTGGATAATAACTAGCAATCAATCAATCATTTTGCAATAATCCATTTTTGTAATATCATTTTAATCATGATTATAGTGAGTGAAAGTAGTACCTTGTATGAGATCAAGCATCGCAAGCTCATTCTCGGAGCTATCAAACACAATAACAAAGTACAATGTTGCATAATGTTTGTACACAAGACGACTATCCTGCCCACGTAGAACAAGAAAATCATAGAAATTCTCAAATGCAAAGACAATCAACCGCAAGTAAATCAAATCAAGATTCCAAAACGAAACAAAACAAGAAAAATTACTGGGCCAAAGATTGATTCAGCCTCCACGAAATTGCTAACATTATCAGCTCTACTACATAACACTGGCATATAAAAATTAAAACTCAGTATCAGAAATGAAATGATCATTAACAGGAGTGAAAAGAGCTAGCAATCAGATCAATCACAACCTCCAAATACACTGCGTAGAAGTTCTTGCTGCTTCTCTACAGCCTGTCGTCGTTGAGAAGAAAGGGCAAGAAATTTTGGTAAGCAATTGGGTCGGTAAGCACCTATTCGAGAGAAAAAAACAATGATTGATTGCTGTAAATGAGTGAAATTATTACCAAAATATCGTAGAATTTGGTAAGGCGAGGTTTGCCTTGGGTGTTAATGACCAGCACAGATTTTATCATACTTGATCTCTGAGTCTAGAGTCCAGTTGCTTCTGTGATTAGTATCTTATGTTGTCTCCCTCTCGACAGAAAGTTTGTTAGTAGATCCAAAAGAGGTGTGTTTTGTTTATGTCCTTGGAGAATTGACTATTTATAATTAGGCCTCAAGTTTTTGGAGAATTTGACTATTTATAATTGGGCCTACAGTTTTCCAACAATGAGAATCATGGAGTAGAAATGGGTCACGTCGAATTTTGGTTTTTGTGCTATTTTCTTAATATAAAAAAAATATTATAAAATTATATAAGTGTATATTTGTATTTTTATAACTTATCACATTGCTCTCTTGTTATTTTTTCAATTTCATTTAAGTTTATCCAAGTTTATTTTAATCTATATTTATTATAATTTTAATATTATCAGCATTTATATACATATACTTATAAATAGATTGTTAAGAGAATGGAGTGGTGATATATAATTATAAAATTATATGAAATAAAAGTTTTCTCTCTTTCCATTACCCTAAAATATATTATTCTTATTATTATACTTATTATTTAAAAAATATATTATATAACTCTAAATATATAAGTTTATTATTGAATGCATCTAAACTCATAGTTATAAAATACATTATCAGCATAAATTGCTCTTCGCTTTCATCCTGAAACAAATAATCATATTTGGTTTGTTTATAAAAAATAAAAGGTATATTTATCTACTTAAATTTATAAGTTGTCTCGAATATTCATTTCAATACAAATGTAAATACGATTTCTTCAAATCTTATTCATCACTATATTTATTATTGTTTAAATTCTATATTTATGTTCTTACAAGTCATAAGCATGTTCAATGTTTATTAGAAGATCATGTCCTCATTGGACTTGCCTCTTTCATTCAGATCAGAAATTATATTGTGTGTTTACAAATCTGGCATATAGGCCGTAAACATTTGGCTCAAGACTATTGACCCAAATAAGATGAAATATCTTTTATGGTTGAGGTATAACAACACTATGTATTAATAATTTGATTTTACCGAGTTTTATATCATTGTATTCTTATGAATTTATTTATATTATTATTTTCTATATTTGTATTTAATTCATCATCTTTATATAATATATTTTCTATATTGCTCTAGGAGAATAACAATTTTATTCAAAATTTAACAAAATACTGATTGGTATATGCTCTTTTGATTACTATTTTTTTAATTTGAAGTAATTTATAAAATTGGGTTTTTTTTCTCAATTTCATCATTCTTTAATTATTATTTTTCATCTATCATATTTGATTCATATTCTTTTTATTACTATTTTTATGTAATTTGAAGTAATTAATTATACTGAATTTTTTTCTCAATTTCATCTTATAATTCTTTTCAACTATCATATTTGATTTGTATTCTTTTGATTGATATATTTTATTTTATTTTACCTTTTTCTTGATTTATTGTATTTTCAATTTTGTCCATCATTGTTTTAATTCATTTAACTTTTATACCATATTTAGTCCTTATTTTTTATTACTATTTTTTATTATTATGTTTTGATGGTTGATAATTTTGTTGCGTGATTTTTACAGGTTCACCTACTATGAGATAACTCAAACTCGTTACATGGGTCACAAGTTTTGGAAAATTATCCCAATTTAACTTTGGTCTTTTTTAGTTTATTTTTTTTTTTCAATTTTATCATTCGATATTAGGTTATTGGGCCTTCAACTTCGTGATTTTTACTACTTTTATTTCTATGGAATTATCTTAATCTCATATTCTAGGTGGTAGGTGTTTCAAGTTAACCATGGTTGACTTATGATTTTTAAAAATATATATATATATATATATATATATATATATATAATTGATTTTTTATATATATATAAAAAAAAAACATTGCCTTTTATTATTTAGTTTGCTTAAGAGTTGATCTTTATTTATTTTTTTGTACGAAGTTATCCTTTCTTCACAAGAGGTGCGAGTTTGGCATGCAGACTAGAGTCAAGTTTTTTTTTTAATTGTTTTTCAATTTGTCCTTTAGTATTTTATTTATTTATAATTGAGTTTCATAATTTTGTTTTCTCTTAATGAGATTGTTTAATTTTTAATTTAATTTTTTCTTTGTTATCAAATCTATTTAAAGAATATTATTAATATATATATATATATATTGACAAAAACATTATTAGTCATTGTTTTTTATTTCTCCATATATTTTATGTATATTGTTTTTACCTTTTTGTCGATGTCATTCATTCGATGGAGAATCTTGTCTTGTTAATAACTAGTGTATAATTTATCATGAGAAATATAATTTATATTCCTTAATTTCGATGAAAAATCTATACAAACAAAAAAATTGAAAATCAAACTAATTGATTGATGTGATTTTAAACAAACGATTTATCAACCTGAGTGTTACTATGAATTGTTTGCACAAAATTATTTTACCGGCAAAAAGAACTTAATAAAACGGGAAGGAGTTTCTCTGTGCTCAGGAAATTTATTATCCAATTTTAGTAATTAATTTTAACATTTTTTTAATTTAAAAATATATTAAAATAATATATATTTTATTTTTAAACAATTTATTGAACGTGGTTTCTCATGATTGATCATATCCCCACTATTCATTATCACGATTTAGATTTTAGAGAGAAACTATATAATAATAATAATAATAATAATAATAATAATACTAATCACGAGAAATTATTTTCTATTTCAGACAAATAGCCCGTGAATAAAGCATAAGAAGCGAAAAAACAAGAAGACACACGAAAGAGAAAACCGGAGAGCAAATCGATGACTTTGGGTCTAATTAATGCAAACCCAGTGGTTCATGCCAAGAAAGAAAGGGTTGCTCGTACTGAAGATCTTCACTGTGATGATTCTGTTGATCCACTCGATATCTATGATATCCTTTTCTCTCTTTTTTCCCATTTTCTTATCTTTCTTATATATCATTTTAAGTGTGAATGAAGTTTTGAATCAAAGAAATGTATTCTTTGACTTCGATTAGCAAATTTTGTCAGAGATATAAGAGATCCAGAGCATCCATACTCACTCGAACAGCTTAGTGTTTTATCAGAGGAGTCTATCACCGTCGATGACAAGCTGGGTCGTATTTTGTAAGTATTTTGTTAAACTCAATAAGTTCGTGTCAGTGGCTTTCTTTTTAGTATTGGACTGAATTATGGGGGGCTTGAATTACATTTTTGTTTTAAGGATTACTTTTACTCCAACAATACAACATTGCAGTATGGCCACAGTTATTGGTCTGTGTCTAAGAGTGAAACTACAAGAGTGTTTCCCTCCACATTACAAGGTTAGGATTTCAAGTATGGATATTTTCTTCTTCTACTTTTTATCTTACTCAATGTTATATAATATCTTACCGTGGTTTACTGTTGATTTAGATTATTTGTGAATTCATTCATTGTTTTGTAATTTCTTCTAAAAGTTGAAGGCTTTTATTTTTGTTTCAAATGCCGAAGATGAGATTTAATTTCTAGTTCGAAAACTGAAGAATTTGGTTTGCATATGATTGTTTATGGTAAATCTGTTTCCTAGAAGATTATTTGATCTGCTCTTAAATAAATGAAATGGCCTGCATAGTTGTTAGCAAGCATCTACTATGTTTGATACTTGATTGAACTGGGAATTTACTTAGTTCTTATGTGTGTGAAGAAGCGTTAATTCATTTCGAATTGATAGAAATTCTTGAATGTGAACAAGGCTTTAGTTGTTACTTTTATGCCAGTGTCTCAAACTTAGGAAAACCCATCACTCTTGAAGTTGTAGGAAGAGGCTTAAGTTTGGATCCCTTATGTAGATGATATCAACTAACATCTACTTAGAGGGTGTTTGAGAGTGTGGTAATAGTTGTTTTTCAAAGTGTTTTTTGCTCGAAAATATATCAAAATAAAATATCTTTTTTATTTTTTAAAATTTATTTTTCATATTAGCATATCAAAATGATTCGAAAACATAAAAAAAAAATACCTGAATAACAAAAAAATAAATTGAATTTTGACCAACCTCTGTTTGGGCCGCAATCCCAAATGGACTCATAAATCTCCTCTGCTTAAACACCTGATCTGTATTTTCATCTGCTATTATCGTGGATGCTGGAAACACAATTGCTTCCCTTGAATGACTTGTAGATTGTTGCATAATTAGAATGTCAAAAATGTGATGATATTATACTTAACCCTGAAGAGCATAGGTTGTATTTGAATTTGTGGCCAATTGATTTGCAGTCATGTGGTTGTCATAGACATACCTTTTTTTGACTTGCTCTTGATTCAGGATGGCTATCTGTGTTGGATCTCAATCGACTTCTATTAATGATTGCCTTTTCATCTTAATGTACTTTGGAGGAAAAAAACTAGAAGTGCTATGATATTTGGTTAATCAAGCTCATCTGTGTCATGCCTCTAGCATTTTATAATTCTCAAGATATAAATGATACTCAATGAGATAATTTTTCACCCATTCATGCGTCTAACGATACTTCTCCACAGGTTGACATTAAAGTCGCTCATGGGTCTCATGCTGATGAAGAAGCAGGTGAAGCTGATTTTAACATTTACTTTAATTCATTTTGCTGTACTATGTTTTACTGATTTCTTATGGGAGCTAGCCTAGCCATTGTATCTTGGGTCTTGGCCATTTATGCACTTCCTGTGCAAGAATGGATGCATGTTATTAGCACATCGAACCATTCTAGTTATTGTCATTGAGTGTGTTCAGAACTATATCCGTGACTGATATATCTCTCAGCCTTGATAAATTTAGGAGATAATAGAAATCTGTCTTGTTTATGATTTTACCTATATTTTGTACTGGCTTTCAGCATATGAGAGTCCATATTTGGAGCCTATATTGATCTCTTCCATTCTTGTAGGCCTCCCCTGACTAATATCACTTCTGAAATTTTCAATGTTTCTCAGTTAATAAGCAGTTAAATGATAAGGAAAGAGTTGCTGCTGCCTTGGAGAATCCCAATCTCCGTCAACTTGTGGATGAGTGCCTCTACTCCAATGAACTTTAAATAAGTACACTCGCATGTTCAAAAAGCTTTGTACAGTTTCAGTTGGTGGTCGAATGCAATAAACTGACTTTTTGCCGATTTTTCTGAATGCTGTGATTCTTATGATATAAATTGCATGGATGCATTTAGGTGAGTCAGTGTTAAACAAATAAATTTTGTGATGCAGTATGTTGCATCCTATAGTGCACTCCTTTCGAGTGATAAGTTGTATTGACTATAGTTAAATTTTCGCATTTCATGCTGGATAGCATGCTTTTGTCCCTGATATTTCAGCTTTTATGGGCATTTCAAATTTCGCAGAAATGGTTTCTTTTCCTTTCTGTTAAATCTATAGTCGACTAATTGAATCCACTCCAAGTGAGCTCATGACTGTTAACATATGGCTCCTGGTTAAGTTATACTTGCCACATGGGCAATTCAGGTGAAGTAATCGGCTGTCGTTTGGCATATAAGCCACTTGGGGCTCGGGTCTGGTGGGTGTCTGTAAAGTTGGTTTCCATTCCAACTTCGCAGTCATGGCTTCTTAATGGAATGCTAGCAATTTGAATACTGTGGAAGGATTGTTTTTGATAGCTCTCTGTCAGCTGAGGTACAGAGCAGTACTCATCTTTCCAAGAGATCTCTGCGCTCCACGTTCAATTAAGTTTCTCGTTAAGAGTTGGGAAGGTTTAGGCCAGTTTTGTTTGTTTTGTTTTGTTTTGTTTTGGCCGAAGATTTTTGTATCAATTAAAAAAACAAGATAAAGTAGTGTAGTTTTTATCTTGTTTAAAATTTCAGCTTGTTCTGGAAGTTTCGTCTAAATTTTGGCCGGAACGTTCTGATTTCGTTTCGCCCGTTTCGTTTATGTTAAATAGTGTTTTTTTAAATAATGAATCATTTTATAATATCAATCATATCATTTAATTTGACCGTTAAATTGAGATGAAATTTTACGAGTCTCTTGATATATATATATATATATATATATATATATATATATATATATATATATATTATGTTAAGATTTTAGAGCAATCAGAGAATGTAACAACCTTGCAAGATTGATGATAGCATTTTTCGTAATATTATATATGTTCATAATTTTGTTCAGAAAAATTATTTTATTGTACTTTTTTTATATTAAATTTCACAATTCTAAGTAAAAAAAAATTGAATTTGAGCTAATTTGTTTTTGAATTAATATATATATATATATACACACATAAACAGTACAATCTCGAAACGGCTCACTTAAAAGCTTTGAAATCAAACTATTTCATTTCAATTAAAAAAACAAAGTATCAACCAAAACAGAATTTACACTCTTGGTTTAGACAACATTTTGGTATGATTGTGCTCATATACTCTTTTAAGTAACATGAGCAGGCATGACTTTGTCCCGGTATTAAGATCACAATCATCTACGGCTCCCTTCATAACACAATCGGGCTGGTTTCTGAATGATGACCTTGTTTCAGCTCTCATTTCTTATGCCTATTCGTGAAAACAACACCTTAGAGCATCTGCAGCGGTAGAGGCATCAAGAGAGCTAAAAAAAAAAAGAATTCTTTAGCTTGTTTTGTGTAACTGTGGACACTCCAGCGGGAGTGCCAAAAGCGAAGGTAAAAATATCTTCTCCTGCATGAGCTGCTAATTGTAGCAGCTCAGAGCAAGTCCAATGGTAGGAGGCATTTTTAAGAGGCAAATGATAGAAATGGCTCTTTGGATATATTGTATAAATGGCTCTTGAGGTGATGTGGTCTCCAATGGTAAGAGTCATTTTTAAGAGCTATTTTTTAAAACTTATTTTAAATAAAATTCAATTATTTTGTATATAGTGTAATTATACAATTCATTATACAATTAATATGAGTAAGTTATATAATTAAATAATTATTTTTGAGAAACCCGCTAACAATAAAATTATTTTTAAAAAAATAATAAAAAAATGAATTTAATTATAACTAAAAGATCCAGAATATTTGAAATTTGAAATTAATTAATGTTACTTATTATCTTTGACTGTTAGAAAAAGTACAAATAAAAATTAACATATTAACAAATAATCAATAAGTTCTTACATAATTAATTAAAAGACATTCCATTACACATAATTCAATGAAATTAACTACATAATTAATTAGTACTCCTTTTTGCCATAATTTCCAACATTTTATCTTCAAAATATGTTGCAACCATTGGATTCATTGTAGAAGTATCCATTTTCATAATCTTCATTTCTTGTTTCTCTTGCTTTTGTTTAATCAATACAGCTTGTTACTCCAACAGAACTTTTTTGTCTTGTTTTTTGTTCACCTCAATGTCAACAAAGGTATCATTCAATTGTTGTAACATAGTTGATACACTCCCCAACTTTCTCTTTTCCTTGTCTGCGTCTAAATCGTTCCTTTGCAGCTTTCTGACCAATTGGTCTATTTTGGTAGAAAAATATATCACTGTCTTCTCCTAAAGTAACAGAATCAGCGGTTGATGGAGTTGAAGTAGTTGGACTTGCGTTTCCATGATTTTTTTGTTTCTTGTTTGACTTCTGATGAAGACTTGCACGTTCAAATTGCCATTTGGGTTCTTTTTTTAAGATAACCCAACAATGTTCCAGTTGAAATCGTTTGCCAACGACTGAAGCATACATTTGTCGAGCATCATTAATCTAGAAAAACAAATTCAATAAATGAAACTATGTTACATAATAAATATGTTAAACAACTTATTTAATATGTAAATGTTGAAAATAAAACATTACCCTTGATTCTTCAGTCGTTCCACTTTGTTGACGGTTTTCAATTTAGGTAACAAACCCAACAAATTTTGCAACTTCTTTGTTTATTTCTTGCCATCTATTTGATATGCTAATTTGGGAACGATTATTCAATTTTCCTCCATTCTCTACAAAGTACGCATGTACTCGAGCCCAAAATTGTCTTGTTTGTTGATCAACTCCTGTGATTGGATCTTTGCTAGTATTTAACCACGCAGATACAAGTAAACAATCTTCTTCCGGCGAGAAGTTTTTACTTCTTTGTGATTTTCTAGTAATATGAACATTAAGATCACTTTGTTGAGAAACATATTGTTCAGATTCACTTATAGGAGAGTTAGTAAATGAATTTCGCACATTTGAGTCCATCTGCATAAAAAATACATTGTCTTATTACTCTTGTCGATCTAACTCAAATTTTATTACAGTATTAATAAAACTGATAAAAATATCTATTTACGAATAAATGCACAACACTTCTAAACACAAAATTTACACAGCTTAAACATCTAACAGTAAATTTAAAACATGTAATTAAGCTAATTGATTCACAAATTCATAATTTATCAATTTCGCATATTTTTTTTTTACTACATATTATTATTAATGACCTCCTTTTATTTTCTTAAATATTATTATTAATTACCTCCACAACAATTCTAAATACAAAATTTACACAATTTTTAAATCTAACAATACATTTAAAACATGTAATTAATCTAATTGATCAAAAAATTCATAATTTATTAATTTCATAATTAATCAAAAATATTATTTTTTTTTACTAAATATTATTATTAATTACCCATCTTTTCCCTAAATATACTCTAATATACCCCCCCCCCACACACGAAACCCTAACTATTTATGCCCATTTCTTTTCCAAGCGCCACACACACATAAATCTATCTCCTCTCGGCCATCATCCCTCGTCCCGCTCCCTCTCAGCCATCGTCCCTCTCCCATGGCCATCTCGCCTCCGTCCCTCTCCCTCTCGGCCATCTGGCCTCTGGCCTCTCCCTCTCACTCTACTCTCCCCTCTTTCTCATGGCCCTTTCTTGTTCAAGTTTCTATATGGGTTTCAAATATCAATTCAGCTTCTGCTCTTAGTTTCTATATGGGTTTCAAATATCAATTCAGCTTCTGCTCTTAATTTCTATATGGGTTCTTGGTTCTGTAAAAAACCTACCTACTTGAACAAAAACAAATAGATTATGTTAGAAAACAAACCGAAGATGCAGTGGGCAGAAGATTTGACACGAAGTGAAAATGCATCTCGTTGGATTTGTGGTATTTTGCTGTGATTTTTCTTGTTTGAGTTTGCTGTAAAATATATGTGTTTTTGCAATTTTTCAATTAATTGGTTTGCTGTGTTGATGTTGGTTTGCTGTGTTGATTTTGCTTTGCTGTTTTCATGTTGGTTTTCTGTGTTCATGTTCGTTTTTATTGGTACAATGGCAACGGTAAAAAAATCACAATAGTCGGATTTTGTGTTTTGGCTCCCCGGCTAAAACTTGTGGGAATGCCTCCCGAAATTGGAAGACATTTTGCCTCTTCATTTGGCTCTCCCCGTTGGAGTGACAAATTTAACAAAAAGAGCCATTTTTTTTTAAATATGGCTTTGCCTCCTCTGATGGCTAGTCCCCTTTTTTCATTTCAATTAAAAAAACAAAGTATCAACCAAAACAGAATTTACACTCTTGGTTTAGAAACATTTTGGTATGATTGTGCTCATATACTCTTTTAAGTAACATGAGCAGGCATAACTTTGTCCCAATATTAAGATCACAATCATCTACGACTCCCTTCATCACACAATCAGGCTGGTTTCTGAAAGATGACCTTGTTTCAGCTCTAATTTCTTATGCCTATTCGTGAAAACAACACCTTAGAGCATCTGCAGCAGTAGAGGCATCAGGAGAGCTAAAAATAAAAAAAGAATTCTTTAGCTTGTTTTGTGTAACTGTGGACACTCCAGCGGGAGTGCCAAAAGCGAAGGTAAAAATACCTTCTCCTGCATGAGCTGCTATTTGTAGCAGCTCATGCAAAGAAGGTAAAATGGCCACGTCAGCATATATATATATATTAGAAAATAATGTAACTATATCAAAAATATTTATTTTTGTTTTTATTTAAAAATACCTCAACAAGAGTAAAAATATATATATAAAATTAATAATTATATTGTTGGAGGGTTTTTTAAAAGCAATTATTTAATTATATAACTTACTCTTATTAATTGTATAATTAATTGTATAATTAAACTACATACAAAATAATTACACTTTATTTAAAATAATATAAAAATAAATGGTTATTCAAAATGACTTTTACTATTGAAGCACACATCAACAAAAAAATCATATATACACTACTCAAAATATCATTTTAGAGATTTCCCTCTCCAAAATAGCTCTCCCCGCTACGGATGCTCTTACAGCAACATGATTGGCACGAAACCCATGTCAAGGTAGTGAAAAAGCTTTTATGTTGTGAAGGTCATCACCCTCCAATCTAACTTGTTACGGCCAAAGTTTTGCACCCTTACATCACAAGGCAGTAGAAGCGCAAAAGTTTCATTTAATTGACGAGAGAAAATCCACTAGGAAAGAGTACAGTGATAAATGCTTGTACAGTAGAGCTCATTAACAGTGTTCTTGATTCTTTTCTGGTTTGAGCAACGAGGCTGGGGAACATGAGGATAAAAAGAGATCATACAAGAGAAGAGGCAGAGGATGTCTACTATTTTTACTAGTTGGAAATAATCATTAGCTTAACAAATTAATGCTTATTCACTCAACGTTTTTTCAAGCTCCATTCTGAGATTTGGTAACTATGGAAGATCAAGTCAACAAGCAGATTACAGAAGATTAATTAGCATGAAATCTGCAGATAATAATGCTATATCATTATCTGCAGATTCAGCCGAAAATCTCTCCTTTCCTTATATGCAGATTATGTTCATTTGAATTTCAAAATAGAACTGTATAGGACACATTGTAATCTATTTAAACTGCTGTAATTCGAGGATTCAAATCAATACAAAATACAGAATTCTACATGGTATCAGAGCCACAAAAACAGATCAACATCTGAGAATTTTTTTTGATTCATCATTTCCAATGGCTTCTTCTTCTTCAACAGTCCCCTCCAACCATCCCTCTTCTTACTCAGTCCCGTCTCTTTCTCACCTTCCTCTCACTCTGCATATCAAGCTCAATCACAACAATTATCCAGTATGGAAAGCTCAGGCCTTGCCATATTTCCGTGGACAAGGTGTCATTGGCTATCTAGATGGCACAATTTCAGCCCCCCCTCAAGAAATTGAAGTCACAAACTCTGTCACATGTACAACCTCTACAGTACCAAACCCAGAATATGCTCAATGGATTCGACAGGATTCTATCATCCTCGCCACTATCAATTCTTCACTCACTGAAGAAGTTCTTTCCCAAGTTATGTCATATAACACCTCAAGGGAAGTATGGCATGCTCTTCAGCAAAATTTTTCATCCATCTCAAGAGCAAAAGCTGTTCAAATTCGCACCCAACTTGCTACTGCTCGCAAGGGTGCTATGCCTGCGAAAGATTTCTTCCTCTCTGTTAAACGTATGGCTGATGACCTTGCTCTTGCAGGACAACCACTGAAGAATGAAGAAATACTAACATATGTTCTTGCTGGTCTCGGTCAAGAGTATGATTCGTTTGATTCCACAATCACCTCACGGTCTGATGAGGTCCCACTGGAAGAACTCTATTCCATGCTTCTTCTTTCTGAAGCATGAATCAATCAGCACCATGATCAAATCCATGTTGCTGCTTCAGTTAATATGGCCACCAGATCAACACCTCAACATTATGCTGCTTCCCGTTCGCCACACTCTTACAGAGGCCGTGGAAACCAATTTCGTTCCCACAGCAAGGGTGGACAGTACACCCATCGTGCTCCAACCACCAGTTCTTCACTGGTCTGTCAGGTATGCAATAAGCCTGGCCATCATGCGCTGAAATGCTACCACAGGTTTGATGTAAATTTTCAGGATCAAAGCCAACAGAGAGCACCATCAGCCTACCTTGCTACCCGTCAACACAACCCTTCCCCTGAATGGCACCCTGACACCGGGGCTACCCACCATCTCACCAATGAAATGAGCAACATCCAACTCACACAAGAGGATTATGCTAGTCATGATCAAATCCAAGTGGCAAATGGTGCAGGTTTGAAAATCACTCGCAGTGGAAAATCCACCATGTCTTCCCCGTCCAAGTCCTTTATTTTAAATCACATTTTATTAGTTCCAGAAATTACAAAAAATCTCCTTTCAGTTCACCGGTTTTGTCGTGATAATAATGTATTCTTTGAATTTCATGACTTTTAATTTCTTGTGAAGGATTACTTGGGGAACGTCCTGCATCGGGGTCCACTTCTTAACGGTCTCTACAGTTTCTCCATGTCGCTTGCCCATCTTCGTCCGCAAGTATTTTCCAGTATTCGGGTCTCTGCCAAATTATGGCATCAACGTCTAGGTCATGCCTCTCTTCCAGTTATGAATAAGGCAGTTTCAATTCCAATTTCAAGTAATAAAATGCCTATTTGTTCTCATTGTCAAATGGCCAAAAGCCACGCTTTACCTTTTAATCATAAACACATTTCTTCGTCAAAACCATTAGAATTATTATACTCCGATGTTTGGGGGCCAGCACCCACAATTTCCACTACAGGTGCACGATATTATATAAGTTTTTTGGATGATTCAACAAAATTTTTATGGCTATTTCCCTTAAAATTGAAATCTGACGCTTTACCAACCTTTCAAAAATTTCAAGCTGCGGTAGAACGTCAATTTGACACAAAAATAAAATCCATCCAAACTGATTGGGGAGGAGAATACCGCAGTTTCACTCAATTTTTACAAAATCAAGGAATTACTCATCGAGTAACATGTCCTTACACACATCAACAAGCGGGTGCCATTGAACGGCGACATCGCCAAATTGTTGAGGTTGGTCTTGCATTACTTGCTCATTCAAAATTACCACAATGTTTTTGGGAAGATGCATTTTTAACGACTGTTTTCATCATAAATCGTCTGCCTACCCCAGTTTTACAACAAAAGTCACCTTTCGAAATGGTAAATCGTTGCAAACCTGATTTTCAATTTTTAAGAGTTTTTGGTTGTGCTTGCTGGCCTTACTTACGTCCGTATAATAAACACAAAATGGATTTTCGTTCAAAATCATGCATTTTTTTGGGTTATAGTATTGGTCATAGAGGTTACAAATGCTTAGATGCTTCTACTGGAAAAATCTACGTTTCCCGTCAAGTCGTTTTTGATGAAAATCATTTTCCATTTCAGTCCCCGTCAACTGTTACTGTCTCACCCGTTACTGTCCAACCAGAGTCTGTCACATTTCCTCTTAATCTCGGTTTTTCCAATTCAATTTCCACTGCAGCACTATCATCCACTGATCCCGCACCATTGCCACGTGTGGAAGCCTTACAAAATGCTCATCCATTACCCAACATTGATCCCGTCCCTTCTTCACAAACATATCCACCATCGTTACCAGCCATTGACAGACCCACCTCACCTACACCAAACAACTCACAAATTGAGCCTATAAACCATCACCCCATGACTACCCGCAGCAAAAACAACATTCACAAACCCAAAATTCCCCAAAATTCTCACATCAGGTACCCTCTTCCAAAGGCTTTAATGGCTACTGTTCAGCAAATTGAAACTGAACCCACATGCTACACCGAAGCAAACAAGCATGCGGAGTGGAGAGCTGCCATGAACAAGGAATTTGATGCCTTATTGCAGAATGAGACTTGGACCTTGATCCCGTCGCCCCCTGCTGCCAATGTTCTTGGCTCCAAATGGGTTTACAGAATTAAGAGAAGAGCTGATGGGAGTGTTGAGCGTTTTAAAGCTCGTCTGGTTGCCAAGGGATACAATCAACAGGAGGGTGTTGATTTTTCAGAGACCTTTTGTCCAGTTGTAAAGCCAACGACAGTGCGAATGGTTTTATCAATAGCAGTCTCACGCCGGTGGCATCTACGACAAATTGATGTCCAGAATGCCTTCTTACATGGGTTCCTAAATGAAGACGTTTTTATGGCACAACCACCTGGATTTCAGCATCCACAATACCCGCAGCATGTGTGTAAGCTTCAAAAATCAATTTATGGTCTTCGGCAGGCACCAAGAGCATGGTTTTCTCGTTTGACAGAGAAATTGGTTGAAATTGGTTTTGTGGCAAGTGAAGCTGATCATTCACTGTATATTTATCACAGTGATTCTATTCTTACTTACATCCTAATTTACGTGGATGATATTATATTAGCAGGGGCTGATTTGAGATTTATTCATCATGTGATAAACTTGCTACAAATGGATTTTCCAGTGAAGGACTTGGGCACGTTAGGCTTCTTTCTGGGTGTGGAGGCTATTCGCAGACCTGAGGGGCTTTACTTGTCACAGCGCAGATACATTCTTGATCTTCTTATGCGAAGCAAAATGGACAAATCAAAACCTTCAAACACCCCTATGTCCACATCTCAGCAACTGAACAAGTCAGAAGGTAGTCAATTTGATGACCCGCAGCTATATAGGAGCATTGTTGGGGGACTACAGTATCTCTCGTTTACAAGGCCCGAAATTGCATTTGCAATTCACAAAGTAAGCAAATATATGCATGATCCGAAAGAGCCTCACTGGGTGGCTGTCAAGCGCATTTTGAGATATTTGAAGTCCACAATCTCTTATGCTCTGTTCATTCAACCAGACCCAGATTTGCAATTACAATCTTACAGTGATGCCGACTGGGCGCAGGATCAAGATGACAGACGTTCAATTGGAGCTTATTGTGTGTATCTTGGCAAGAATTTAATTTCTTGGAGCTGCAAACAGCAGCCAACGGTTGCAAGAAGTAGCACCGAAGCAGAGTACAAGGCACTTGCAAATGCTGCAGCCGAAGTTATGTGGCTTAGAACTTTGTTATCTGATTTAAAGATATCACAAACACAACCTCCTATTCTTTGGTGTGATAATATTGGTGCCACATATCTCACCAGCAATCCAATGTTTCATGCGCGAACAAAGCACATCGAGATCGATTTCCATTTTGTCCGTGATCAAGTGCTCAATGGCAAATTGTTGGTTCGGTTAATCTCTACGAAGGATCAATATGCAGATGCACTCACTAAGCCATTGCCATCAATGCGTTTTCAGCTACTTCGTACCAATCTAAGGGTCATTTCTTTACCCCTTAGATTGAGGGGGCATATGGAAGATCAAGTCAACAAGCAGATTACAGAAGATTAATTAGCATGAAATCTGCAGATAATAATGCTATATCATTATCTGCAGATTCAGCCGAAAATCTCTCCTTTCCTTATATGCAGATTATGTTCATTTGAATTTCAAAATAGAACTGTATAGGACACATTGTAATCTATTTAAACTGCTGTAATTCGAGGATTCAAATCAATACAAAATACAGAATTCTACAGTAACAAAGTTTGAATCCGGGCTACACAGTCCATGTATTTTGTATAACCTGTCTGTCCAAGCATAAGCCAGACTTAGCTAGCCGGGAGAGCAAGAGGTGTGGGCTCCGGCGCCACCTGAGCCCCTGAATGACCGGTGGCAATGTGGCTTGGCTTTTCATATAATCCCCAAAACTTGGCTGTTTTTACATCGTCCTGAACCATTAGTCGTGAAAACTCCTCATGGTCGTAATTCAGTGAGCCTTTCCCCCCGAACTCGTTTGGAAGGTTATCAACATCAAAGAAAGACTTCATGAGCTCCACACTTTCTTCCTTTTTTGGGTAAACAAACTTCACCTTCTGGAAAGTTAATGGATCTAGGAAGTACTTGACGATCTACAGAAATGAAGTAATTAATACAAGGTTCGTCATAAGAAATGATAAAGGTGTCAGAATTTTCGAGCAATATAAATGTAGCTCTTATGCCATCATAATACAGATGAAAAAACTCTAGTCTGTGATGAATTTTCAAATCCACCTAAGAAATATGTGCGTGTGTGTGTGTGTGTGTGTTTGTGTAGACCTTCCCGCCCTCTCCCATCTCATCTGACGACGGTAAGAACGGAAATAGACAAATAAACTTGCCTGTTTGATAGAAATGAACTGGTGGTAGATGTGATCTAGAGTGCAAAACTTGGTCATCTTAACATATTTAGAATTGTCTAGAAATTAGTTTGGTAGATAGCAAATCATGTAATGAAGTGGTAGAAAAGAAAGAAAGATAGTCTGTACGTTCCATCACATTTTATGATGTTCAATTTAAGTTCTACCAATGGCATTATTTGTGCACAAGTGCCATTATGACCAGGGGTTCTCTGAAACATCCAAATTTTAACCCTCCCCACGCCCCATGAAATCTTCTTGGTTATCACCAGTACACAATAACCAACAAAAAGAGGCCAAGAGATCAGTGAGTTTATGGGTCAATTCAAACATCAAATAGGCTGCAATGGACAGTAGGAAGTCAAAACACACCTTCCAAAATGCTTCAAAAATTCTGGGTGGATTGTAAAGAAGCGCAACAGCAAGTCTCTCAGGGTAGTGGTTCTGTAAGATATTGATGCAATCACGAGCGGTTTTGATGGGGACGTTGACGCTCAAACCCCATCCGGTAAAGTCTATCAACCACGACATCTGTTCTTGACCGTCAGCAAGGTTGAGAATGCTGTTCTCTATAAGATAAACCAGATGGCGGATGTTGTCTTCTGCACATGTTGTGTTCTGCCAAAATGAAAGAAAAAGCCGAAGGTCAATCTATGAAAGCTATGTCAAAGGAACTTTCTTAATGGGGAAAGGCCAATAAGATGACATTAATAAAGATAAAAGGTAAAATGCTTGAACACACCTGCTTTCCTGGCCTCAAAATGAGCACAGTCCTCCCAGATCGGTCATGAAAATCTGCTCTTGAGACTTTACCCGTCTCACCTTCATGAGCCACTTCATCCTGCACAATAGCAAGGGATTCAATTGATCTAATGGAATGAAAATAATAGCATAAAATGATATATAGAATGGAAAAACATCAGAGAAATCATTAGAATATGTAGGCAGAGAAGCACACCCAACAGATTTCTTCAGGCTTGAAAGTTGCTCTCCACTTGAGTGTCTCTTCCAACATTTTCTTTGCCTTGTCAACATTCCAGTTCCGCGCTATTAAATATCTCCTCAAGCATGCATCGGTGCAGTACTTTAGACTTCTACCAGAAAGAGGTCCGAGGGCAGCCCTGAGTTCACTGACCTGCTTGCAGATAAAGTTTTCAGCATTCTTTTAAAAATCACTCAGAAATCTTATATTGTTCAGACAAAACCACATGAGAAATAAGTTTCTCCTTCGTTGTCCTCTAAAGCTTTGATGAGATGACAATTACAGGGAAACAAAAACAAAGCTTTCTACTTAAATGTCTGCCAGATGTTGAAACTACCTTCACTTCTTGCTCTGCAATGCCATTCTCCTGTTGACTCTGAGAGTTCTTTCTTCGAAACATGTTGACTGCCAACAGAGTTCAACCTGTGGGAAGTAATCTTCAACAGAAAAGGTTTGTTAGGGATAATTATTACCAGCTAATTTATTTTGCAGCAGAAATAATGGCCTCTATCGTATGCAATTAGGCACGCTGAATAAAAAAACATGGAAAGACAGCCTACACCTCAAAAAGTGCAGGATTTGAAGCAAACTCATAGGCAGACCAACAATATCGAATATTTTATTTTTATTTGATACATAAATAATTTACATGCAATCAAAAAGACTTTCATGAACAGTTGAATCTATTTTTGGTCAAAACTTTTTTTTTCTTCTGTTTATATTTATCATACTTGTAAGAAATTGTTAGCGGTGTGTTGATCTATTTTATCTACCAGCAAAACTAAGGGACAACAAAATCCACGGCTCATTCAAACACTGATCACAGAGATTTTTATCTACACGATGGCTGACCTAATCCAGCCAAACCTTATACTTTGGTTTCTAAACATATATGTTAACATAAACAAAGAGACTTCAGATTACTTCAGTTTCTTGAAACCAAAACTCTGAATTATTTAACAGTCCAGAGTATCCAAACATCTACACATCACAGACAATCTTAGGAATTATCAAGCACGGAATGTACAGCCTAAAACTCAACCAAACTCACTGACTAATCAAAACATGGAAATCCCACCAAAGAATAATCCAGCAGATCTCAAACAACAACAAAAAAACTAGAATCTCGATCCGTATCACATAGAAAACAACAGCAAAAACACCACGAATACAGCCTTTCAAGAGTAACGCATCTCCACTAAATTCATACACAACAAACCCGAGGTGAACAAAAGGCAACTTGGTCATGATATGCAGACTTTAACTAACCTGGTGAGTGATGAAGAAAAACAAATGGAGGGCTCTCAGTTTCTGTCCCGGTGAGCTTATCAAAAAGCCACTGTTTTCAGGCAAAGGAAAATGATTCGGGTTCTGCGGAGAGGCAATGAAGGTGTGAGTTTTGTGTTGACGTAAGACAGGGGAAGTGGAGGGAGATTCGTTCAGTGGAATCAGATATCTCCAATTTTATAGTGGGAAGAGCACAAGAACCACCAGCCACTAGACTAGACTTTTGGTATGCGTTTGCGGGGCAGCGGGAAGGGAGATTTTTTCTGTGGAAACTTGAAAGTGGGGTCTTTTCATATACTATCTTTCCAGAGGAGGCCGACATCTTCTTCCTCCCTTTCAGTTTTTTCTTACAAATTTTTCATATCAGCTAGATTCATAACCCGGTTCAAAGCACATTATTTTTTAAAAATTAAATAAATCGGAGAATAATTTGACCTGCTGAGTAGATTGACTTATATATAATTAATTTTCATCGTATTCAAAAATATATATATATAAATTCACCTCTTTTATCATTGGTGATCTATTTTTTATAATTAACATATAACTTAAAAAGATATTGTTTCATTATCAACCATTTGTTTTTTTGTATTTCGGTCTCACACACGTGTCACTTTTTTTAATATTTTATTAAAAGATATCACATTCACTTTATTTTCATGTAAATCTATTAAAATAAAAAAATTTATTGAATCTTATGGAGTGCATGATTTCCATTGACAATTTTATTTTTAAAAAAAAACAGGTTTTTTATTTGCCAATTTTATCCAATATACATCTAATTTTAAATTAATGTTAAATTAAAATTTCATCTAATATACATCTGATTTTAAATTAAATATATATTTTTCGCTAAAAACAAGTTTTAGTACGCGCGGGGACAATGGCCGAGTAAGACACGACAGGCTCTCCTATTACCAATCAACATGTGTGTTCAAATTCTACATGACGGTCAATTGGGTTCGTTAACTTTAACGTGTTGAGCCATTTAATAATAGTTGAAGGAAAGAAATATCTTTCAAGAATATTTACTTTATCGAATTTTTGACCCATGCTCATGCATCTATTTTTATAAGCATTTCTCTGACATCAATTTTGTCAATCACATTATTGTCCTTCTAGAAGAAACTAATTCTGATACTGCATCAAACCACGCTTGGGTAAATTAATAGTTGCTGGTTTTTAGGGTTACGCTATGCTAAGCTTGAATTAATTATAGTTTTTTTAATGTAATAAAAGATGTTGAAGCTATATAAAATTATTTCACATTGTCAATGTGCCCGATTCAACAAGCTTGAAATATCTCAACCTACATCTTACTTAACTCAAGTTTAAAATTAAATCATATACGAGTTATCTCGACATAATTTAGTTAACTTGACGGGTCGTAAGGCAACCTGGACTATTGGTAAAAAATATGACTTGATTTTTAATTTTTTAATAAATCAAGATGATCTTTTTATTAATATTAAAATGAAATATATTAATTATTTTATTTTCCATTTTGTAGTCAATAGAGTAGCAACCAATCAAAAGATACTTAATTTGTTAATTACTTTCGTTTACAGGTGTACCATTCGAAATGATTTTGACCTAGGATATAACAAAGTAATTTGCCCGCGTGTTGCGATTAACTTTTTTCTATATAGATAACTGATTGATTTTTTACGTACTGTAATTAGTTATTTTAATATTTAATTAATAAAATTATAATGGATAAAATCTGATAAAAATGAGTTTTTTTCTGTCTAAAAAGAATACTGTAATCAAAACGTGGGACAAGTGTTTTATATATTTTTTAATTGTAGATAACTTGGGCAAATTTGTTTACCTATTTTATTTATGTGTTGCCTCATTATTATTTTCTTACGTCATATTAGATTTGAAATATTATACATAAAAATATTATAAAAGTTATTTTTTAACTAAAACAACCTAAAATTTAAGGATTGTAAATATTGTTTATGTATAATATTTCATATCTGAAATATTGTAAAGATTGTTTAATAATTATTATTTTAAACACGTTTATCATAATAAAATGAATATATAAAAAACTAATATACAATAATAATTATTATTGTAAATATTTTTCTATAGTAAGAACCTAAAGTTTTATTGGCTGATTATTTTGCTTAGATATATAACATTATAAAACAAATCTAAGACCATTAATATTTTTTTGCATTTTAAAAAATTTGCTTATGGCTACGACGAAGTAGAGGGAAATTGGCTCGTATATTTTTTTATTGTACATAATTTGTCCTATTTTTTCCACCTATTTTTTTCTACGTGTGACTTCGTATATTTTTTGTTCATGTAATGTTAAATATAAAATATCATTAAAAAAAACCACAAAAGTCAACCTCTAAGAAAAATAACATCAACTAATGAATTATTTCTACTATTATTGTCATTGTTATTATCGTGATTGTTAAATTATCACAATCATTGTAGCTGTAATTATAATCATTATTATAAATAATTCATACTTTTAATTATTATTGTTCATACTATCGATGACACCATAATTATTTTTAGAAAAAGAAATTAAATTATTATTTTTTGTTTTAGAAGATTTATTCCTCATATTATTATATTAAAAGTATTTAAAAACACTGATATTTTTTTTCTTCAAAAAAAATCCTAGGTCATTTATATATATATATATATATATATATATATATATATATATATAGAGAGAGAGAGAGAGAGAGAGAGAGAGAGAGAGAGAGAGTAAGGTGTTAATATTAAATAAATATAAAAATATATAATTAGTCTCACATATTTATAAGAAAAACAAAACTTACAAATGATCATTATTATTATTTTGAATGTCTTATCTATAATAATTAAAATTTCAACACCAAACAATATTAACAAAAAAGCAATTAAAAAAATATTATTAGATTTTAAAAAAATTATTTGACTTGAAAGAATAAATCAAAATAAAAAAAAACATAAAAAATAATAAAATATCAATTTTCAAATGACCACCACAAAAAATTAAAATGTAAACATCACATAAAAAAAATTAATAACAGTGGAAATAATAAATATTTGAAACTAAAAACTAAGAGTATGTACATATAAACATAGACAAAAATAGGAATCATTTAATAAATATATATCAAAAAATAAAATAATTAAAAAATCCAAGATTAAAAGTATAAGGGCCGAAATGGAAAAACACATATATAATAAATTTAATTTAAAGGACAAAATTGAAACAAATCAAATAATGTAACACAAAACTAGAAATTAAAAGAATGGGGACTGAAATGAAACTCGACTGAAATGAAACTAAAAATATATAATTAATTTGAATTGAAGAATACAATTGAAACAAATCAAAACTCTGATACCAAATATATTAAGGATTTCAAACCAATCGAGAAATTAAAACACTGAGGACCGAAATGAAACTACAACATATAATCAATTGCAATTGAATGACCAAATTAAAATAAATCAAAACTTATATAACAGAAATAAGGATTATATAAAACAATCGAAAGATCAGGGAATACAATGAAAAAAATCAATAAAAAACGAGGGGCTGACAGATAGTTTCGCATGCAAGAGAGAGAAATGGAGAAAAACTTCAACTGACCACCGACATGTCTCCGGCTATATTAGACCCACACGCGCCGTATTATGAGTAAAAAAAATATGATGGAGAATAATTCTAGATGTCGGTAGGGTATTTTTTTGCACCCCGGAAACCACCACACGCGCTGTCTGAAACTTACGTGAGCATGGAAACGGACGGCGCTTCCAACGACACGCCAACAGTACTGTGTCAGAATATATATTAAAAAAATTGTCAATTACAAGAACACCTATGCAATCAACTCTTTGTATTTTTATTTTATATAGGGTATATATGTATTTGGCTATTTTAAAAAAATGTAGTTTCTGTTCCGACCCCGGGGTTTACTGTGCATTTTTTTCTTATTAGGGGATATTTTTGTTTTTAACCATTAAAAAAAAATATGCAATAATCTTAATACCTCCGGCGGTAACTATGATGTTTTGTCTTATTCATGAATATTATGGTTATTTCACTATGTACAAGAAGGCAAAAAATCAAAAATACCCCCCGAACCCAAGGCTAAAAAACACAGTAAACAAGGAGCAAAATAATAATTTCACTATTTCAATCCACAATGATTCTGAGTCTAGATAAACAGTATAAAACAATGTTCATTACTGTTTAAAACTGCGTCCTCTTTTAGCTTTTGTACGACCGATATGCCCGCGATGCGCTAGGTTTTTTTTTATCTATGTAAAAAATTGATTGTTTTTATACGTATTGTATTTTATTATTATAATATTTAATTAGTAAAATTATAATTGATAAAATCTGTATAATCAAAATGGAAAATGGTTCGTATATTTTGTGATTGCGGATAATGCGAGTAATTTTTTTTTATGAGTTGCATTTTTTTCTTTAGTAACATTAGATCGACACATTATAAATAAAAAATATTGTAATTATTTTTTTTCGTCCTATAATTAGTTATTTTAATGTTTAATAACTGAAATTGCAATTGATAAAATATGTTAGAAATGAGTTTTTTGCTTCGTATAATTAGTATGCTTGTCGGCGTATTGCGTTAGGTTTTTTTTATGTAGAAAACTAATTGATTTTTAAAATACTGTAATTAGTTATTTAAATATTTAATTAGTAACACTATCATAGATAAAATATGTAACATATAATTTTCCCCCGCCTAAAATGAATAGTTTAATCGAAATGGAAAGTGGTTTGTATATTTTTTTATTGTAGATGATGTAGGTAAATTTGACAAAAAAAATTGAGTTGCATTTTTTTTCCCTAATAATATTAGATCTTACACATTATAAATAAAAATATGGAAATTTATTTTCAAAAAAAAAATATAATTTTTTTGCGTGCTATAATTACTTATTTGCCGGTAAAAAAGAACAGTGTAGTTGAAACGGAAAGTGCCTTATATATTTTTTTAATTGTAGATAATCTAGGCAAATTTGTTTACCTTTTGTTTTATTGAGTTGTATTTTTTTCTCGGGTAATATTAGATGTTAAATATTAAAAATCCAACTTTTTGTTTTTTTTTAAGAAATAAACTTTAACAAAAGAGCACAAAATTAAAATTCAAAGCCATTTTTTTTTATAAGATTTTTTTCATCATATTATTATATTAAATTTATTTAAGAATGCTAATATTAATTTTGTTAATCACAAAAAATCCGAGATCATTTTTTTATCTTTTTATATACTTTTAGGCGATAATATGCAATAAATATTAAAACATATAATAATGACTTGTTTGCCGTTTAAAAGGAACAATGTAATCGAGACAAAAGTGACTTGTATCGTTTTTTAATTGTAGATAACCTAGGTAAATTTGTTTATTTGTTGTTCTTGAGTTGTCTTTTATCTCCAGTAATATTAGATATAAAATGACTGTTACTATTATTGCAAAAATAATTAAAATTATTAAATTATCCCGAAAAAAAAACACTCATAAACATTAACAAAAGAGTAAGCAAGAAAAAGAATATATTATTATTATTATTATTATTATTATTATTATTATTATTATTATTATTATTATTATTATTATTATTATGTTAATAATGGAAAATAAAACACAAATATCAATTTATCAAGGGATGAAAATTAAAAATTAAAACTATAAGGGCCAAAATGAAAATTCAATATATTATCAATTTCAATCAAAGGATCCAATTGAAGAAATCGAAACTTATGTACTGTATTTATTGCATAATTTCAACCGAATCCGAAAATTAAAAGAAGGAGGACCGAACTGAAACATTGACATCCAATCAATTGCAATCGGAGGACCCAATCGAACTAAATCAAAACTTATGCAACCAAAATCAGGAGAAAAACAAAAATCAAAAGTCAAGGGACCGAAGTAAAAGGTGCACAAATTGGGGGACTCTCCCGCACTTTTACGTGCGGGAGAGAGAGAACGTGGCCGGCGGCTTAACAGGTCCCCGGCGCGTACACGGGAATTTTTAGGTTAAACGCGCCACCTAGGGAGGAAGAAGACTCCCAGGCGAACCGCTCTGTCTGTCGGAAGCTCGTCTCCGGCCACCGTATGACGCCGCACGCGCCACCATAACGAGGGCGTGGGGCGTGAAAAGCAGTACGCGCGTGATGCACACGCACTGACAATACCCGGGAAATAAATAAACAAATGTGGTCAATTACTGGAATGTCCCTCGACCGAAATCCTTGTTTTTGTCTTATACGGGCCCATAACCGTAATTAGCCATTTTCAATAAATAATAAAAAAACAAAACATGCGGCGGACCGGACCGGTCCGTACGCGTGCAATGACATGCATGTCCCTGATCCTCAGCGTTTTTTACACTCAGCCCGGTGCTATTTTGTCTTATTCCCAGGGCTAAAAGCGTCTGTACACTGTTCATGGAAGAAAAAAAAAAAAAAAGGCAGACGAACAGCCGCGACGCACGGCCGAGAAATGGCCAGTCCACAGTGCCATTGGGTCTGGTGCTACAGTGCCGACCCCGAGCTGTTTTAGCTCTTTTGTTAATAATGGGAAAACAGGTGAATCCAATCTCTTTTTTCCTCGTAAAAGCATTAACATCCGAAAACCCTCTGGATATCATATCCAAAGAACAAAAAACCATGTCAGATTTGGATCAAAACAAATTCTTCCTCTCAATTGTTTCAGTGTTCTTGCAATAGAAAAGGTATCTATGAGACACAGAATTGGTTCTTGATTGCTTGGGCTTCATGGATGAATGACGATAAGCTGTTATCGTTCTAATCCACACCAACCAACTGAGTTGATGCAGCAGTTTCTGTGATCCAGGACAAGCCCTAGGGAAAATCACTGTTTGTTATCGAAGAAAATCTTCCTTCAGATTGACTGAACTGATAATGAAAACGGCAGCTTCTAGTCGTCGTGGT
Source organism: Salix suchowensis (assembly GCA_029030765.1). Classification (NCBI taxonomy): domain Eukaryota; kingdom Viridiplantae; phylum Streptophyta; class Magnoliopsida; order Malpighiales; family Salicaceae; genus Salix; species Salix suchowensis. The sequence goes on along the minus strand of CM054984.1, from coordinate 11,250,130 downwards.
TCTGATGTCTCGGTCGGTCAAGAGGGCGTGAGAATTACTCAAAGTTTAGAGGTCAATGTGGTTGTTCATATGGCTGTTCGTCCATTTTCTTGGCTGGCGATTTTGAATAAGCCAACAACCAAAGACGGGATTGAAGATGGGATTGAAGACCATCTCATTTTTTACTTTTTGTGAACCACATCCAGCTGAAAATTCTTTTTTTTCTGTTCCCTGCCTAAGCAGATCATTGAAAGTAACCGATGATGGAAAATTAAAAGGGTTATGAACACTTCAAATATAATGTGTTTCCCTCTCAAGAGACAACAATCCATTATAATTTTTTGATGTAATAAAACTCCCTAAACCTCTAATCACCCTTAATGCTCATATTTAAAACAATTAATAAAAATAGACGAATATCATTAAAATCTAAAATGGGTATAGCAATAAATTAATAATTAATTAAAATAACTATAATAATTATCAATTAAAGATAAATTTTAAATCAAAAGTGCAACAGTAACATGGTAGCCATATCTAACCAAGAAACTTGCATTTATAAAAGATCCTCCCAATCAGGCTGCTTTAGGCTTTTCTTGGTTTCCATTTTTTGTTTGCGAGTTATGGAGGGACAGAATCATTCGATTGTTTTCCTAAACTTTTGTTTTTTATATTAAATCCTTTTTTTTTAAATTTCATCTTGATTGATTTTTTGAAATAATTTTTTTTATAATTTGTTTTGAATTTAATTTTCTATAAAATTATCATAGTCTTAAATAAACATATCAATATTTGATTGGTTTTGTGAAAATCTATTTTGTTGTCATATCATTAAGTAAGAAACAGTTTTTCAAAAAATAATGTTTTTGAACATAGTAGAGTTCACGACTATAGAGAGCTAGTTTGGCGGGTTAAATAACAAAACTAATATCGATCTAATATGTCATTGTTTCAATATTTAAAAAAATATATCATCTTGATTTTATTTTTTTAAATTGAACCACACTTTTTTTCCTGGTCATTCAAATTGTCTTACGACCTATCAAGATTACTAGATCACATCAAAGCAACTATCATACTTGTTACATTTAACTCAAGCTAGACAAAGTGTCGGGTGATCAGGTTTTGAGATTGAACAGTGAAAGAGTTGCCCTTTTTAAAAAAAAACAAAAAAACCCACCATCCAATTTTTTCTTCTTCGATTTAATCTTTTATTTTGCCCTGCATTTTATCCTTCAATATTTTATTGATCTTGAATTGGTCTTCATAATCTATTTTGATCTGCTTTTCTATGAGGTTATCGTAGTCTCAAATAAACCTCTTAACACTTGATTTTTGTATAATTTCATGAACGTTTATTTTATATAGTTATATAATCAAGTAAAAAACAATTTATAAACAACAAAATTGCTAAACTCGGTGCAGTCCATGATTTATATTATGAGTTTGGTATATTAAATCATACAGTTTGAGTCGATTTAATATATATCACCTCTAAATATTAAGAATATTAAGAGAGAGAAATAATATCATCTTGATTTAAAAAAATATATATCATTTTGACTTTAAAAAAATCAAATCAAATCAAGCTTTTTACATTGTTTTTGAATTGACCAAATCAAATGGATACCATCAGGAAAACTCTTATACATGTTAATTTAAAAACACGGGGCAAGCAAAATTGCAAAAAGTATAACCCAGAAAATTGCAAAAAGATACTTCCCCTGTCTTTCTTAGGCTCCCTTTTAATCTACGAGACAAAACTTGTATTGAATGTTTGGTAAAGGAGAATCCAAACACCGTTTTCCTCCCTCCGACCCATTGGGCTATGAGTCCTGCTTTTATTGGCAGATCCCACAATATAGTCCAACCACGTATTATTTCAAATATCATAAGCCCACCCATATATTTATTTGATGGCAACTTTTTAATCTTTTCTTAATACCTTTTCTTGTAAAATATTCTCTCTCTTTTTTCATCTTATGAATTTTTTAGTTTTATTAAAATGGATGTTTGGACCAACTTGCATGTACCTAAATTAATTTTACAGTCCTAAAATTAATAATTATATAAATTTTTCAAGCAAACAGTTACAAAATTAAAGTTTTGTTTTTTTAATTTTGGTTACGGGAATTCGTGTGTGTATTATAGACATCGATTTGTTTTGTGGGAACCGATAATTGTAGATCTAATTTGCACCATCAATCAAAATCTCAATCATCAACTAAGCCAGTCTATCCATTCAGAAGAAAAGTCAAACCTGACGGTAAGTAAATAAATCACAATAAAAAAATGAAAATCTTAAATATAAATTATGATTGGACTGAAATATATCCTAGCCGTTAAAAAAAAAGAAATTAGCAATACCACGGCATGATATACGAGGTTGAGATCCTAACCGTTAACTGTTAAAATAAGATTAAAAAAAATGAGTTCATGTTGAGATCACTTTAAGATTTATGGGCATATCAAGTTGGAGAAAATAATTAGGGCAACAAAAGTCTCAATCATCATACAAATTGTTGAAGCAAAGACGGGGAAAACAATGCTCATGTTATCTTATCTCTCAGCTATCCATTAATTTGACCGTTTGGAGCAAATAATTTATTGTTTATATTAATGTGATTATTTCAAATTAGTTTTACGCTGTATCTCGATTAATCTCACGGATCTTAAAATTAACAAATATACAAGTCTTCAATTATTATCATGGCTCGAACTTGAGACCACAAGGAGAATAAACCTCTGATACGGGCACATACATGAAGAAAAAACATATTATTTTTTTGTTTTTTAAATATCATTTTTAACATAAACATATCAAAATAATTCAAAGATATTTTAAAAAAGTAATTTTGAAATATTTTAAAAAAAAATAAATCGAAAAAAAAATTCGAAAACATTTTGAAATGAAAATCGACAAAGTCTTAATTATTTACAAAACGGAAAAAATAAAACATTGTCAGCTTTGATTAGAGAAAAACACAAGGTGTGGACAGATCGATTTATCTAATTGAGTCCTCGCTACATGGGCTATCTTTGCTTTTCAAAAAATCGTTTACCAAAACAACTAATAAAATCATATAATAAAATAAATAATTGATTCTATCTAATAGAGTGTATAACCCTAGTTCAATGGAGCCCACCTTGCTCTCGCAAAGATTATAATCTTAAAGGGGCTAGATGAGGTTAACCTAACCCCTGTCCCTGGTCAAGTTTCATGAGATTTAAAAAAGAGAATTAAACGAGATCTGCTGCCACCCTACTACTGCTACTACTGTAAACTGTACTGTTACGACAGAGAAGGTGGTGGTGGGGCAGAACTAGTCTTCCACAAGTCTACAACTACGGTTAAGTTAAGAAAACGAAAAACTGGAAGTGAGAGGTCACTTCTCTTACGTTTGTGTCTCCAGACTGTGGGATCACCCGACCGTTACAGCTGCCACACAACGTCAGCAAGCACATTCACATCAGAGCAGTAAAAGTGAGAGCTCCGATAAAATCACCCCTCGGTCAGAAAGTAACTGTCTTTTCCTGCGTTTTAATTAAAAACAATTAAATTGATTTGTTTGTTTTAAATACCCTCACTCCTAATCAGCATCTTCTATTTCGGGTTAAAAAGATAATTTAAAATAAAAATAAGTATTTTTAAAACAGGAAAACAAACGAGCTGTAAAAGTGACTGCGTGGTTGCAGGGGCGAGAACTCCAATAAGTTTAACAGGGTGACGTCATGCCTACTGGCATGCAAATACGGAGAAAATACAAGGCAGGTCAATTCACCAAGTTGCAGAGTGCAAGACAGAACCTTGTCGCGCTGGATTTTATTGGCTGCGTACAGCCTTAACTTCCGTCAGTGACCATATATGAGAAAGTACAATTACATGAGTTTCAAAGGGCCCTCATGAGAATTCTTGCCCCTCCCTCTTCTGCAGATTTTAATTACTTGGAAGCAACAATTACACAGAAGGTGTCTTTTTCTCTTCCTGTTTTTGCCTACTTTTCGACATTTTTAAATCACTATCACTGTTTCTTGAGAGAGAAAATAGCAGCAGATGCAGAATATCAGGTCCACTGTGTAATTTTAAGTTCTTAGGGCAACTGGTTGATCCATAAACTACAGTACAGTTCACTTATAAATTGTTTTGAACTTTTGATGGGGTCAGTTAAATTGCAGAGCTAAAGGAAAGCAGTTGGTCGGTGGTGTGAAAAAACACTTCATTGTCTGTGCAATAAACGCTGCATGGCTGTTCTAATGCAAGGAGAGATCAACTTGTTTATGCAGTGCACGGCTTGTTTGGTGAGTGAGCCAGCCAGCCAGCCAGCCAGCTTGCTAGAGAGATTTTTTCATCTGTTCATTGCGAAGCGTGACGAAGAAAATTGCAATGTGGAGCAGCCGTGTAAGAAGAAAATTGGAACCCGGAAGAATGAAAATTTTTCGAGCTACCCTTTAACGTCCTCAAAAGATGACTCTGATTGGTCACAATCACTCGAACCAGGAACAGCAACATCATGCAGCCCACTGTCTACCTTGTCATGCCCTGGCCCATCGATTTTCAGAGAGGTCGAAAGAGGTTTTGGCTCCTCCACCTCTGTTTCTTCTCAATTTATGTCAAAAAGGTGAGAGAGAGTCTGATTGCTGGATGAAAGGGACGGGCATTAAAGCCATAATCAAGAGAAAAAAAAGCCTTGTATACTGAGATTTTGCAATTGGTGAGGAAGGAAATGCGGCCCCATATACAAATTCAGTCCTTGTCTTTCATAGATTTTTAAGGAAATTGATAGCAGCTTCGCAGAGCAAACTGGATAGCCTAGAAGATCAAAAGTGAAAGTTGAACGAGACAGAAGGATCTTCTGCTAGATCATTAACGCAGCAGACACAGCTTTATGTGGGTCTGAATCAATTGCCATTTACATTTTTGAACGATCACTGCAGAATGTCTTCCATCAAATTGCCAATTTAATATAAAGAAAGATTCTAATGAGTTGTAGATCTGCATTCGCTACTTTCAGATCTTGTTCGGCATTCTGCCGCGTGCAAGTTACAAGAAGAAGAACAAAAAAACACGAACCCATCACAAACTTGCAGAACCACAGGCTAAGGTGCACCACAAGACCTCATCAAGTTTTTACTATCATCACAGGAATGTATTTCCTTCATTGTAAGTACAGACACAGGAAATAAAACTACAACTCAAAACAGAGATTAAAATTTATTTACAGGAGTTGCATACACCTACGACAAAGAAACATTTCCTCTGTTTTTTTTTGTTTTTTTTTACAATTTGTGAGACCCGAAAGTTTAAAGCCTGTAACAAGAACCCAAGAGAATACAGAAGGAAAATATATATCTAAATGGCCAAACTTAAGGACTACAAGAAGTTATTACTGGCCTCAGTGGATCTGTCATCGCAGTAAAAATTAAGAACATGCTGCAACTAATTAACCCTTCCAGTGGTTCACTATCTGATCAAGCAGCAGCCCAACAATATCATTCAATGGCGTATAATTCACTCTAAACCATTCTTCCACACCAGAGAAAAATTACCAGGTGGAAACTTGTACCAAATTCAAGTCCAGCCCCATCGATTATCGCCATGACGAAACTGTGAGTAGTGGCACCTCATTCCAAGCTAAAGTTAAGAACCCAGATTGAGAATCATCAAGAGAATACAAAGAACTGTAATTGTAATTCCATAAAAGTATACTAGCCTGGCTCATTGCATAATGGCTAAGCGAGACCGATTCGAAACCCGAGCTTTCCATTAGAACCCTCCAATGCTCTCTGTCCTCCATCCTTTCCCTTCTAATTCCAGGCTCCTCTGGCCCTACAACACCAGAAATTCTATGTCCCAATAACAGTCTCTCAACTTGAAGCCTCTCTTGTGAGTCTCTACTCATGTTAGGATCAATAGACTCGAAAACAGCAGTGTAGTATCTCAAAGCGTTCTTAAACCGGGTCAAGTACCCAACCCGGTTCAAACCAACTTCATATTCACCAAGAGTAACAATTTTCGGGTTCAACAATTTAGCCATCTTTAAAGCGGTTTCCACCGCTACTGGAGTCTCATCCAACAGATTATACAGCTGAAGCATGAAATTAACAGCCAAATCCTCATCCGGCTCAACCCGAAAACAAGATTTATTTAACTCCTGAATTGGAGTCAGAATAGGCTCGAACTCAAAATTCAAATCAAGAAGCTTTGCAAATTCAAGAAGCCTATTGCCAGTAGCTACAAAGAGAAGCAGCTGGATTCTTACCAAGAACTGGAGCTGGTATACCTGAGACTCGAATTCTAACAGGTTTTCCAGCTGACCGTGTAGCTAAAGCTTGTAAAAGAGCAGCCCATTGAATTCCTTGAACAATACCAAAATCAACTATGTGAATCTTGCTTGCTTTCTCGGTTGCTTCAAGAATCGCTTGATTTGCTGTTAAATGAGCGAACTTTGAATAAGGACAAGCATCATTCAAAGCTTTATAAGACAAAGTGAACTCTTCACTTGTCTGATCAAAATTCTTCAAGTCATCAACCTCTCCTACAGCAACTCTTCTGCATAATCCTTCAACGAAGTAGAAACCAACTCGCTCAACTGGATCACCGTTCTCACTCACCGATTCCTTGAACTTAATCAATGATTTCACAGCTTGATCAGCTTTGGTCTCGACAAGTTGAGCACACTCAACAAGTGCTTTCAAAACCGGCGACGAAGATAACTCTACTATTTCTTTAGACACGACGACGGTTTCCTTTTTTACTGTTGGCGGTGGCGGTGGCGGTGGCGGTTGCGGTGGTGGCTGCGGCGATGTTGTGGGCTTGATTTCTTGAGGAGATGGGTCAGCCCAGACTGAGTTAGAGATAGCCCGGTTAAGATCAGACGGTGGAGAGCAGCCGATAGTGAGTCGACTGGGGCAAGTGTTAAACGGATCAGACGTGTAAATGCCGAAATCAGCACTGTTTTGCCACGCGTCACAACCAGAAGGAAGATTAGAACTATCCGTCGAATCACCACCGTTCATTAAACTGTCCATCCACTCATCAGAATCAAACTCACCGCCAGCTCCAGTAAAATCGGGAAAGCGAAACTCACCTGAGTGGTGCTCCATATTCGAGAAACTAAACCCGGATGGGTCACCTGTATCTGGTCCACTCTGAAACAGGTCAGAGAAAGCAGCCGGGCCCGTGAGCCCATAACCCAAGTTTGGGTTAGCAGACATTGCAGCACTCGGCCAAGGATTTAAAGAAAAAGGGTTTAAGCCAAGAAATTGCTGCTGTTGGTTATGGTGGTGGCTTTGTTGTTGCTGTTGTTCTTGTTGTTGCTTTTGCTGAATAACTTGTTGGGCTATTGCCATTAGATTTCCACTATCTGCACACATATATGCCATTCTCCGGCCAACCTTCTCGCCGGGCAATTAACTACAAGTTGCATTGAAAGGAAACAACTGTAGTAAGGAAAGAGTGACAAAGTCTTGAACGGTGGGTTTATAGCGTCAAAAGAAAAGGTTAAAGAAAAGGATAAAGAGAGAGAACACGTACTTGAGACTGGAGGTCAGTGGGGGGAAGAAGACCACGAGCTGGATGAGGTAATGGCCGAGATAGAGAGAGAAGGGGGGGGAGTAAGACAGAGAGGGTGGGGAATTTTAAGTGTGAGCTTAATGTGGACGACGGATGATTAAAGTCCAAAGGACCGAAGAGTGGGTCCCACTTATTCGATTGAAGAAAAGATTAGTTTATGGTTTTAAAAGGATTTTATTTTTTAAAGTTCCTTTTATTTCTTAAGGTCACTGCTAATGCCAGACCAGTAGTTATTATTAACGTGGTTTTGATAGTACAGTTCACAGTTTTTTTATTTGAAAATCAAATTTGATATATTTTTTAGCTCTTTTTATAATTGTTCTCGTAGTTTATTTTAAAAATATTAAATTAATATTTTTTAAAAAATAAATAAATTATTGATTGAATGATGTTAATAATGTTTTTTAAAAAAATATTATTTTTATATATTTTCAATTAAATAAAAATACTATACACCATATTATTCACATTACCACATATAATGTTTTTGAATAAAAATCCCTTTAACTTAATCTCATTTAAAGTTTACTAATCGTAATTTTGATATTAAGATTAAAATGCAACCCTAAAATATTGTTATTAACAGTAATTTTTTATTTATTATATTTTTCTTACAAAAAAACAAAATTATAATTGATCATAATATCTTAATTTGGTTTATAGGATATATTATTTGATATTTGATATTTGATACTCCTACTTCATGATTCCCATGTCTATATAGGACGAAAATCTAGGACATATAAATAGTTGTTGTGTTTTTTTATCTGCTTTTATTGTTCATTGTTGTTATGTTTTAATTAACAGATATCAACAGTATAATTTCAACAGATATGTGTATTTTTTCAACTTTTTTTAATTTTTAGGTTTACTCTAAAAATACATAGGAATAATTGTATAGTAAATAAAAAGTCATTTTAATTATCAATATAGCTACTATATTGGAGACGTGAAAAATAAACATAATAACTAAAAGGATAATTATTTAACTTTGTCAACACAGATCACTCATGTGTTGAAGTTGCTCTTATAATAGAGCATCTAACATTTTACTATTTACTTTACTAGCTATTTAACCTGCACATCTACACTTTGTCATGAGTTGTAAAAAAATTTTCAAAACAATATCAAGTATTCTAGCTATTATAATATGTTTTATAAAAAAAAAATCTAAGTGTTGGACTCTTTGCAAACATTTTATTAAATTGATAACTCTCTCTCTCTCTCTCTCTCTCTCTCTATATATATATATATATATATAGTCATTAACAGCAAAAACAATATATATGAAAAATCAAAAGATGAATGTAAATCAAGATATTCAATAACATAAAATGAGATATTCAACCGAGTGTATTTACTATACCTATATATTTAAATCAATAACACATAAATTCACATATATAAAAAAAATTGTAACCTTAAAGACAAATACAAATAAAACAAATTGAATAAACTCATACTCTAAATTGAATGAAATAAAACAAATGAGGTGTAAAAATGAAAAAAACAAGACAATTATATACCTTTTCGGGCACGAGAGAGAAAAGAAAAAAATAAGTATTGCCGATAATCTGACTACTATATACCATCACACATCACACAATATGGAAGAAGACATGATATTGTATTTATAGGTACAATGAAAGGTCAGGTCCACATACCAACAATTTCTTTCGAAAAAAAAACCAAAACACAACATGAAAAATACTAAAACACTTTCATGACCTTAATAATCACCAAAAAAACTCATTAACAGTATATAAATACTTTGAAACACAAAGCTTATTACTTTTAAAAAAAATTAATGTCAAATATGTATTTTGACCTTTACATGAATAATGAAAAGAAAACCTTATCCAATAACCCAATAAATTTTTGATAGGCTAAAGAAGTATTTTTTAATGTTTAAAAGTCAATGCAAAGTCAAGAAAATTCATGGATCAACGAATCTAAAATTTCTTGATTTTATAGGTAAAAATATTTTTTATTGTGTAAAATATAAAAATAAAAACCTAGATATTTTGTAACATTCTTTTAATGATAGTAAAAAAAAGATCAAAGCACCTCACAATCAAGGATTTTATCCACTAAATGATAGTTAACTATAGTAATCCCACATTAAACTATATCTAGTGCTAAAGTGAAACATCCTCGCTCTTTAGAGTTTATGATAATTTATCTATTTTTGGAAACTTGTTATTAAGATGTACACAAATCCTATTGATGTCAATAAATATTGAAACCTTGTTTTTGAATGGGCAAAACAAGGTTTAAAATTTGCAGTAGTTCTACATAAAAATGATTTTTTTTTATCTTCATAACAATAATCTTAAAATGCTAGCTCATATGATAATTTAGTTTTCATATCATTAGTTTAGATTAAGATCCATTTGTAGATATAAAAAAAATTCCTTAAGTGTTTCTAGGTTAGATAAAAGGATGTTTGACACCGTGTTTCAAAAAATTCTTTAAATTGAATTTTTATTTATTTTTACTTTAAATTAAGTTTTTTTTGTTCTTTTAGGTTATTTTAATGTGTTGATGTCAAAAATAATTTTTAAAATAAAAAAAATATTATTTTGATGTATTTCTAAATCAAAAAATACTTTTAATAGCAACCATAACTATACTTCCAAACAGGTGAAAAGAATATCATCTTGAAAAAAATAATAATTCAAAAAACCAATAAGTATTAAAATAAAATGAACTTAGCAAAATGTAGGAAGGAAAAGTATAGTAAATCACCCATTAGTAGTAAAGTTTCAAAAAATAATTAATTTCTATCAATTTGCACAAATGTTGTTGGGTAAAATAATTATTTTATATTTTTAAATTATTTTGATATATTAATATTAATATTAAAAATTAAAAATATATCTTATAAATATATTTTTAAATAAAAAAATATTTTGAAAAACAACTATTCAACCGATAGCTACTTCCGGACTCAGGCTGCGTTCGAGTCGCAGTTGTTGTGCTAGTAGGACTCTCCTTTCTCAACATGACAACACCAGGTCATTGACGTCCACGTGTACAACCTTTTCTATTTTGACCATAATTGTTTTCTCTCCTTTTCACATGTTCGGGTACCTTGACTGGGATCCACATCCCACTTGACACGTCGGTTGTTATAGCCAAGTAAGGGTCGCCGTCTAAATGACGTCATCTCCAGTGATCTTATTGGAGCATGGAAAGTAAATCTTCACCATCCATTTTGGAGATCCTGCGTCCTCAATTACCAAAATGGAACGGCGCCACTTACGGTGGCTGAAAACGACTTTACGGGTAGAGGACGTGGGCAAGATAAAAGCATCGTCTGCATTTGCATTTGTATGCTGACACGTATGCAATTTATTTGTGTCCTTTTCTTCTTCTTCTAGCGATGATCTACGTTTTATTATTGAGCTAATTATAATTTATTCCCTTTAGCTTATTCAGAATAACTACTCACCACCTATAATATTAGATAATTAAATATATATTAATTATATTGATTACCCTCAATTTAGTGGTTCTTAGTTCTGAAAATGTCTTCGAAATACTATATTTTATATTCATGTTGTGTCTCTACATAAATATTTTTTAAAGGGTTGTTAATTAATGTTTAACAATATAATTGAAATTATTTTTTAGAATATTTTACGTTCAGAAAATATATTAAAATTATATATTTTTTACTTTTTAAAAATTATTTTAATATTAGCACTATTCTAAAATAATTAATTAAAATTAAAATTAATTTTTTTTATTTTTTCTTAAGAATATTCTTAAAATACAATATAAAATAGACCATCTCTTATGTATGGATAGGATAGAAATAGGGAATAGAAAGGGTGAAAAACAAATGATATAAGGTGAAGGAAGAGGAGTATTGTTAAAAGTGGGAAGAATTTGCCGATTAAGGTCCCTTCTTTTTGGGTGGTTCACATTGTGGGTCCCAAATGCTACTGTTTATGAAAAAAGGACAAAATATATGCCCACCCAAGAGATGGTAAAATCAATGTTGAAATGTACGGCGGAGGATATTTTGCAAAAAGAAAAAACAATATATGTAGTTTATATTATTTTTTAAAGTAAATTTTTATTTAAAAATATATTAAAATAATATTGTTTTTATTTTTTTTAATTATTTTTAATATAAACATTAGAAAATAATCTAAAAATACTAAAAGTATTTTAATTTAAAATAAAAAATATATTTTTTAAAATTTTTTCAAAAATATTTTTTTAAAATACAATAACAAACACATATGATCATCTTTATTTTTCTATTTCTTGATAAAAGGATGCAACTTTCGAAATGTGTGATAAAATCGTTTATGAGTTTGAACGAGGCAAATGCTAAAAACTAAGATTCATGTTAATGATTTGTTTCCATTGTTCTAATAAGCATGGTATGGTGGTAAAAAATTTGAGATTTATACAGTAAAGTTTTGAGTTCGAGTTAGGTTGTGTATCTCTTGTAAAAACCCGGAATAACAGAAATTTTACTCGTTCACCTAGACTCATAAATATATTTTCTGAAAGGTTGAGTTCTCATATACATATATATATACACATATATATATATATATATATATATATAGATATATGAAAAGAAGATATGTTTCCATTGTTAGCAGCCATGAAGAAAAATCTTCCAGCTGTTTACATTTGTCAAATCTCATGTGGCAAATTTGGGTCGATCAATCATATCATTTAGCAAGTATTGCCGTGTATGTTTGAGTACAAAAATAATTATTCATTAGAGTTTTAATAATTTAAATTCAGCAGCAAACTGTATCTTTTTTTTTATTAAAATATATGTTCCATTTTAATATAATTATTATTTCTTAAATATAAAAATTCATCTTAATCTAAAAAAAGCACGTTTCAATAAAAAAAAAAACCCTAAAAAAACAACATGTTCCCTCTCACTTCCAAGCTACAACACACCAACCAAGACCTAGGACCATCGGGGTCAATCCCTCTCCACTAGCAACTGCAACCAGCTACCCATGACTAACCACTACCAGCCTCATTTCACATTCGTTTGTGTTTAATTACTCTGTCGTGTAAATATTTGCAATTGTGGGTAAAATACTATAAAAAAAGAGTTTGATTGTGCTTTCTATATGTATTTGGATGTTTAAAATAAAAAAGAATTAAATGTTTTTAATTACATACGACCAAATATACAAAAAAATAAAAATACATGTTTTAGTAAAAAATATTTTTATCAATTTTGTGGGTTTTTGCATATATTTTGGGATTTCAATAACGACTTTATTAAATCCCACATAATCTAGTCAATATTCCAAAAATCAATTTTACTTTACTTCATACAAAATAACAGGTAAATAGTTTGATAAAATACTGGACCTATTAGTAGAATAACGTTTAAAATATCAATGGTCAACATGGAAAAAAAATTGAGAGTCATTTTAAATACTCATTAATTTTAGTTAAGAGTATTTTAACTATTTTTTTAAATTCATGGGAATTAATGGTAAATATCCCGATATGAATATTGGACCCATTATAAAATTGGTATTTAAGATATAAGTAATTTATCCAAAAAATTCCCAGAATTATCATAAATATTCACCAATTTTTATTGAAAATATTTTATCACAATAACCTTTATCCATGACAAGTAAACTTTGTCAAAGCATTTGCATGGATTTACCCATAACAGATTCAAAAAGCCAAATTAATTTATACAAATAAATTTTAAGTCATAACACTTATTAGGAAAACCCAAATATCCAAACCACATTAAACCCTCAAAACAATACCTTAAGTAGGGTAGGGGTGTTAATACTTTCCTTAACAACAATAAGTCCCTTATCATTTTAATCTCTAAGAAAGACCAGAACTTTCGAGTTTCCTAACAACCCTAACCAAATAACTAGATGGCGACTGCCAAAAACCCCAACGCTATCGCACCAACAGCATGACAAAATGATGACTCCATTGGAGACACATTGTTTTTAACATTTTTTGGACTAAACTTTGTGTGGATTCATGTAATTTATTTGTTTTGACATGTTTAAGTTTTTACTTTTGGCTTATTTTGTTTTATTTATGTTTTAGCATATTTTATCTTGCTCATGCATCATTTGTTTATTCGAGGTGATATTCATCAATTTTAGTTCACGGTATTTTAACCAACTTTCTTTTAATTCATGAGAATTTAAGGGAAATATTCTAATATGAATGTTGAACCTACGAGAAAGATGATATTTAAAACATCAATAATTTATCAAAAAAAATCTTAGAGTTATCCTAGATATTCACCAATTGAATTGAGAGTATTTTATCACAACAATCCTTATCTATGATAGATGAATTTTGTCAAAGCATATGCATAGGTTTACCCATATAAGAATTTGTTAGGGTACACAAGTGCCTAAAAGATTCAAAAAAACTAAATTTATTCATACAAATAAATTTTAAGCCAAAACACTTGCTAGAAAACCACCCGAATACCTAAACCATACTAAAACCACAAAGTAAATAAGGTGTGTTAATGAAGCTAATACCTTTCTTAAGTATAACCAATTCTTTATCCTTCAAATCTCTGAGAAAGATTGGAACATTCAGGGTTTCCTAACAATCTTAACTAAATAACTATGTGATAACTCCTAAAAACCTTTAACGCCATCACACCAAACCCGTAACAATTAGTATGAGAAAACTAAATGAAAAATTTATAATAATAAATATTTTATTCTTGTTAAATATTCACAAGAAATGTTTCAAATAAATTTTGCATATTAGGTTCATGTATGGTTTTATTTATCAAATAACTTATTATTATCATAAAAAATCTGATTTTATTTGAAAATCCATGCCTAGCTAGATGATTTTTGAACATAATTTTAATACTTTTTTTTTTTTGTAAAATATAAATGAATAAAAAACAAAATGAAGGCTACATACTCCTAAGCTTTAAAGGCCAAACCAACATTTTTTTTCTCTTAAAACTAAAATGGATGACATGTTTATTGAAATAAATTTAGGAACTAAAAGTTTGACAATCAATATGTAACTATTTTAAACTTTAAATCTCAATTTTGAATTTATATTTTGTCTAAAAACACCTAAAAAATCCTATCATTATCATTAATTTCATTTCCAATCCTAAAACACAATCTAATCACCTTAAAATATAAAAAATCAAACCAAATCCAAACTAACTTTATATATTATGATATGCAATATACTTTTCCTAGCATGATTAAAGGTCCAAGCTATCACCATTAAACTATTCTCGTCAAGACGAGCTCATTAACACTAAGACTAATTTTTTTTATATATATAAATGGTTGGCTAAGATTTCTATCTCATCTTTTTTCTAGTGATTTTTTCTCTTATTTGTTTTTATAAAAAAATGAAATATTAGAGTCAAAATGTCAATGCCAAAAAAATTGAAAGTTTTATTTTTATTTTTTGTTTTAAATTAAATTGTTTTGGTATTTTTAAATCATTTTGATATGTTGATATCATTTTTTAATAAAAAAAAATATAATTTTAATACATTTCTGAATAAAAATCACTTTAAAAAACATTCTGAACCACACTCTAGATCCCGCACCATGAATTTTAGACTCATAGTTGGACAAAAAGATTCTAACCCTGCATGTTTTTTTTTCAATTATAATTGAGAGTTACATTTGAATCTAAAGCATAGTTGTCAGTTTCATTTTGTTTTGGCCGAAACAACTAAAATTTTTTGTACTGGTTAAAAAAATGAGACAAAACATCGTTTTTATCTCGGTTTAAATTCAGGTCTGTTTCGGATTTTTCCGTCAAATATCCGTCGAAACGTTTTGAAATTATTTCATGTGGGCCGTTTCGGCCTTAGAAAAAAACTCATTCTTGCCTCCTCATCTCCCACCGTGTATTTGGACAAATTATTGGTCAATGATGTTATATGACCTTTTCTGAATTCTGCTTTCTTCAATTCTTCATTGTTTTCCATCTAATCCATGCCAACAGCAGCATCAAAAATTGTTTTTGTATTATTACATTCTTTAAATAATATATATATATATATATTATTGTTTTAGAGATATATTGAAAATGTGAGAACCAAAAATCAAAACAATAAAAATTAAAAAAATATATATTATAAAAAAAAATTATTGTGTCAACTTTGATTTAATAAAAAATAAAAATTATATTTTTTTTTTCTTTTTGTCATCAAAGAATTAAATTGAAATAACCTTGGCACCTCCATAAAAAACAATTTAAAAACAAAAATTTAAATAATTATTTTTCGTGCTTACTTAAAGTTCTGATGGAATAAATAGTAGATGATTTTTAGAGATATTTCTAATTTTATATTTGTTTGACTTTGTGTTTATATTATATAATTTAAAGTTAATTTATCATGAATTTGAATTATGTGTGTTAAATTAATATTTTATTTTATATATATATATATATATATATATATATATATATATATATATATATATGAAAAGTATAACCCCAAAACGACGCGCTGAAATGCTTTGAAACCAAAACATTCTGTATCAATAGAAAAAACAAAACGCTAACCAAACTGAAATTGACCGCTATGATCTAAAGTGCCAAAGTTGGTGAGAGATACCACTTTTCCATAACATTTGTTGTTGATTTAATTATTCCTGGCCTGATAAATACTATTTTGTGGACTCTCAATTACTTCTAGATAATACTAGATTTGCTTGCTTGTCAATTTTGTTTTTTTAACATAAAAAATATTAAAGTATGTTTAACTTGTTTTTAATAAAAAAAATCATGAATTTAAAATATTATACATATTAGATGATATCTTTTTTAAATATTGATACAATAATATATTAAATGTTATTTATTAATAAAATATTAATACAATAATATATTGGATTAATCTGAGTTAACCTGTTAAATCTTCAATCCAACTCATGATAACCTTATAGAAAAAAAATTCAAATAAATTATGAAGATCAATCACTAACTAACCCAATGTTATAGATTGAAATTGAAAAAATAATTAAAAAAAGGATAAAAAAACTACCCACATACCAAATTAAAAAAAAAGACAAAATAAATGAACTAGATCAATCCAAATCAATATACTAAATCACAACTTCATTTATCGGATCAAATTAATATCATAAAAAAGAAAATAAAAAAATGCAAAGGCCCCATTAAAACATATATTCAATTAAAAAATGTACAAAAAAATAAACGGAGACAATCTGAAAACTCATGATCCATGTTATGAAATCTAAATAACCTCGTAAAAATTAATTAGAAAATTAAATCATAGAGATGAATTTTGAACCAACCTATATTTTTGTTATCATATAATCAAATGAAGAATATTTTTTTTAAAAAAATTAACTTATTAAGCTAATTCAAGTCCATAATTCATGTTGAGGATTTAGCAAGTTGGCAATTCAATATGTCGCAGCTTTATTATTTATTTTTTAAAAAAATATATCATCTTAATTTTTTTTAGTCAAGTCATATTTTTTATTAATTTTTCATGTTTTTTTAGATTCATCAAGTCAGCTAGATCATATTAGATTAATTTTTTTTATAGTTTGATTTGAACAGCTGGAGACAAGAGATTCATATGAGAAAACATAAGTAAACGAGCCTCCGCTTGAGCCTCCAACGATTCAAGTTGAAAGATTTCAAGAATGACCAATAGAGTCATGTTAAGATTGTATTATTCATATATATTTTTTTGTTTTTTAATACAACCGCATTAAAATTACCATGATTTTTTTAGAATTGAAAACTTGATTTAAAAATAATGGTGATGCTTTATTTTTCTTATAGAACTCTTAAAATCAGTCTTGTTAATTCCGTTCCGTTCTGGCCAAAATGGCCAGAACGTTCTGTGCCATTAAAAAAACCGAGACGAAACGACGTCATTTTTGTCTTGGTTTTAATTCCGGTCCGTTCTGGAAATTCCAGCTAAATTTCAGTCGGAACGTCTCAGTACCGTTTCGGCTCAAAATCATAATATTTTTTTTTTTATTTTAGAACATTTTACTATCATAATATTTTGGAATTTTAGAGATGTTTTTAATTTTGAGATTATGTTTGTTTGACTTTGTGTTTGTATTGTATAATTTAAAATTAATTTATCTTGAATTTAAATTATACTTGTTAAATTAATATTTTAATTTTTTTTTCATATATATATATATATATATATATATATATATATAATTAATTATATATGAACAGTACAACCCCGAAATGGCACGCCAAAACGCTCCGAAATCAAAAATTCTGTTTCAATAAAAAAACCAAAACGACGACCAGAACATATTGAAAATCTTGCTTAAAATGCATGGACTAACTATTAGCACCAGTTGCATGACTATTTAACAACCGATTATAAATTGTATGGTACTACCTATCGCATAAAAAAAAGGAAGCTAATTACTAACTTCATCATCGGGTCTTGTTTTGTGAAAAAAGAAGACACCATAGCCATACCTCAACCACAATAACTCTAAAAAGTGGCAAAAATAAGTAGATATTACTAATGGAAAGATAGGGTTAGGTTTGGGGGGGATCAAAAGCCCTAATTCATGAATCAAGCTATTAGTGGCCCCATCACACGCAGACAATTATGGTGCATCATCATAATTGGGATTATTAGGCGCTGCCTAATTATAGAGACCATAATCTGTTCAAACGTCAACTATATGATCTAAATCCACCAGTACCTATATATATATATATATATATATAATAGTTATAGGTGAATAATAATGCGACTAAAAAAATTGAAAATGCGGCTGAAAACGAAAGCAAGACTATACAAAACCTACAGTGCATTATCTAATTCCTGGGCACTTTCATGGGATGATATTTTAGTGTTGGTGTGTGTTGGGTGTGTGTTGGTATATATAAAATTTACAAGTTATATAAATCAATTATTGACATCTTCTTGTTCACTTCTCAGGATCAGTTTCCTAAGCTTTTTCAATTCAGATTTGGTATTTTGCATGATAGCTCAGCCCTATTCTAACAACGTGGAAAGATTATGTGGCTGACTGACCTTTAGCTGTAGCTCCAACTTGGACTTCGCTGCCTGCAGAAAGTCTCCATCAAAGTTCAACTGGCTTACAGCTTACCACCCACTCGATTGTTTATTGCTGATGACAACTTTCGAGCAACAGCGATGCCCCGTTGAAATCTTCAAGTTAATTGCTGTATTTCGAGCAAACAAGAAACCCAGTTAATCCAAGGGGACCGACAATTACCTGCAAACCATTTCTTCGTTTACTTAAGTTTTTGGTTCGGAGTTTTGACTTTTAGCTGCTTCCACTACTGGAAAGACAGTAGGCGAAATTTGTAAACAGGATCAGAAAGTCAGAGCAGTGGAAACAATTTTTTCATCATTTTAGAGGAGGCATATAATTGTAAGGGTTTTTTTTCTCCTGCCTTGTGAAGTTGGATTTGCTTCTTCTTTTTTATTACTAAACCCATGCAGAACTAGCAACCTTTCTAGGGTAGTGGGTGCATATATCTCCATTACAGGCAGATTTTTAAATAATTCTTTGCAGACGATGACAAACGGCTGTTTTTCTGTCACTCTTGAAATTAAGCTATGTTTTGAGATTATTATTTTCTGGGGGATTTTCGCTTGAGTAATTTTCCCTTATTTATAAAAATAGCATGGTACAAAAATAACTTTGAAAAATAACACAGAATATATATATATTTATAATTCACCAGTAGCAAGTGTCAGACTCTCAAGTTGCAAAATCAATATAAATAAATAAAAAACATCCAGATACACATGAGCAGTCCAAAACTAAAGGTAGCTCGGACAACTATTCTTATATGATTTTTTCCTTTTCTTTTTCTTCTTTCTCATCTATTCTTATTGAGTTGTGTTCAATAATGAATCGCATTATACTAAACTATATTATTTTTAAAAATAATTTTTATACTAAATTATTTAATATATTATATTTTTTCTATGTTAGAATTAAAAAAAAATCCCCATGACTTGATTGAAAGACTCCTCTGGTGGCTTTAATTGTCCTGCCCTTGAGCTTGGCGGGGAAAGGCGTATGATATTTTGTAGTGGGAGACACTTGCTTTGACAAATCAAATAACCTACTCATTACAGCAATTTCTTTATCCTTCAAGATCCCAATCTTCAGTCATCACAACAGTAATCATAATTATTAAACAAGATAGTGATGGCTTAAATGCAGACCACCCAGTAGTTGTGTAAGCGATTGGGCTTCCCCTTGTCCCTCCCTCTACAGTGATGTTCATGTAACTAATTATATGGTAAACCACTAACAAAAAGATTTGCTCTGATAGTTTTCAAATTGATTCAAGCTCTTATTCTATTCTATTCTATTTACTTTCCATTGAAGGAAAAGTAGCTCAACTCCCTCAGACAATCCATATTTTATATTGTTAGAACTTACCTTTGGGGGCAAATCAGAGATGGTTTAGCCATGCCACTGAATTTTCACGCAACAAATCATCTTCAATCCCGAGAACCAAAAGCATTCAGCCCCACGGTTGTTATTCACATCAACCACCGCTAAAACCAGCAACCAAACACTCCTTAAACACTGTTTCCAAGGAAGACGATTACGGAGAGACGAGCTGCTTGCTCCATTTGGTTGGGTCATAGGTGCACAGGGGGGACTGAAGAAGGAACAGAAGGATTCCACATTACTGCTATCCTTCCTAACAAGATGAAGGTTAGGCCAAAATTCATTTTGTTTTTCATTTCTATATATTTTCAGATTATTTTGATATATTTTTAAACAAAAAAACATTTTGAAATTTCTAAACAAAAACCATTATAAAAATCAAATTCTATCAATCATAGTCAGAGGGATATCCTTACCAAGTTCATAGCAAGGACGTGGACTCCTATTATCAAACCTTTCCTTGCGGTAGCACTTGATTCGGAGGGGAGGGGGGTAGGTACACATGCAACAATTTATTATCATATTAACAGTTTAAGAAGCAAGTTTGTGTCACATTTAGACACTTGCTGCTAAAAAATAAAAATCCAACTTTGGTCCGGTTAAGATGTACGGATTACTTTCATCTTGAATTTGATAAATGCAACATTGCGGTCAGGATGATGTACCTATAACAATTTCATTGCATCCGCAAGCTTATTTTTATCACAAGGGTTGTTGTTTGCGAACCATCTCCACTCGCCATCCATCCTTGTTCTTTAAGGAGCGAATCGATATCAATAAACACGAGCCATTGGCGGGAAGGGCTCAACTTCATCATCTAAAGTGTTCATGTGAACTGGCCTGTAATCCAGTCGGACCTTCTCATTCTCCCAATATCTGCCAAATCAAACAAGCAACAATATGTTGTCATAATTGAATAATGAGAGGCTGACTTGGGTAGAATTACAATCCGCCTATAGAATAACAGCTACGTTCCATCAACTTCAATGTTTATTCAAACTTAGCACTAAACCAAGAAGGTGACTTATCAATGTAATTACTTTAACCATAAAGGCCTTAGAAAGTGAAATCTGTGGAATCAAAGACAATGCTATACATAAAGCGGGGCAAGAACATTTGGCCTATAGGGACTACCAGATACGCAATTATGTAACTAAAATCAACCAATACCAAACTTGTACATTCTCAGTCAGACAAATACTCTTTCAAAGCTTACATCCTACAATAGATTGAAATGTAACACCGACCATTCATTCCTGGATGCTTCACACTCACTTGAGATACTGCTGTGAGCATAAAGCTTATGAGATACAACTTCTCCTGTCACCTCTAGGTGCTACTTCCTTTTGCTTACGTAACAAGGTTCACACCAGTAGAATTACTATGATAGTATCTGATCTTTGATCATATATAAAGTAAAAAGTTTTGGAATTTTTTTTTATTAGCACTCCATTTCAACATTCAATTTCTGTTATGATAGCAGGCAACCTACATCATGGATTCAGTTAAATATAAACTTTTCTACTGGCAGGCACAAGAAAAGACTTACCCCAGAGTATGCTTCATCCATTTCTCATCATCCCTTTTCTGCAAAAATCAAGCAACTTACTTTTATTGCATTAAAAGGAAGCAAAAAAGAAACAAATAACTGAAGAGAGAACCAGACTAACAGTGAAATCTTCACGGGCATGTGCCCCCCTGCTCTCTTTCCGGGCTTCAGCAGAATGCATAGTTACACAGGCATTTATCAAAAGGTTTTCCAGCTCCACAGTCTCAATTAAGTCAGAGTTCCTGTTAAAAGATAAGAGAATCAAAGTTTGAACAACAAAGCAAAATGCAATAATTTGATCATCAACAGAATTAATTGTAGCATACCATATTAAACTCCGATCTTTCACTTTCACATCTTGAAAGCTTTCCCATGCTTTATCAATCAACTGACAACCTGCATAAATACCGGAATAGGAACAACAAGAGTAATAAGATAAATATGATCAAAATAAAGATTGCCTAAAGATTATGGCAGTTAATCAAAATTAATTCAATTAAAAATTTTCAAATAGCAGAAAACAAAGCTAAAAATTAAGTACTGTGGGATTGGGATTTGCGTCTAAGCCATTCCCTACATGTTAATGTAATAAATAGCTCAATTTTACAATTTATGCAAAAAGGAAGATGGAAAAGCAGGAAAACATTGGGACACAATATCCTTAAATGCAGTTATAGGATGGTAAGCTAGACCATAATCAGAGGATGTCTTCAATAGACCACAATGGTGTCATATAATGTTTTGTAAAGAGGAAATAGTGATTTTCTCCATACTATATCACATGGCATCCCACTTAAGTATGACCTTATGAGTTTTAGATTTTATAGCAAGAAAACAGTAGTAAATTGGAGTACCCTCTTCCAATGTTTCTTGTGTGCGGAAAACAGCAGCATTGTTCTGCATTGTTCTCTGCATATTTAACCGAATTTGTGAAGTTGGAAGTGATCCATTTGAATTTCTTAGTTTATCCATCCATGCAATTGTCCTCTCTCCAGCATCGTTTTCCAAAGGTTTCTGTTTCTCACCTGCAAGATAGGAATTTTAGATGTCAAATCCTCAAGCCTTTCTTTCTCTTTTTATAGGATACTCAAATCTTCACATAAATCTCATTACTAATTCATCTAACAGTAATCAAACATCCAACTTACCTGGTCTATGGATTTCAGCTACTCTATTTGCACAAGCTCGGCCAAACACAACAATGTCAAGAAGAGAATTTGCACCAAGCCGGTTGGCACCATGAACTGAAGCACAGGCTGCCTCTCCAGCAGCCATTAACCCAGGAACAACTGCATCTGGATCGTCACCTTTAATGGTAACTACCTGAAGAAAATATCACCCCAGGGTTAAAAAGCAGGATACTAAAAATTACATAATGAGCATAAGTGTGATGGAATTGAAAAACAACTGCATTCTCTGATTTCAACAAGAAATCATAGCTCTGCTTATTAAATATTTTTCTAGCACCATCTTACTAGTAACAGCAACAGAACCCAAAACATGCAACTATCTAACTCACACCTCTCCATGGTAATTTGTGGGAATTCCACCCATATTATAATGCACAGTCGGTAGGACAGGGATGGGTTCCTTTGTAACATCCACACCAGCAAAAATGGCAGCAGTTTCAGAGATACCAGGAAGCCTCTCCTTGAGCACATCTGGGGGCAAGTGATTCAAGTGCAGATATATATGGTCCTTCAAAGGTCCTATCAAAACAGTGAAATCGTTCTAAATGTTAAATTGATTATCCATATAGGGACTAGAGCAGGTGCTAACTTTCAATCCTTATATTATAAGATATCATGGTAACCTATGGGAACCTAGCTTCTCACTTAACCCTAAAGGTAGATATCCATTGAGGCACAAAAATTGTCACAATTTTTGCATGTTTCACTACAAACATGCAACTGCAAACATAAATTAGAAAAGAGCAAAAACAAAAACACCACTATATTTCTTACTACCTAAAAAGTATACACTAATCAAGTGAAAGATATAATGTTCTGAGAATCTGTTCTAGACCAGAACCACTGTCCATGTCAATTCTTCAGACATAAAGAGAATAATAATATACATTCACATAATATCTGCTAAATGCATGTGGAATTAGAAATATGTAATTCTAATAATCAATCATACCTACACCACGACCCTCCCGAATTTCCATGGTCATGGATCTTGAAACAACATCTCTTGATGCAAGATCCTTGGCTGTGGGTGCATACCTTTCCATAAATCGCTCACCTTCGCTGTTCCTAAGAATACCACCTTCACCACGGGATCCTACATGTTGCAAATAAAATTAAGAAACAGGCACTGTCTAGTTTGAAACAAACCAGAATCAAAATCAGGTTATTGGAGAAAGTAATCATGCTACATTCATAACATGTGAAAAAAAAATGCAGCATATTTTCCATGTGATCTGAAGAAAGTAGCAACCTTCTGTAATAAGGCACCCCGCTCCATATATGCCTGTAGGATGAAACTGAACAAACTCCAAATCCTGCAGATGAATAAATGGAGAAGAAAATGAATATCTGATATGAAAATTTTTGTATCTACTCAATTCAGGTATGGGAATCACAGCTAACCTCAAGTGGAATCCCAGCCCGGGCAGCCATTGCGTTGCCATCTCCAGTGCATGTATGGGCTGAGGTTGCGGAAAAGTATGCTCTACCATAGCCCTGAAGAAACACACAAGGATACAGGTATACTGCAGTAAGGAATCTTTTTCAAGTATTTGAAATCCAGCAAATATTGTCTACATTATAGTACCCCTGTGGCCAGAATTGTTGAAGCAGCACGGAAGCGATGCAATGTCCCATCTTCCATATTCAGTGCAATCACTCCTTGGCAGCTACCTGTATATCTAAACTCAGTAAGCAATCAACTTCAACATATGTAACCTCCATGTATAAAAACAAGTAAATACACTGTTTTATCCACTAAAGGGCCCATAAGGGAAGAAGAAGAAGAAACTCAGTAAGCAATCAACTTCAACATATGTAGCCTCCACGTATAAAAACAAGTAAATACACTGTTTTATCCACTAAAGGACCCATAAGGGAAGAAGAAGAAGAAGGCAATAATTCAATACAGGTAATGACCAAATGCAATGTAATAAAAAGGGCACCACTTGCATGCAACATCTTGAATGTGACTAATTTCACAATGTAAGTTATAAGTGACAATTATTAGAGAACCATCAACTAGCCTTAGGACAAATCCAATAAGCTAAATGCCCAATATCCCTAGAAACCCATGGCTAAAAGACTTTTCAACCATTTTTTGCAACCATAAATGAATGATTTTAGTCCACATACATAGTGTTTGGTTGATGGAGGAAGAGAAGGTCGATGGGTAATATTGAAAAATAAATAATAATAAGAAAATCAAGTCCCCCCATTGATGTTTTCTGTAATTTGGAGGTTTAAAGGATATCATAAATCCTCCAATATCCTCCCCTCTTTGGAAATAGATGCCAAAACTAGCTCAGAGTGTTCAATCTCTCCCACTTCCCTTTTTGACCCTCAAAGAAAAAGTCTAGAATATAGGAAATTTCGATCCCTTAGGATCATCTTGTTGTGTGCTGTTTTTTTCCTACAAAGCACAAAATGCAAATAAAATTGCAAAGGCATGCATAAACATACCATCATTATTCATTAATAGATCCAAAGCAAAATATTCCACAAAAAACTGTGTATTGTGTCTCATAGCTTGGCCATAGAGAGCATGTAAAAGAGCATGCCCAGTTCTGTCAGCAGCACATGCACAACGATATGCCTGCCCACCTACACGAATAACCAAACATGAGGTCATTAACATAAAGCACATGACTCAATTTAAGTTCCAAACTCTAAGCTAGTCTCATATCACCTTTCCCAAAATCTAGACTTTGACCCCCAAACGCACGCTGATAAATTTTTCCATCTTCTGTTCGAGAGAAAGGTAATCCATAGTTCTCAAGTTCAACAACTGCTTTTGGTGCCTCCCTACACATGTATTGGATGGCATCCTGATCACCTGTGCAAATATAAAAAAAAGTTAATGTTCAAAAACAAAAATTAAATCATGAGCATCACAAAATATAGATTATGCAATGCCCCTTATCAGAAGCCCCAACACCTTTCAAAATGAAAAGGGGTGCGCTTCAGCTAGTATATGGGATACCCATGCAATGCCCATTATTGGACACCAATTTATATTCGACTTTGTAAGAAGATAAGTAAAAAAAGAAGAGCAGCCTCATCCAATGTAGGACAATTATTTGCTTCACAGTAGAATCTCAACCTCCCAGATTCAAAAATAATGCATATGATACAAACAAAAGGTTCCTAATCCAATCTAGTAACTTGCCTAACCAGTCACTTCCCTTGACAGTGTCATACATGTGCCATCTCCAATCATCCTCGGACATATTTCCCAGAGAGGCATTAATACCACCCTACAGAGTTTAGCATTCAATAGCATATTAAAAAGATATCCATCCAAAGAACAGCAGCCTTCACATAGTGGCATCCCACTTGGTGCATATAATGTTTATACCTACAGTAACTAAACCCAATCCAACAGCTAAAAATACACTCATAAATTCAAAACAAGAAAAAAAAGTGGTTACATGCTCTTGTGATCCCCAATTAAGAGGCATACAAAGCACAAAAGATAGCAAATGCCCTTACATTCCCCATTCACCCGTACTGCTCCCAAGATATTACCAACAGCTAAAAATATGACCCTTGTATAAATAGAAAAACTAACCCCAGTGGTTTAGAGCCCGTTTGGCTCAGCGTTGCAACCAGCGTTTTGCCGAAATTTGAATTTTTTTTTCATTTTAAATGAATATATTTTGGTGTTTTTTAGATCATTTTGATATGCTGATGTCAAAAATGATTTTTAAAAAATAAAAAAAATATCATTTTGATATATTTCGGCACGAAAAGCACTTTGAAAAGCTACCGCAACCGCACTCCCAAACAGGCCCTTAGAAGCCTTCACAAATCTCAGAAAATACAGTATTCTTCCAATAAAGAGCAAATTTATGAAACCAAGTAAAGTTGATCCAGCCATCTATCTAAACTAACAGTAAAGCATGAATCATAAATTATCAGCTAGAGCATCACCCAACTATAAAATCACCAATATCTATATTCTACCACCCATCAAGCTGACAGCATACCTGAGCCGCAACAGTGTGTGATCGAGTGGGAAAAAGCTTGGTAATGCAAGCGGTATTAAATCCATGCTCTGAAAGTCCAATAGAAGCCCTCAAGCCCGCACCGCCTGCTCCTACCACAACCGCATCATAAGTATGATCCACAACCGTGTATGAGGATCTCCCCCCAGTCTACCAAACAATCCATCACGAACTTCAAATAATCAGATAATAAAAAATTCAACCTAGCTTATCAGGAAAAACAAAATCAATGCAAGAGAACAAGCCAAATAAACAATACACAAATTATAATTATCAAGTGCCTTGCTAATTTTGATTTCCCAACAAACTACTAAACGAACTAGTTTTTGTAAAAGAAAATAAGTAAATCTTTAAAGGTCGCATTCCTAAGAACTTGCAGGAAAAAAACCTCGATATTAGAATCTACACACAAAAAAAGGTAACCCTAATCTAATGCGATCGCATGATATTCAACAAAAAATAAAAGCTACTACAGATGCTGAAATCATAATCAAGTAACAGGTGAGCTATAAAAAAAACCCAGGACTCAGATTGAAAATGAAAGCGTATTGAAAAGAAGAAGAGACGTACAGAATCGGCAGAGTATAATCTGGAAAAGTGAGATCTGAAATGAATCGTTAGATAATATCTTAGTCGGCGATGAAGAAGAAGAAGAAGGAAGGCGAAGGCCACGAGCCACGCAGCGCCACATCTCTGCTTTCCTACTTAATAATGATACTGGATAGGATAGAAGAGTGTGCAGTATCGTAAAAGCTTGTTATGAATATATTCTCTATCTGAAGGAGAGGGAGCGGGAGGGGGAGAGGACCGACAAAGAGGGAGGCGAAGAGAAAAAAAGAGGTTAGCTAGCTCCCAGTGCAGTGCTGTTTGGCATCCTGTTTGAATTGTATTTTTTTTTAATGTAATAATATTAAAAATAAGTTTTTAAAATATATTATTTTTAAAACATAAATATTTAAAAAAAAACAATCGAAAAGCATTTGGTTAACTTAAGTTCATCTTGTTTGTTTGTAAATATGTTAAAAAAAATGAAAATTTTTTATTTTTATTTTTTTATATTAAATTAGATTTTTTTAGTATTTTTATATTATTTTCATATATTTATATTAAAAATAATATATTTTTTTAAAAAAAAACATCATTTTCATGTATTGCTAAATAAAAATATTTTTAAAATAAAATCAATCACATTCCCTAAACAGGCACAAAAAAACATTAACTATACAAAATATGATTAGGTTATATTTAACGGCGTGATTTAAATTGTTTTTCAAAATATTTTTTGTTTATAAATATATTTAAATGATAATTTTTTTTATTTTTTAAAAATTATTTTTGATATTAAAATATCAAAATAAAAACATCGAATAAATCATTTAAATCAATAAAAAAAATTAATTGTTTTTTTCAAAAACGTTTTTTATGCAGTTTCAAATACACACCATACGAGCGAACATGATAGGTCTTATTAACTTCTAAAAAAATGTATTAACTTCCTTGTTAGAAAACTAATCAAAATCCTAATGAGCGTCGTCTCACCACGCTAATCATTTTTTGCTAAACGCAATGTGCTCAGTCAAGGGTCTTGGAGAATGTGTTTGGCAAACCCTTTTGAAAAAAATTGAGATTTTTTTATTTTTATTTGTTATTTTAAGTTAAAAAGAAATTATTGTTTTTAGATCATTTTGATGTGCTGATATCAAAAATATTTTTTAAAAAAATAAAAAAAAATATCATTTGAATGCATTTCTAAATGAAAAACACTTTCAAAAACAACTTCAACTACACTCCAAAAAACAAGCACTAAACTCAAATATGATACAAGCTCTCCGCCTCAACTCAGATATTTTTATTTCTTATTTTTTAAATATATTTTTTAAAGCTAAAAAAGTTATTAAATGTAAATAAAAAAGTTTAAAAATATGTTTAAAGTTCATTAGCACCCCCATTTAAAGTACATGACCAAGGTTGTCAAACTCGCTTTCTGACACGGCACAAAATTATAATTTGAACTCGGATCGTAAAATTGTAAAATTATTTTGATAGAAAAAATCATAACTAAAATATTTATGAATACAATACGGTACAATTATGGACATAAAACTTCATTAGTTAAATAAAGTCATCACTATAACAAATACATCATTTCTATAATATTTATAAAATAAATAATCAAATTTCAACACAATTTAATCAATCTCTCACATTTACATGATTTTATTAAGCTCACACTCCCACAATATCATTAGACCATAATTATTAACACAAACAAATCAAACAAACATGACCAATTTCCCAAAAAATTTACTAAAACTAAACAATTAACTGATTCTAATAAAACTCATAATTTTTTCATAACTCTCTCAATCTAATTTTCAAACATGTTAACAATTTCATATATAATTTAAGTCATTATAAATTAAGATATTAACAAAGAAATACAGCAATACCAAGTAGATTCTTTCTCTTTAAAAAACGTCATAACCCAATCAATTCAGTTCATATACCAGTTCATCTACACTAGCAACTGGTTTGAATTATGCTTCGGCATCTTGTGGCATTCTTCTTGAAACTGGACAGTATTTGGTAAGGCATTAACCCACTCAATCGATTTATTTCTAAGTTGTTTTTCATAAATTTGACGACACAACGTTGAACTTTTAAAACATAATTAATGAAAAATTATTGGATCTCTACAAAAACTAAATTCAGCCAGTGCATGAGAGAGCCTGCGAGATGGGTTCGGCTCAATTTTCTTCTATCATCATTCATGCTTGTGAAAGTTCATAATCTCACATGGTCTCATTCAATACCTATTACAGCAAGTGTTGTTGTCGGACACCAGCCACCATATCTAAGAAATGTAGACAACGCTGACGACGACGACGACCGATGAGCCTGCTAGTGGAAAAAATGGGTTTTAGTGCTGCACTGAGAAGAGGAAAATAAGAGGAAGAGGTAAGAGAGGAGGGGACGACAATGATTTAGAAAAACTAACCTCCGTACTGCACTGGTGGTGGAAAACAAGGTCGTCGATGACAACAAGCAAGAGAGAAGAGGACGACAATGAAGACTAAGACTGAGAGGAGAGGATTTGGGGGAATTAATTAACGTGCATAGTGCAGCGCATGGATTTAAATAGGATAGTAAATTCAGACCGATCTGATTTTATGATTTTAATCAATTTTATTTAGTTTGGACCAATTTCATTAGTATTTGATTTTTTTATCTAATTTTACCAAGTTTTATACATTTAACTTGTAAAATTGTATGATTTTATGAGTCGAAATGTAATTTTAACAACATTGTGAATGGTAATATTATACTAACATTTTATTAAGCACACACTCAAACTTTACCATCATGTATATATATATATACACACACTCAAACTTTACCAAATGTGATTTTAACAACATTGTGCATGATAATATTATACTAACATTTTATTAAGCGCACACTCAAACTTTACCATCATGTATATATATATAATTGGTTTTCATTGTAGACCATCATTCGACGATGGAGAAGATAAGAAGGGGAAGGAACACACCTTGCACAAATGAAGGCGAAAAAAAGATTAAACAAGGAGAATAATTAAATATTTGAAGACGTGTATGTCTTAGAGAGAGAGAGAGAAAGGGAAAGATGAAGAAGAAGATTTGAAATGCTCGTGTGTTCTAGCTGTGGTATTTTATACTACATTCACAAACGGAATCACAATTGAATAATATAATATTAATATTTTAATTATTATATCAGTAATTTAAGTTAAAAATTCACCCTTTCATTAAAAAATTCAAAAAAATATCCAAATATTACAGACGACATTTCATTCCATTAGTGATATTGTCATTAACAAGAACAACATACTAATAAAAAAAACTTTATCGGTAATGTCGTGTGTAATGTATGAAATGAATAATTGTAATGAAAAGGGGGAACAATATCATGTTCTTTTTTACGTGTATGACATCAAGGTTATGCCAAAGAAGATTGATCTTCTAATAAAAAAGCTCATAAAAAATACTTCATTCCAAACCAAATCACGAAACTTTTGCTTACTAGATTGAAAACCATAAAAAATGTTATTGTACTCCAACACCATGTGATACAGTTCTTCACCTGACACTAGTGACGGTGCAATATCGCTCTTAACTCTTCCAATAAAAAGTTTTTTTTGTTCATTTTGTACATGTGATATGTTGGCAAAAACCGTTAAGGACAATAAAAAAAGATGTTTTATCATCATTTATCATCGTGAATGCCTTGTTGTTTTTCATACATTATGAACATGTTAGTTTTCCATGCATACTGCACCCAAAAAACATCTTGAAAGCAGGAAAATCATTGATAGTCCACATCAAAGCTGTCTTTATGTATAAAAAATTATTTCCTTAATACATCATGAGTCAAAGCCATGGGTGACTACAACTATTTCAACTCATCAATCAATGGTCAAAGATGAACATCAATGTTACGGCTTGGATATAAGGACCGGGTATGATCATTGATATACAACGTTATACAAATCTCTAGTGGCAAGTTATATATTGTGTGTATCAGCACCCAACATGAATAAGGAGTGGAAAATGACCCAAATAGATTGAATTCATTTGTACATAAATGATGATGCACATTCCTTGCTTCCATTACAAATTAAATATGCACACGGTTAAAGTGTTACAGGCTTTACCATCGAATTGAAAGGGTTCACCATCACTCCATGAACTGCATAATGTGAATGGTGTCGTGTGCTCAACAATATTTGGTGACATGAATAACCTTTGTAATCTAGGTGTGACTAAAAAGTATTTAAGCTTTTTGTGTGTGATAAAAGTTTGTCCCTTGCCATTCCTATGTTTATAAAGAAAATGTTTATATATTTTGCACTCAATCAACTCTACATTTTCAATGTAGTACAACATGTACAAGTTTGGACATATGTCAATTTTATGGTATCCTAGCCCGAGGGTTTCATCATGGAATTAGTAGCATAGAAGTTCTCTTTCAGCTTGTTCTTTTTTTTGATAAAATGCATTTTCACCCATTTGATAATAATCTGATATGATGTTGAACACATGTGTCATAAATAATAATTTATTGTGATTTGTGCAATCATCCTATAATGGTTCATCATAGTCTTTTAAAAGATCAAAAAATCTAGTCACGTCTGCATTAGGTTATTCATCTATGATTGGGTATTCACCTGCAACACTCTGATTCCTTCTCGTCGCATCCATAAGAATATTCCTTTAAGAAATATTGTTGGCATCTACAATTCCATGCACGTTGATAGAACTAGAAGTTAAATCAATCATCATTTTTACCATGATCTCATGAGGGAAAAAATATTATGTGTGCATACTAACTCAAATATTCCTCCTTGAACCTTTTTTTTTCCGTAGAAGATGCATTGTTACAACATATGGATCAATAAACTTTTTGTTTTTGCATCTTTTATATGGACATCTAATACCAGCTCCACTAATGGTTCTTGTAATAGATATTGCATAGTTAATAAAACCCTCCCTGAATCTCATTGCAATAATTCATTATACGCAACCTTTAGGGTGATTTACGAAACATCCATGAATGATCCTCTATTATTTATATCAAACCTACATAACCATAAAAGAAATGCACATGATAACAAATTATAAATGAAACAATAAAGTCCCAAACAAAATCAATATACTTCAAAAATATGCAAAAAATATTGAACATGTTAAAATTAAATTTAAAAAACATATGGTAGATTTGCTTGCTTAAAGTAGAAAATCCTAAGGAAATATCAATTGAGAACATAAATGGTCATTAATTTAATATTGTAGTTGCTAAATTTGCTGTGAGAGGTTGAATTGTGATGAAATTAGGGGGAAAGGGTGGTGGGGATTGCAAGAAAGAGGGTAGAGGAGGTGAGGATTATAAATTAAACATTTATCAACGGATTTACCAAAATAATATTTTTGTTGGCAACCCGCAGGTAGTTCTATCGATAACAATGTCATGTCATCGTACTTCATAGATTTTTGAATCTCACTGTAATTTTGCCCTCCAATCCATCGGTATTTACCAGCAGAAATAGCTACAAAATATATTTGTTTGTAACTCTATCGAAACAATATCACGTCATCATATATCATAGATTTTTGAATTCTATTGTAATTTCCTCAGTGCTTACCACCGACAATTAACTATGGAACCATTTCATCGATAAGGTTTCAATATTTCCATATGAATTACTGATTTTTCGGGTAGTAAGATATAATTTATATTTTTTAAAATATTTTTATATTTAATTTTATTAATTAAAATTATATAATTAAATTTTAATTGAGGTTGATAAAATGTCAAGATGTAATTTATATTATTCTTCAAAAAGCTTATATATTTTTAATTAAAGATATATTAGGGATTCGGAAATTAAAAAAAAAAAGCGTTAATCTTCGACCTTGTATTTAATCTCCTAATCTTGTTTGTTTTATATACATAAGATATATCGTGGACTAGGTCACGGTCCATGCTGGGATTTTTTTTACCAGTAAAACAAAATAAAGTACTTGGGTTTACATTTATAACAGCACTCAATGGGTAACAAACAAAAGCACACGTGTATTTCAAGAAAAATAATTGTTCTTGTAGCTGGATTTTTTCTTTTTTTTTTAGTAAATGCTGTAGCTGATATTGAGAATTAACAAAGTGAAAAACACCGAAGGAAAAACCATATTACAGGCTATATAAATGAATAATTTCTCCTCAGTCCCAACATGGAGGGATCAAGGGGAAAGTAGAGTTTACAATCTGGGGAAGAGAGGTGAGGTGAGGTGGGGGGCGTTGTGGTCCTATAAATATTATCCAAGGGTGCTCTCAAATCTTCACATACAGATGAGCTTTGTACTGTATACATAATACATACATCTACATCTATATATAGATATAGATATAGATATAGATATGCATGCATGGGGACGACGAACAGATCGGTCTCCACTAATAAGAATGGATGGCACGTGACGCACGCTGCTATCTTTTTTATAGGACTGTGTGGTGCTTGACTCTTATCGGCAAGCCTTCGGGAAAATCAACGAAAGGAAAGGCGAAGGCTTGATCGGCACCGACCATTTCCCACTGGAAGTTCAGAACCAGATGGTGGATGAAAACTGCCATTTCAAGTTTTGCGAGTTCCAATCCAGCACAAAGTCGCGGTCCTCCCCCAAATGGCATGAAGTAATTACTCCTCGTCGTCGCCGTCGCCGCCGTCGCCGCGCTCGAACAAGTAGAAGATCCACAGGCATTGTCAGGCTGCTGTCACCACCATTGATTACATCAAAAAACAAATCAAAAGGCAAGTTAGCTATAACAGTCGTAGATATATTATGATTTTAATTATCAACTTGCAATATTAGGAACACATCTTATCGATTAAGCAGTGATTTAGACGGGAACCCTAGTCTAGGTGGTAGCGATTTGAAGATAAGGGAGAGATTTCTCGTATATTCGTTAAAAAAGCCCAGCTGGAATTGAAAAGTGGGACCATAATTTTAATTATTTTTCTTATAATAAGAATAGAGTCTTGAGGACTGGCAACCCAATGGCTGACAGTACTTTGACAAAACCCAGCATACAAAAACAAAAATAATCAAGATAATTTAAATTACAGTAATGACAAGACTGCAGATTAAAACAGATAAATATTTATTTAAATGTTCACCGGCTATTTTCAATATATTTACCCCGTACACGCAATCAAATTTTTCATGTAGCTTTGTGTTTTAAATGGCAAGACGGTGACAAATTCTCCCGTTTTGTTTTTCTTCCGTCATCAACCTCGTCGATATGATATATATTAAATTAATAATTAATAGAGTAATAAGAAGACAAGATAAATAAGAATTTGATAAACAATTATAGAAAAAATTAGAGCCTCAAATTTAAAACCTATCGAGACAAAAAAAAATTCAAAAAAGAAATGAATGAACATATCAGATTCAGTTCATGTCAGATTTCTTATAGTTGTATAGAATCAAGATCATAAAACTTTTAAAAAAAAACCCAAGAAAAACATAAAAGTTGTAAAATTCGAAGTAAATATTTAATAGGAAAAAGAATGAAATGGAAAAAGAGCGGAAATAGGTAGTAAACTTAGGGGAAGGTCAGTGTTTGTTTGTTTCAGTGATTGATTTTTATGTTTCAATAGCATAAAATACAAAATTAAAATCATAAAATCCATGTTTTGGTAGTGTTTTTTTCTTACCTATATGCGAACAAAAAATAAAAATTATCACAGGAAAAACTAAAAAATCAAAGGAAATGAAACTAAACTGACAAATAAAAAAATCAAAATCAAAATACAAGAAAAAAAAATCAAAACAATATAAAAAAGAAGTTCTTCCTGCGACATAATGGCTCATTCACTACCTCCTAGAAACAAATACAGCAGTCAAATCAAACACACACACACACACACATGATCTGATCAAGAGGATAGATGATGATGTGTCGCTTCTATAGTTTGAGAGGGAAATTAAATTAAATTAAAAATAAAAACAAATTTCCTTTTGTTGACTATCTCTTCATTTACCCACCTTAGAATCTCAGAAGGAAAGATTTTACTTCAATTTTCCTCCGAGTAGACATTTAACGTATTGGATATGTGACGGATACCAATAATCCATAAAAAAACACACGAGTAGGATTTGATTGTCTCTAGCACTACACAACAGGGGCAGACCACGGTAGCTTTCGTTGTCCAAATGTCATGAAATCAAGCTTCCATTGAACGCTAGAATGGAGAAATATGTAGCCAGAAACCAAACACAGTCAGGACGATGATGCCAAAATCTAATTACGGACAGAACTTGCACGTTTCACATCTTCCAAAATAATTTTTAAACCCTACGCCGGAAAAGAAAAGAAAA
This sequence comes from Salix suchowensis, assembly GCA_029030765.1. Taxonomy (NCBI): domain Eukaryota; kingdom Viridiplantae; phylum Streptophyta; class Magnoliopsida; order Malpighiales; family Salicaceae; genus Salix; species Salix suchowensis. The sequence continues at coordinate 11,214,465 of CM054984.1, read as the reverse complement.
ATGCAATACAGTGTCTCTAAATTGTGATGGTCGTGGGGTCAGTTGATGTTATCAGAGAGAAACAGTGTTCTTTGTGATTGCTGATAGGCTGAAAGGAGTGTTGCCATGGAAAAAAAGGCATGAAAAGGCAATCACTCGCGCAAGTGAGAGGCCCACGTCCACATGGGAGCTTTCAATCATCTCATAGAAGCCCACATGCAAACGTTCTATTGAATGATGGTGACAGTTCATCACCGGGGGTGACGTCAGAGTGTTGAGATCCAACGTTGTACGTTCCTTCTCTTGCTTTCAACGGTTTTGATGGCTAAAAAAACTAAGGCAGTGCAAGTAGCGCCATTGGATTTTTTTTCTTCATGGAAATGTTAATGAGCTAATTTTTAGAATAACTTAGCTACAACGGGGTCGTTTTGAAAATAATTGTTATTTAAAAATGTAAGAAAAAAAAACATGTTTGTAATAACTTGAAAGCTGTTCTACTGACCTGCCATCTCCATGGATTGAAGTGCTGAGGCTGGTCAAAAACTGTAGAATCTAAATGCACGGCTGAGATCACTGGAAGCACTTTCCATCCACGTGGAATGTCATACCCTTTCAAAAATGTACACAACAATTAGTAGGATGGGAACCCTAAAATAGTAATAAGAAAAAGTTGTATAATTTTACAAACTCTAAAAATGGACAGATTGATAAAATATTTTTTTTTTACAATTAGGGTTATGTTTTATAAAATAAAATTAGATCTGTTTGTTTATTAGAAAGTAGGTATTTTTTTTTTTATAAAAATAGTGTCTACGAAAAGCAAATTCTTGAAAAATCAGTTATTTTTTTATGTTTAGTAGTATCATAAGAAAAATAAGTTGAAGAACACTTTAAAAGTTGAAGAACACTTTAATGTGTTTTTCATGGAAAACAAGTTAATGTTTTAATTTAAAAAAAAATATTAAAAAATAATGATTAAATCTACCTGATAAAAAAAAGCCAAAAACAAATGATATTGAAAAAAAATCTAATTTCATAAATAATTTTAAATAAAATAAGTATCAATCAAAACAGTACAAATCAAATACGATACATGAAATATTTTAATTTAAAAAATTATAAGATAAAAATAGATAATAATCAAAAGAATATGGATCAAATTTGATTTAAAAATTAAATCAAATCAAATTTTTAAAAGATAAAATTAAAAATAAAATATATCCAATCAATCAATTACTAAATTTGACATAATCAATAAATAATAATAAATTTGACATAATCAACAAAACTATATTTCTCTTTGATTGAAAAGTATTTATCATTGACTAAAAAATCATTTTCCAAGTAATATCGTCTCTGATCGAACTACCTCAGAAAGTGACATTACTAAGGTGAGAGAGGAATCTAATACAACTAGGATAATCTCTTACCTTTGTAGCGAACATCTCTGACAGCTTTTCTATGAAGGAACCTGACTACGTTTCCAAGCCTCAGTGTCTCGTTTATAACCTTCGCAGGTTATAAGAAAATATTGAATTCATTTGTGTTGAATAATTATGAAAACTTCCAAATATTGTTTACAGTAAAAGAAGATGATTAAAAAGAGCTTACACATTGAGTGAATTCCATTTTTTTGTAATCATCCCAGTTCATCTCCATCTCTCCTGACTGTTTCTTGGCTCTGGAAATTTCAATATGTTCTTCCTATATTCAAAGAAAAAATATAAAATTTCAAAAAATGCCCAAGGTAGTACAGAATATACTGTGAGGGTCTTTCACTTGCTTACTTTTAACTGCTGAATAGCAACAGGACAAGCTTGCAAGAAGTAGATGGCTAAAGCTATGGAGACAGAAGAAGTTTCATGGCCCAGCAAAGAGCAAGCTTAATATCAAGTCCAGGATTTGCTCGGTAGAAAGATTTGAATGCTTCAGAACCCATCCAAGAAGATCATCTTCCTCTGAATTTTCCACCCCCTCCTTCAATCTAGCAATTCTCTCTTCCATTTTTCGCTCTATAAATTTAAGGATGATTGATCGAGACTGCATTAACAGGACATCCACGGATGAAGAAATGATCTGTTTTTGCTGGGAAAATGTGGCTCTTCAATCATTATATCTTATGATTAATTAAAGTGTGATTACTAACCTTCAAGGCTTTTCTATACGGTGTTCCAGGAAAGTTTAGTGGAGCAGAAACCACTCCTTTCATGAAAGTAACATACTCTTTCTTCAGCTGCTCAGTCTCTGTCTCTCCAGGATCCAAGCTCATCATATGTTTTGCCATCAAATTGAAGGTAAACTGCAATTTCCTTCTCCAATAAGTTAAGTATTCATCTTGGGTTTTGAAATTCTTTTTCTTGGCAATGCAAGTTTCAAGAATTACCTTCTTTGCTTCATCTTGAGCTGAAAATGTGCGATTCTCCTTCCACGAGCTAAGAACAAGCAAGGTTTGCTTCTCCACTTCTTTCAGCAGATGACTTCTCAACCTGGCATGGCTCAAAAAGTTGAGAGCTATACTCCTCATGTTTCTATGCATGTCTCCAACTAGAACCAACATAGACCATTTTCCAAGAATTCCACCGATACTTCTTGGATAGCTGCATTCAAACAATCTTCCTTCACTCTGGAGTATAAATCTGTTAAGTCCAGCATCTGCAGATACTATCGTTGGCTCCCCAAACAAGTTGGACTTGTAAATCTTTCCATACCTGCATATTATAATCAAGTTTTGAGAGCTAATGTTAAGCGGTAATTCACTTCTTGGTTCTGGCAGTCAATTTTTCTTTCTGGGTAGTCTTCGTTTTACCTTGATATGTGTTGTTCCATGAATTCCCCTATTGAAGTAGCGGAGTAAGGCTTCAAGTAGCCAATAGTTTCTCCGATAAATGGCCAGCCCATGTTGCCTGGTGGGAGATTGAATCGAGCCTGCTTTCTTTGCATGAGAATGAAGACCAGGAGTAGAGATAAAATTGAAGGAAGGAGAAGAACAACAAGCTCTGAGTAAGACATGGAGCTCTCTCTCTCTCTCTCTCTCTCGCTCGCTCTGTGTTGAATTTGCTTAGCTTTTCTAATCAAAGTGAAATCAAATAGTATATACTACGGGAACTACTCCACTTATTGTGAAGGCTGAGGAGTTTGTAAGTCGCTTATGGAAATGGAGCTACATTAAGAAATTATTTCAGTGTTGGAAATTAGTTTTATTTTAAAAAGTTAATTCTTTTTTGATATTTAGTATTGTCGTAAAAGAATAAATTGAAAAATATTTTTAAATATTTTATAATATCATAAAAAAATGATTTGAAAAATACCTTTTCAATATTTTAATTTTTTTTCAAGTTTATTAAAAGAATTCGGAGAAATCTAATTGATAAAAAAGTTGAAGAAAGATGAAAAAAATGGTTTTATAAATTATTTCAAATACCTTTTCAATATTTTAATTTTTTTCAAGAATATTAAAAGAATTCGCAGAAATCTAATTGATAAAAAAGTTGAAGAAAGATGAAAAAAATAGTTTTATAAATTATTTCACATAAAATATATAACAATCAAAAGAATGCACATAAATAAATAAATAATAAAGATATAAAATAAAAAAAAATCATCTTATAAATTATTTCAAGTAAAATAAACAGTGATCAAAAGAATGATTATTAAATTTGATACATAAAGTTTTTTTTTATTAAAACAAATAAGAGAAAATCAAAGAATAGTTAAAATAATAACGATCAAAATTGATATAAAATCAAATTAAATCAAATTCTAAAGTTGAAAAAAAATGAAAGAGTTATCTTTTTATTGGGTCACTTTTAAACAACAAAGCTTGTTATTTTTTGTCAATGAGTTTTGTTCGAAAAGAAAGTTCAATGGTGATGATTTTAAAGTTTGATCTTTTTTGAAAAAGTAAACGAAGCTCAATTTAGATATCTTTCATGGGTTGATTCTTATTTTTTTTTATTTAAAGATTCTAGGGGTGTTTTAGGGTTTGTAGGTGATTTTTTTAAAAAAGATTTTATGATGTTTTTAGATGAAAAGGGCTTGAAAATAGATTTTTAGGCAAAAAAGCTACCGGTTTTCCTGACCACCACAATAATAGCTAGTTTTTGAACTAATGCCTAATAGACGATAGGTTGTCTACCACAACAAGAAACAAAAATTGTCAATTTTGTTCTGTTCAAAAAAAAAACTAGAGCAAATTTCTTCTCGCATAGAATCTCTACTCATTCTTTAAATTTTTTCCAAATTCTAGCTTAAACCTCTCGATTATGTTTTGGTCATTTTGTTTTGATCAAATAGTGTTTTTTTTTAAAAATATATATATATTCTAATTTTACTGTTTTAATTATATTTGTCAATTTGACTGTTAAATTAGGTTGAAATTTTATTAGAAGTCTCATGATATATTTTTATATCTCATGTTAAATTTTTAGTGAAGTTAGAGTTTCAAAAGATCTTGTGAGATTATTAATGATATTTTTATAATAATGTTTTGAAAGATTATGTTTTATGTCCTTTTTTTAGATTGATTGTTTTTTTCAATTTCATAATTCAACAATAGGATTATTAAGAATTGAGCTAAATATTTTTTTTTGATTTGCTATATTTGGGGTTATTATAGTCTTATGACCCGGATCACGAATTTAAAAAGTTAACCCAAGGTGATCAGGTTTAATCCAATATGTTACCGTCTCATATTTTTTGAAGTAATATATCATCTTGAATTTTTAAGTTAAACTATATTTTTACCAATTGTTTTGGTCGTCTTTGAACTCATCACGTTTACTAGGTCATATCAGTTCAACTTTAAATTTTTTACTTGTGTTTGAAATTTGAAATTGCATAATTTCAAGTTAGTTTATCTCTGTATTTGAATTGAAATTATATTTATTGAATTAATATTTTAAAGTATATATATAAACATTATTAAAATAATAATTGATCAATCAACTTAACATTGTAAGATATACTTTTAGGCCATTACTTCTAGATGTTGATTGAAAGTTTATATATAATAATAATAAATAAATAAATAAATAAATAAATTCTTGATCTTCATTGTTTTATCAATTGTTAATTGACCAAAGATGGCATGGTCTTATACTAGGCCTTGTTTTTTAGATGTTGGTTATCCAATAATAGGATCAATTACTATTTGATTGATGAATTAATTGTTTGTGTTAATTACAAATCGACCTAGGATGGTAAGTTCCAATATTAAACCTCATTCTTTAGTTATTGATAAGTGAATAATAATACCAATTCATACATCATCTCTAGGATAGTATTTAATTTGATCACTACATAATCATGTCATTTCATAATTTTACAAATTCAATTAGATATTTCTCATTTATAACTAAGCACCCAAGATGGGATGGTCCAATAGTGGACCTTGTTTTTTGAAAGCTACCTAATGGATAATATAAATTTTTCAAACCATAATAACTCTCATTCATAGGTGTTCCATCATACATATATGAAATTATTGAAGATTAAATATTCCATTATTGGATCATGCTCTTTAGATATTATTTAGTATGTAGTAATTTAAACCATAACTATAAGTATCCATTTTTTTCTATTAAATGATCCTATTGTATGTTAATTATCAAGGATGAAGTGGTCCAACATTGGGGCAACGTCATTTGGATGTTAATTAACAAATTATGCAGCCAATTAATATAACTTTATTATTTACCATAAGTTCCAACATTGAATCTTGTTCTTGGGATGTTGTTTTATGAATAATAAAGTTAATTCTCTTAACAACATACATGCTAGTTTAGTCAAACCTTAACGTACAAAAACATATCATATCATTGGAGGGAGAATTTTCCATAAAAAATGAAGAGATTGATTTCTTGTTAATTTTCTATTGGGGGTATACGTAGATAATCAATCAATTTAAAAAAAAAGCTAATTGAGATAGGAAAAACAATGTATATTATACATGTTTTATTATGGATTATAATAGTAAAATTACATTCTTGCTTCAAGGAAAAAACTAATATAAGCAACATGTAAGGGTATATTTGTATTTTTATAGAGTTCATTTTATCATTCTTCAATTATTGAGGAGAATTTCTATCCTTTCATAAACTTTTTATGGGCAAGAACCATTGTTGGTTTTTTATTTCCTAGAATAGTGTAGTGACTCTATCACCCTTGAAAGGCAAACTCTCAAAGCATATTTGCAATGGCCAATTCATCATTTCAAGATAGTTTCATTAGAAATAATTGTTCAGTCTTAGGGGTGATGTTGTCTTTTGAATCATAAAAAAAAAGTTGTTAACATTGCACAACATATGTCAATCACTTTGTTTCCTTCAGGTGACATGTGTAGATGACTGTGGTGGTGGGGAAAAAATGTTCCACCATGCCACTGGATGCATCTTGATGCTCTATTCTTTCTCGAGTGGCGACTGTATGACGATGATGTTTGATTTTGTATTGGTTTGAATTTTTTCCTTCCTTTTAAATTACTCTTTTATATTCATCGATTTTCATGTAGCTAATGGAAAAAAAACACACTAGATCTTGAACTTCTTTTCATTTCAAATTAAGTCTATGTTTTATTTTTTTATTTGGAAAAATCACTTCAAATTGGAAAGTTTTCTCAATTTTAATCCTCCTTAAAATTTTTCATTTCTTTGAATTTGGTTCTGATTTTTATTATTTTTTAGATGATTTAATTATTATTTGTTTCTTGCATTTTCATCATTATTCTTTCTTTTTATTGGCTATTTTGTTAAATGTTGTATAGTTCTTAATTTTATCCTTCAAATTAAATTTATGGTTTTTTTCAATAGTAATAATATTTATTTTAGATTGGTCAATCTTTTGATTTTTTAATTGTTTCCTTTGCCCTTTTATCAAAGTTTTATTGTTTATAATTCTATCTTTGAAATGAAGTTTGTGATATTTCTGCATTTTAATAATAATAATAATAATAATAATAATAATTGTGGTAGTAATAGTAATAATACTATTAATAGTGATGGTAATGATAATAGTAATGTTTGTGCTAATGATAGTAACAAATGATAATATTAATAAGATTGTGATGATGATGATGATAATATTATTGATTGTGATAATAATAATTTATCATAGTAGTACTAGTGAAGAAGAAGATAATGATGATGATGATGGTGTTAATAGTAGTAGTTTATTATAATGGTTATAGTAGTTATAATAATAATAATAATAATAATAATAATAATAGTAGTAATAGTAGTAGTAGTAGTAGTAGTAGTAATATTTCTATTAATACTCATAATAATAATAGTAAGTCATAATAGTAATAGTAGTATGGATTGTAATGGTTTAAATAATAATAATAATAATAGTTTTAACAATAATAAATAATAATTATGCTATTAGGACTAATAATGTTAATAGTAATTATATGGGCAACAACAACAACAATGATATTACTACTATTATTAATTGTAATGTGGTAATAATTGTAGCAACAACAATGATAATGATATTGATAGCAATACTATTATAAATAATACTAGTAGTAAAAGTAATAGTTACAATAGTAGATACTACTACCACCTACTATTACTATTATTATTATTCATAATATTGTTATTCTCAATATCATTATTGTAATAGTAATAGTAATTGTGATAAAACTAATACAAAGGTAATAATAGTAGTAATTATAAGAATAATATTAACAACAACAACTATTATTATAAGTATAAAGGTAATAATAATGGTGATAGGAATCACGATGATAACACCAATAATAATAATAATAATAATAATAGTAGTAATAATAATAATAATGATAGTTGTAATGATTAGGGTTGTCAGTTTTGATTCCATTTCATCGAAACGATCGAAACATTTCGTATTAGTTAAAAAAATAAAACGACATAGTTTTTATCTCGGTTTAAATTCCGGCTTATTCCGTAATTTTTGACCAAATACCGACCGAAACATTCTAGTTTTGTTTCGCCCGTTCCGACCAAATAATGTTTTTTTTTAAATAATAAATAATTTTACAATATTAATCATATCTCTTAATCTGATTGTTAGAGTGATATGAAATTTTATGATGAATCTCTCGATATATTTATATATATTATGTTAAAATTTAAGACCAATCAGAGAATATAATGACCTTGCGAGATTGATGATGACATTCCCGTAATATTATACATGCTCATAATTTTGTTCAGAAAAATCATTTTATTGTTTCTTTTTTAGATTTAATTGCACAATTCTAAATAATTTTATTTTTGGATTTGAACTAATTTTTTTGAATTCATATATTTAATTATATATATAAATAAACAGTACAACCTTGAAATGACGCACCGAAACGCTTCAAAACCGAAACATTTCGTTTCAATTGAAAAAATAAAGCACTAACTGAAATGGAATTGACAACCTTGGTAATGATTATGAAAATAGTAGACATGATGATGATAACAACAACAACAATAACAATAGTGATAATTCATCATTCAATGTTAGATTTGCTGAGAATTGAGTTTCACTGTTTTTTTATGTATGATATTTTTGATTTAATAACTTGAATTACATGTTTAAAAAGTTTACTTGGCTCCATGTCCTTTTTACCTTTTATTTTATTGTGTTTCTTCATGATTTTATTATTTAATATTGATTATTAAAATAAAAAATGGTTACCCAAGTTTTCATTGAACAACCTATTAGATAAATCAACTCGCATCACGTTAATTTTTTATATGATTTAATTGAAAGCTCGTATTAGATAATATTTTTAAATTAAAAAAAATTATTTTTTTAACAGGTTTAATAATACTGTGAAAACAATTATCATACTCTTAATATTTTTTTCTTTATTTAAGAATACTTTGTCCGCGGCTAGGTAGTAATAAACAAATAGAGAGAACCTACTCTTCATCAAAATAATTGTTAGAAACAACTTATTAATTTTATTCCTTTTTTTTTCTTCTTTCTGGTCATGGTATATGAGCCCATGATCATGATGAATCCACGTGCATTCATTATTGCCCCTTCACGTGAATACCCGTTTCCCAACTTATTTTTTCTTTCTCGATGGTCAGGCAAAGCTTGCTTGAGCCACACAACACTCCCGTTTAATTGATGCCAGTTTACAGCCCGTCACTGGATCTGAGTTCTTATCAATATTCTTTTTAAGTTATCAAAAACTATTTAATATTTTTATTAAACTTATTCTAATATTCATATTTTTTCAATTTTACTCACATAACCTAAATCAGGTTTAAAAGCAATATTTAATGATTGTTAAAAAAATCTAAGAATAAAATTAATAAAAGGGGAAACAGAGAAAATAGGGATGAATTGAAAAAAGAAAAAAACAAGGAGCTTCATATTAATATTTTCCAAGTATTTTAATTGTATTTAAGTAATGTTTATATAAAAAATATTTATTAATAGTAATAAAACTTTAAAAAGAAGCTTAAAATATATAGTTTTTTAATCTAAGAATAATATTTTTTTATTTTAAAAAAAATAGTTTTGATATCAGCACATAAAATTATTTATGATCTAAAAATATTAAAAAAACTTATTTAAAATAAAAATTTTTTTCAAAATTGCTTTTGAAATATAATACTAACCAGGTATTTACTAATATATAATAGAAAAGATTCTAAAGAAGGAGATGTGGCCCAATAGCATTGCTGTATTTATCATCTGTGGATTTGTTGTCGAACAACACTATTTTTTAATCTGATCATAAATATCCAAACAAAACAAAAGCTCACTCGTGCGGGTGGCCAGCACGGCCAATCATTGCTACCACAACCCTCAATATTCGATGTCTTACACGTGGCAAAGTTGCATGCGTGGGTGACAAGACTAATAAGAGAATTGCTAAATAATAATAAAGAGCCCATGCAGCGGCTTATTATTTTTTTCTGGGTTCAAAATATGTAATCTTTTTATTTTGTATATAGATTTTTTTTTTAGTTTTGATTTCTTTATTTTTTTAGTATTTATGGGATAGTTTTTATTTTTTGTTCACAGTTATTTATCTATACTCTTAGTTTTGACTTTTAATTTTTTATTGCTATCTATCTCTACATTAAATGCATTTTGCTTTAAAACACAAAGTAAATTTAATTTTGGTGGCATGAAATGAGAGTGAAACTCTCTCTTATGCATGTATAATGAAATATTATATTATTAGTGATTTGTTATCTCTGGGTTTTATTCATTGTATTTTATCTACGTGTGGTTTAATATATTTTTCATTTAAAGTAATTTTTATTTTTTTATTTTTTAAGATATATTCCTGATATTATTATATTAAAACTATTTTAGAACACTGAGATTAAATTAATTTGATATTGTTTTTAAAAAAACTTAGTTCATTTTTTGTTTATATATTAATGTGTAATTAAACAAATATCAAAATATATAATTAGTGTAACATATTTTTAATAAAAAATAATTTAAAAATAATTTGTATTATTATTTTTATCGACTCATTCATAATAAAATGATTATATAAAAACAACTAAATAATCAAAAATATTTTTTAGGCAATTTCTTTTTACATGTTAAAAAATTTGGTCTGGCTACAACGAAGCGCATGACAAGTGACTTGTATTTTTTTAATTGTAGATCATTTAGCCCAATTTTTCCACTTGTTTTTTTCTACATGAGGCTTCATATATTTTTTTGTTTATGTGATATTAGATTTGAAATATCATACAAAAAAGTCATAAAAGTCATTTTTTAACAAAAACAACCTCGACTAATGAATTATTTTCGATTTTTATTCACATTGTTATTATCATACTTGTTAAAAGTGTCATAATTATTACAGCTGTCATTATAACCATTATAATAAATGATTAATATTCTAATTATTATTGGTAATACCACCATTATGATCATTATAATCGTTATTGTTGTTATTATTACAATAATTAATACGATAACCATCATCATTATTTTTATTAATATTATTTAAATTATAATGAGTATTATTATCATTATTATAATTATTTTTGTCATTATTGATATTCTATATATTATTTTATGAGTTATTGCTGCTATTAATCACACCATAAACACTATAACCATTACAATAAATTATAATTACTATTATCATTATGATTATATAATTGTCATGGTCAATAGTAAAATGCGTCTATGGCTACAATTTTACTGCCTTTTGTTTTAGCTTTTTTGTTATATGTTTCCCACACTTGTTTTATGGATTATATAATTCATTTTTATAGTATTTGTTTTCGTGATTAAACTTTATTTCATGCAATTTCATCTTTCCAACTTAGATTAGCATGATTTTACTTGTAGAGATTTTTTTCACTTTGCATATTCTTACACGTGGAAAGTGTCACAAAAAATGGACATGTTATCTGTCTAAATCAATAACATGTTATCCATGTCAATATTTTTTTTTATTAATATGGTTGTGTGAATTAACTTATATGTACCTGAATTAATTTCACAAACCTTAAAGTTAATAGTTATGTAAACTTTAAATAACTATAATATTAATAATCACAAGGCTCAAACCTGAGATTATAGAAAAAAATAAACCTCTTAATCTAAAATTTTTACTATTGAATTATCTACTAAATGATTATGTTTTTTTTAATTTTTGTTTTATAAAAAAAATAAGGGCATGTTGTCTGCTATTTAAATAAGAAAATAAAACAAAAGGCAAGTTCTAAAAGTTTCCTCTATGAGGTAGACGAACTTTTGTTTAAACTACTATTAATCTACATAGCTTTATTAAAAATGTAAGAGAAATATTGATAAATGAGGATTGTAACAAAAAAATAATTTTTTATTTAAATAATTTTTTAATATTTTAAAATATTTTAATATGAGGATGTCAAAAATAAATTTTAAAAAAGTAATATTACTATTAAAAACAATAATTACAAACCGTTACTAAATAGAAAATACACGAGCGGTATACCCGCACGATGCGGTGGTTTTTTTTTATCTATGTAGAAAATTTATTGCTTTTATATGTATTGTATTTTATTATTTTAATATTTATCTAGTATAATTATAATTGATAAAATTTATGTAATCAAAATGGAAAGTGACGCGTATATTTTGTAATTGCAGATAACGTAAGTAAATTTGTATTTTTTTTTAGTTTAAATTTTTCCCCGACAATATTATATTTAAAATATTAAAAATGAAAATATTGTAAATTTGCTTTTAAGAAATAAACTTAAACAAAAGAGTACCAAATTTCAATATTAATTTTAAAATGATATTAATTTTTTTTATTCCAAAAATCCTAGGTCATGTTTTTTTTCCCTATATATATATTCCTATGAGATAATATCCAATAAATATTAGAACATATAATTAATGATAGACTAAAAATATCCTAGAAACTTTAACAAAATTTATAAAAAAAAATATCATTGTCATCACTGTCCAAACAATAAAAATTATTAGATTATATGGAGAGAAAAAAACATTAACAAAAGAGTAAGCAAGAAAAACAATTAAATTATTATTATTATTATTATTATTATTATTATTATTATTATAATTATTATTATTGTGTTAAGTACAAAATTAAAATTCGAAGACAATTTTTTTTATGTTATCCGATTTATTCATTATATGATTATAGTAAATGTATTTAAGAATACTGATATTAATTTTTTTATTCAAAAAATCCTAGGTCATGTTTTTTTATCCCTATATATATTCGTATGAGATAATATCCAATAAATATTAGAACATATAATTAATGAAAGATTAAAAATATCTTAGAAACTTTAACAAAAGAAAAATAAATAAATATCATTGCCATTACTGTAAAAACAATAAAAATTATTAAACTATACGGAGAAAAAAAAATATTAACAAAAGAGTAAGCAAGAAAAACAATTAAATTATTATTATTATTATTATTATTATTATTATTATTATTATTATTTCTATTATTATTATTATTATTGTGCTAAGTACAAAATTAAAATTTGAAGGCAATTTTTTTTTTTGTGTTATCTAATTTATTAATTATATGATTATATTAAATGTATTTAAGAACACTGATAGTAATTTTTTTTATTCAAAAAATCCTAGGTCATGTTTTCTTCTCCTCATATATATTCCTATGAGATAATATCCAATAAATATTAGGACATATAATTAATGAAAGACTAAGAATATTCTAGAAACTTTAAGAAAAGAAAAAAAATAAACATCATTGCCATTTCTGTCAAAAAAATTAAAGTTATTAAATTATACGGATATTATTATTATTATTATTATTATTATTATTATTATTATTATTATTATTATTATGTTAAGTAATAAATTTGCATAGAAGGATAAAATTGAAAGAAATCAAACTTTGATACCCAAAATATTAAGGATTTATAATTAATTTGCATGGAAGGATGCAATTGAAATCAATGAAAACTTTGATACCAAACAAATTCCGAATTCCAGGCCAATCCACTCAATTAAAAGAATGAGGATCGAATTGGAACTCCACTATATAATCAATTTCAATTGAGGGATGAAATTGAAAGAAATTAAAACCTATATAATAGCATTAAGGGCAATAATAACAAATAAAATTGTTCAGGGACTGAAATGAATTTTGACAAAAAACAGCTGAGCTGACATCAGCTGGAGCAAGCAGGAGAGAGAAAGTGGGGGTGAAAATTCAAAGGACCATTGACACATATCCGGACATCATATTGACACACGCGCCGCCCCATGTGGAAGAGAGCATGCCTGAAAACCATTCTAGACGCCGGTGGGGCATTTTTGGACGCCGCATGACGCCGCACGCGCCGTCCGAAAAACACGTGAGCGTTGGAACGGACGGCGCGTCACGCGACGCGCCAACAGTTTTAAGCGAAAAAAAATAAAAAATAGGCTAATTACCGTAACGCCCCTAAACTCCAGGCCTGGTTTTTGTCGTTTTCGGGGGGTTAAATCGTCGATGCACTGTTCAATCTAATATTAAAAAAATAAAAAAGCCGGCCGGCCGAGCTGGACCGGTCCGGGCCGGACTGGTCAATTACCGTCCAGCCCCCGAAAAAGACGGCGTTTTTTGTCTTTTTCGGGGGCTAATTTCGTGCATACACTGTTCATTTAAAAAAAAAAAGAGGACCAACACCCGCGATGCACCGAGTCTTATTGCCAATAAACAGTGCCAATGTCTCTTGAGCAACAGTAATGAACAGTTGAGGGTGCGATGCCTTTTAGGTTATTTGATAATAATAAGCACATGGATCTGCATTCATAAATAAAATAAGAGGAAGAAAATCTAGAGTTATGAATAAGGAAAAGGACAACTAAATCCATTCAAAACTACTAATGCCTATAAAATAATTAATGAATGGATCAGCCTATAAGTGTTTACTTTTTTCTTTTGATGGTGCAAACGCAGAGACCTCAATCATTGCCCACGCGCGGGTAAAGCAGAAAACGTGGCCGCACGATGCTCAGCGCAATGATTTTGCAAGGCAAATGATGGCAGTTCGTGCCCTCCCCCGGAAGGAGAAAATAAAAGTAGACACGATCTTTGACCAGTGTCTCCAGCCGACTTTCTTTCCATTTTATTTGGCAGCTAAGTGAATTTTGGAGGGCCTCTGTCATTGTGCCTCTCATAATAAGGACACCTGTCCTTCTCCTGGCCAAAATAAAAAGGGGACCCAGCAACGGTAAACATGTTCAAAATAGTCAACTGCTGTCATGGTAGGGTCATTAAAACACTTGAGATGGATCAGTAGGAACGCCTTAGCTTCACTTATCCATAACATGTATAATCCACATTCTTGACATTGAGATTTGTGTTATAAAGATAACGTTGACTCAAACTTATGCGCTCTCTCTCGATCTGGGAGAATAATCTGAGATATGCATGGTAAATGATCCGAGGGATTGCTCGGAGCCATATCGTACCTGACATTACCGTCTCTGCTGGATTTAACGGTCAAGACATGCACATAGCGGCGGCTGCTTGCACCGGCCAGATGATCAGAGCCGGTGGATACACCTCCCTGCAAGTTTATGCCGCTGTGTCATGAAGTACGTAACAGGTGAAACACCAGAATGAGGGTATTTTCTTTGAAGGTTCAATAATGAACTACTAATAATAATAATAAAATTAGGGTAAATAATAACGATATCCCATTGGTTCAGGGATGGCTTGAGAACCAAAGTGTGGCTACCTTACCATCTAGTGGTCCAAAATGGTAGCTACTTTTGCAACTCGCTATAACAAGGAACCCTAAAATATGCGGCAGAGAAGTCAAAAAAGGGCATCCCGACCCAAGATCAATAAAATATTATAATGTGACCTAGTGAACAGTTAACACTGACTTCTCACTTTCTAGTGTGTTGAAAGCTTCCCTGAACAGCGAAAGCGAAGCATGTAAAGTCCATCTTTGAACATAAAAAGAATGGAACAAATCTAGCCATTTATATTTGACTGTGAAAAACCCAGTAGGGCTCCGTTTCTTTTTTCGGCTTTCGGCTGCGTCGCATCGGGCCAACAATCACCCACTGACAGTTTGAATTTTTAATGTGAAGGTGTCATCCAGGATTCTGCCAATACAGAGCCATGCATGCAAATCTTCTGGGTGTGATAGATGTACAAAAATAGCTAGATTCCACGACAGCACGCAGCCGGAGTTTTCCTCAGCGAATCACCTTGCGTCTAATGATATTATGCATGCGTAATCAATAATATTTGACACACAAATTGAAGGATTCATGATGGGATTGGGACTCACGCGAACCTGAATCAATATTTAAATCTCAGAATTATTTGAGCCAATGGAAGGGTTTTGATTGATTGGCGAGAACATAGGCGTTTTAGTCAAATTGAGATATTGCTTTGTGTTATCAGCTAAGAAAAGAGATGCCGGCTTAGCTATCTTTTGGATTGAAAAGTTGACTCATAGAATAGTGTATTGCTGCTCTCTGGATAGATAGATCTCTAGTCAACATTTTAAAACTGAACGAGTGAGTTAATAAAGATAAAGACCCCAGGCATTATATAAGATCAAGATGTTTCCCACGAAGAATCACATCACCTTTTGGCCGGGTTACGGATTTATTGCACATGAATCTTGGATGCGAGCGTCAAATGGGAAGGTTTAATGAGATACGTGTCCTACAAATAATTCCATGGATAGAAGAAACACTTAAGGGTGTGTCTGGTTTATACAAGCAACTAATCCATGGTTTTTGTATACTATTTTCATCCAAACAAATATCTAGCATGCCACCCTAATAGTTTTAGGCGTGTGAATGTGATGTTTGGTGATATAAGAGATCATATAGATAGAAAAGATATCATGACTACTAATTTAAAAGAGATACAACCTCATCAAGTATCTAGATTTAAAAATCTTATAGGAGCATGTTAACCATTTACGATGTGCTTGTGCTTAATGTTTTGAGAAATAAAAAAAGTATTTGTTAATGTTAGAGAATAATATAAATCATATTATGGGGTCTCACCTACAAGCTTAAGTTTTTAGGTGAGATGGTTTCTTAACATGGTATTAGAACTTTGTTAACCCAGCGGTCACGAGTTCGAATCTCACCACCCTTATTTTATTTGATAAAAACTAAGCACAAAGTGATGTGAGCCTGTGCAAGTTGAAACTTGAGGGTGTGTGTTAGAGAATAATATAAATCATATTATGGGGTTTCACCTACAAGCTTAAGCTTTTAGGTGAAATGGTTCCTTAACAGTTAACTTAAATAATTGTAATTTTTTCTTGGATAAAATTCCACTTCTTGTCTTATATTGTTAATGAAATTGAAATGGTAAACAAAGCTCTATAACAATGTCTTATAGCAATTAGAAAAGAAGAATGAAAAATATGAATCTAAAGATAACAAAGGTCGTAAGTTTGTTATCTTTAAACTTGGGATTGGGTTCGATGCATATGAGAAAGGAAATATCTTCAACCATAAAAGATAAAAGATATGGTCATTTCAAGTACTTGAATGAATTAATAACAATGCATAAAAATGTGAACTTCTAAATGATATAATATTAGTGCTACATCTAATGTTTATTATCATTCTCATTTTGACGTAAGTGATAATTCAAGGTTGAATATTTTTAAGAAAAGGAAAAAAAAATTAACAAATAATACCATAGGATCCATCACATATACTGATCATACCATTTATAAATGCAAGAACCAAGAGGATCTAAGATACATTCAATGGGCTGATGCATGACATTTAGGTTGAGCAAGCCTTGAGAATTTCTTCTAACATGGCATCACACATGAATTTAAGTTTAAATGGGGATCAAGCCTTAATTAACATGATTCAACCAAGAGATGTGAATGCTCTAACATGTATGAGAGCTTTATTATACAATTTTATATTAATGGGTATAACTTTTAATCTAGTTGTTAGATTAAATTGAAAGTTTTCTAAGATATTTTTAATGCTATGTTTCTTATAGGGTTTGAGTCTCGTTACAATCATACATAAGAAAGGTTTTTTGATAATACATAGAAATCACTATTTAAGAATATACAAAATGGTTTTTTTTTATTAACGTGAATGTCTGGACCAGCTTGAGCGCATATCGACTCATCCCACGGACCTTGAAGTTAACGATCATCTAAGGCTTTAGTGATCATAATATTAACAATCATAGAACTCGAACTTTAGACCACATGGGAGCAACTATTTAGTCTCAAACTTTACCACTAAACCACCCGCGAGATGATTTTATACAAATTGGTCTTTTATTTATACAAGAATTGGTCTTTGTATTTTAGTTTAAGTCAAACATATAAGATACCAATGCCAAGTATAAAAAGGCTATCGATAAACATTGATGTGCCAAAATACTCAGTGAAGGAGATATGATGATGGATTTTTTTTTCCACAAAGAAGAGATTTCTAATATGGATGTATAGTAAGAAAGATCAATGGCTTTGTTTATTGTCAATCTACTAGATGATATAAGTATTTCTAAGAACTTAGATTATGTTCTTGACATTTATTCTTATATTATGAAGATAAATTGATATATCTAGACTTGGATGTTGGCTCAAGGTCGACTCTCTTACAAGTAAAATGTCTAGCATTAATTGAATGTTTAATGAATATGTTTATGGACTCAATGGATAGTCTTTTAGACCAAGTTGATCAACTAAAGACATCACAGGGGAAAATCTCATAGAATTGAGCAATGATTTATATTCATCTGCATCGATTCATCATAAACATGGGCATTGATTCATCATATTCATATGCAGGCCAAGAGAAGGTCCCCTGCAATTCCCTCGTGCGGTATGTTGGGGCCATAAACTCATTAACCAAGAGCAATCATGCGTCTATGTGCCACCCATCACCATCACCATTTCATGTTATTCTCTTACTTTGGTCTTCCCTAGCTCGTGACAACTGGTTTATATCCCATGGGGGACCGACCATGAGAGCACTGGTTCATTGACAAGCCAAGAAAGAAAGCATCGAGGCTAATATATTCCTGTTATGATTGCATTCTCTACAAAAACACCAGCACTTGCATTTGACATGAATGTTTTCACATCGGCATGGACGCGTGTCTACTCGCATGGTCCAGACATTTATCATTCGAATTATAGAAAAGTCTTAATACCACTAAGGTTCAAGCTTGGAGTACAATCCAGGTTCAAGCCTGATGACAACCTTGAAATAGATTAGGGAGAGGAAGAGGGAGAGGAAGAGGCTTCCATGCTGTAAGGTTGTTAAAATCGTGATTTAACTTGTAAAATCATATAATTTTATAAATTAAAAATATAAATCTGGTAAATTCAGCTAAAAAAATTGAACCCATTAAAATTAGTCGAAATTCAATAAAATCAATTAGAATAGTAATATCATACTATATCGGTCCAATTTTTTAACCCTGCTCTTTCCACCTACTTTTCTCTTTCCCCTGCTCTTTCCACCTACTTTTCCAAGTAACAGTGGTGATGGGCTTTTAAATTGATGTGATATCTTCTTCTTTTTTGTCATTATAATAATTTTTTAATGTATTTAATTGAAACTGCTGTTAAAATTGATGTTACAATATTTATGTGTGTGTGTATATATATATATATATAATACTTATTATTTGATCATTTAATAACATATACATATACATGCATCAAATATATGCACACACGCATATATATATATATATATATATATATATATGCGTGTGTGCATATATTTGATGCATGTATATGTATATGTTATTAAATGATCAAATAATAAGTATTATATATATATATATATATATATACACACACAGTGTGTGTGTGTTATATTAATTTTAAGGTATTGATAAATCAATTTTTTATTAAAAAATTAAATATTCTATAAAAATATCTATATAATATAAATATATATTTCAAGTTAGGTTCATACAGTTTTTAGGTTAAGTTTGACCATATTCATACCTTATATATTATCCATTGAGTCTAAAAAAATTATATCCATTCAAGTCAGGTCGAGTTGATATCCATCAAATTTAAATTAAGCTCTCAACCCTAATAGTATTATATGGACTCTTCCACCATGTCCAGAAAATAATTATATAATTACACGGATGATATTGAGAATTTTGGAATTAAAGGTATATAAAAAATATTATGAATCATACTACAAGTAGTAGTAGTAGTAATAATCATTGTGATAGTAATATTTTTGATGAATATCTCAATAATAATGAGGATGATGAAGATAATGAGGCTGATTGTAATTAACATAGCACACCAACACAATATTTGTTTTAAATTTGTTAGTTTTTACCTTATAAAATTTTATGGACATAGTCGTTTTATATTGTATTTTTAAGTTAATTTAAATCATGTATAAATCTTAACTAATGAAGTCTTATGACCATAATTATACTGTATTGTATTCGAAAATATTTTTGTACGGAAATATTTTATCTATAATTTTACAATCCAATTATATAATCCAAATTCAAATTACAATTCCGTATCATATAAAAAAAAATAATTTTAACAACTTTGCTCCGATGCCATTTCTATTCCGGGCCATTCAACTTCTCAGATGCACGGGAAGGAAAATTACAGCGCATATTGCGAAAAATGAAAGCCAGAAATTACAAGCACGCTAAAAACTAAGGCCCAAAAGAATGCTACAGTGACACAACGCGGCGTGGAATTAAGGGAAATCTTAACACTTAGTGGCCGTTTGGTTCCGCGGTTCACGCTGCGTTTGCGTGAACCGCGGAGCTGAAATTTATTTTCACCAAACGGGACCCCAGCGTTTTGTTTGTGGGTCCCATACTAAAAATTGAGTTTCGTGCCGCGGATGCAAAAGCTTCGAGAGATGCTTTTGCATCTGCGGCACAAAATTGACTCGCAAAAGTCGATCAATTGCAAAATTGACAATGTCACGGTTGGTCCCTCACCTCCCTCATCTCCCTCGCCTCTCTCCCGCACCCTCGCCTCTCTACTCACCTCCCTCGGCCGTCCCGATACCCTCCCTCACCTCACCTCCCTTACATACCCGACCGTCGACCCCTCGTCTTCTCCCTCCCTCACGTCATCTCTGTCTTCTCCCTTTTGATTCGCGTTTAGGATCTTAGAGAGACATCTTCCAGAT
Source organism: Salix suchowensis (assembly GCA_029030765.1). NCBI lineage: Eukaryota > Viridiplantae > Streptophyta > Magnoliopsida > Malpighiales > Salicaceae > Salix > Salix suchowensis. The sequence continues at coordinate 11,193,885 of CM054984.1, read as the reverse complement.
GCTTGATCTAAGCATTTCGGACATGAACCATGTATAGTAGAAATCCCTCTACCAAGCAAAGACTCGTTCTTTTGACTCAGTCCCAAACCACTTTGTTTGGGACATTTTCTGTCCGATCAAGACGAGAAGTTTTGGGGGGACAACAACTCTTGCGTGTCCTTCTAGGAAACAACATATTGCTACAAATTTACCGATTCATCGGGGCTCAAGTTTCTAACTACATACGTGAGAGTGGTTTGTGTTCATAACCAAGCTTATTAGTCCCCTCATGAACCGGTTTAATACTTTGATGATAGATAAAACATGTTAACTCAGTTTGATATATAAAAAATTGTTTTAATTTTTTTCTTAAAAATAAAATAATATATTTTGATTTTTTTTAAAAAAAAATGAAAATTTAACTGAGCTATAAATTAATCTGTTGGGCTAACTATTTTTTCTATTGATTTAATATGAAAATCAATCCAAATTTACGTCAATTATTTCAAACATTTTGTTACTATAATTATTAATAAATATAAAAAAAATATTCCAACAAAATATTTATATAAATGTATGTGTGTGTGTTTATACATGTGTATTTTTAATTAATTTAACAAGTTGACAGCAATTTGAAAAGCATGGTAACCAAACACACAAAATTGCTTTTCATTAAACTCAACATCAACCACAGTTTTAACAAACATAAATTTCAGTTATGAACCGCAGCTAAAAACGCTTTTCAGAAACCAGTTTTTTGTCAACTTCAACCACAACAGCTATAGCTAGCAACAGCTGTGCCAAACAGGCACTTAATGTCTATAAACACAATTATTTGCTATGTGCGTGGCAGCTAACAAGGAACCAGTAAGGATATTGCATTCATAAGTTGCGATGAAAATTTTGAGCTATCTGAATTCTGAACCCACAAGGCTGTAACACTGAGGTTTCTTCGGAAAGAAAAAATCAAATGATATTTTAGAAATTTTATGATTTCATCGCATGTTGTTTATCCAATGGTGTTCAATATCGATCTGTAGACCTACGCTGTAATATACAGACTTAATATAAAATATATGATTTCTCTGAAATTTCACAAAAATAGAAATAGAAGTAATCTTTTGTTCGGCTCAATTTCCAATATAATATATATGAGAGTATTTTAGTTATATATAAAATTTTCTATTGACTGAGGACGCAACTGAAATTTTTTAAAACTTGATAGGTAGTACTATTTCGACCAAATTATAGGATTCTAGGGTTTAATTTTTCATGCATATATATATATATATATATAAATATTGATTTAAGAATTCAATAGAACAATATATGTAATATATATTTAGTTATTTAATTTCAAATTAAATAAGCTTTAATTGAAAAATTAAGACAAAGAAAGCTAGACGAAAGGCCTGGGAGGCCCTGAGACATTTGACCCCGCAAAAATCCAGGCGCAGTGTGTGGGCTTGACATTTTAATTATTATTTAAATAGATAGATAACGTGTTATTCGTTTTTTTTTATAAAAAAAAAGAAACAACTTTGCATTGTTTATAAGCCTTGATTTAGAGCACTAAATAGGTTTCAATTGTAACTTATTTTCACCTAAACACACATAAAAAAAATAATCTATCAAATTAAAAACCCTCAACATAGAAATCAGACGCATACGGTTTTGTAAAAAGAATTCCGATGCCGGGAATCGAACCCGGGTCTCCTGGGTGAAAGCCAGATATCCTAACCGCTGGACGACATCGGAGATGGTTCTCCAACAACTGCTAATATTTAGTTTAATTGTTAAGTCCTTATTGCCGGTAACTAAAATCAAGCTGTTCATCATCCAGAAATAGTAATGAGTTCCGGTATTGACTCTAGCTATGCTGAGAAGTTGCAGGGAAAGATGCCTGTACATCTTTAATTTTCCTATTGAAATGCTAAACCTTCTTTAATTTTCCTTTCTAGACAAGTCAAATGATGTTCTAACAAGAAAGGGAAAAAAAGAGAGATCCCAGCGTTCGTGAAAGCTTATAGACTGCACGGGCAAATACAAGTTCTTAACAATGTCATTTCTGATTTACTTCAGATGACTGAGCCAATTCGATGCTTATCATAACATTCAAATCATATCAATCATTACCCTCCAAACTCAGTTCTGCTAAGGAGAAAATTCTTCTACTGATCAGCAGTCCAGAACCATATTGGGGCGACGCAATACTGCCTGGCATTATATGCACAACTTTCTTGATGACAAATTGTTGAAAACAACTATACTGGTGGCACTGCGAATTTGCCAGGTCCTGTTGAACGAACAGCATGTGAATCCATCGTGTTCAATATCTGTGGTATTGACATTCCCCCTGAGATGACAATTTCTGCCTCGCATGGAAAAGAAAGCACAAGATTAACATCCCATTTGTTGAAACTACCAAAGGATTTGCTTAAGAACTCTCACCGATTCCTTCTCGAACTGAGAGATTAGGTCTCAAAATATCCTTCGAACGGATGAGGAAAATATCCCCAATATAAAGGTGGTTGGTTGGCACATACACACAGCACAGTTCCTCCGCACCCATGCTTCCACGAAGAATAACAATAGATGTGATAAATCCGAAGGCATATTCCCCATGACGTGGATGCCTTATGATGGCCACTTCCTTGAAGGCATTGGAGCTCTGATCTGTAATACAAATTGATCTTCAAACCCCAAGTTCAGAGAAGCCTAATATTAGGAAGCGAGTTGATTAACCAAACCTGGGGAAATTGCTGCACTGATCTGTTTAGAAGCAGAGTAAATATAGCTGACAAAAGGCATTTTCTTGATAAACCATTCTCCCAAGCCAAGGACAGAAGCTCCCAACCATGAGGACATGAACACGCCAATCAGGAAGATGAAAGAGATGGAGGTCACAAATCCAAGACCTAACACAGATTAGTTAGAGAAAAATATTTTTCAGAGCAGAGAAGGCATTGATGGTACCAGCTCACGCCAAATAGCTAATACTGTAGCAGCTAGAATTTCTGGTCAGTTTGGACACAAGATAAAAATCTTTAGTTAGGCTGGTTTCACTCTTCTTCTTTTATATCCTAAACAAGAATCATAAGAACACAACGATTTATCTCCATTAAGTACACATAATATGCTCTTGTAGTCATGACAGAATTATTGCTGAGCAGTGAGCACCGTTGATCCTAGCAGCTCGAAATGAATATTTCATTTATAAATGAATATATCAGTTCCTTGAAAATGGTAGATGACGATTATTTACAAATGAAGAATCTAGTAACAAAGAAAAGAGAGATCTTCTATCTATTAAACAGAGGTTATGGTTCTGCATGGTTAAAACGACAACTAGAGTTGGGCCAATCTGTTGCCAGGCCAACAGGATGATATCATAATGCCGGTAACGGGGGTAGCATTTAGCTTCCAACTGGTTCTTTTCAGAAAAATTGCTTATCCCCTTCATATAAATCCCACATAATTCTTACAGCATCCTCATCAGCTAAAGTAATAAAGGACGACAGACCTCCTGTCAAATTGTTTTTAAGAAAAATACTTCCCATAAATAAATGGCTAAATTGAGAGCGTCCACTACTCTAAGAACCTCACTTCTTCATTTCCTTGGAGCCAAATATTTCATTGCCATGTCCAGATGATGCTTTGAGCATCAAATAAATGTAAAAAAACACAGGTATCCACACGAAGAGAAAGAAATAATCTAGTGAACTATGCAATAGAATGGGAGAATGTTTACACCCACCAAATATATTGACTCCAAAATGAGCATAGATTGGAGAGAAGAATCCATCCACAAAACTAATAAACCACCAAGTGATGCAGAATGTGATGGCTATAGGAAGCAAAATAACACTACAAAAGCAAAGCAAATTCTTGTTATGCACGAAGAAAATAAAAATGTATCAAGAAACTTCCATGGTTTCATCTTGGGAGGATGCAGAATTAAAGAAATTAGTCATTTCATTGGAACAATGTGATAATGTGAAGTGTTAATATCTACATTTCAGGATTGTTAAAGGCTACATTAAGACATGTATGCACATAGATACTCTTCTAATAACTGTTGCATTATGGTTTACGGAAACCTTGAATCAAGCAAATATATCATGACAATCAGTCCTGAAATCATCGGGTTTGAAATACCATTCAGGACTTGATTTGCAAAGACTGGCACTCTATCCAGAATACAGGGGACTAGACAAGATAAATGCGCAAGGAAAGATCAAGAAATTAATCATATATATCCATTTAGTTACAGAGTTAGCACAATGGAAGACAAAAAATATATTCCCGCCAGATTGTTGGTTTATTTCAGGAATCTTAAGTGCTAACCAATTGGTTGACTGGTGCACTTGCAAACAAAATTTGGACGCAACTGATCAGCCTTGCGAGAATGTGAATACAGATACGAGGCCAAGAATTCTATGACCTTACCAAAATTCTAAGACATTTTCATATACATCAAAATGTGAAAATCTTCTTGATAACCCAACCACTTTGAAACTACTAATTAAGAGACTTACATTATTCTAAAAGAAACAGCGTGATGGGGAGAGAAGAGGCCGTAGGCAAAATTTTAAAGAGGATAAAAGAAAAAGTTTGAACACCAATGGATAAGTGAATAAAAAAATGATGAATATGTACTACAATATTGGAACTATTGAGCAGAAAGAGCTTACCATCCAGACATAAACTTCTTCGAAGCCCAGCTTCTGATGACTTTAGACATTGCCTGCACGACAAAATATTAAAATTATTTAAGTTAGGTAGATTTCAGACTCGTTGACATAGAAATTCTAGCATGCATCAAGCCACTCTCCCTTTAACTTGCACTCATGTATTATGATTACATTTGTTTTTATCTAGTAATCATTAGAATTCCCTTTAGCACATCTAACATCTCAGAATTAAATCATCGATCAACTCATCGGACTTATTCCCTAAACTCTACAAAGTATTTAGAAATCACTAACACAAATGATTACGTCAACAATTTCAAGTTTAGGCCGTTTCCATGGACTCCCATCCAAGATTTACCAAATATGTGGGGAAGCCAATTTGCATGTGCCCACAATATGAGTTAACCTTAAAGCAATCTAAAAAACAATGACCTGGTCTCTTTCATAACACAGTAACAGAAATTCAATAAAACTCAACGAACAATATCAGTCTCAATACGAGTGAAAAAAAGAGAAGGAGAAGTAAATATGAAAAAAGGGAGAACCTCTTTGCTGGAGGAGTGATGAGAAGAGATGACAGGAGAGACAGATTCAGAGGAAGAATTAGACCCACCATTGGTAATGATGTTGTTAATATTAATATCTGGATTTTGAGAGGGTATTAAACGCTCTAGATCCCTGTCTCTCGTTGCCATTTCTTTCTTTCTGTTCTTCAGCTTTTATCTTTTGGTAAAATTCTCCTCTCTCTCTTGCAAGCTGGGAATACCAACGAATGCGTCCTCTCTCTAACGAACCTCCATAGACGCGCGGGCGTTTTAACTGTCTCAAAACAAACAATTGCATTGCACCCTCCAAAAATGGGCTTCAGATGTACAAAGGCCCATCTAGGTTGAATGTCTTCCTACTGTGCCATTCGTCAACAATATGCTCAATCTCCCTAATAATGAAATCAATCTTAGAGTTAGAAAAAAATCTAAAAATTTACCTCATAACTTTTATTAAAAATATAAGAACATCAATCTTGACCCATCACTTCCAAAATTCTTCTTAAGCACATGTGAGATATATCTTTCTCAATGTGTTACATTAAAAATAGCCTCTAAACAACAACAATTAATTTAGTTCTTTTTTTATGAACATCATAAACAAAAAAAAATGCATTTATATCTTCCTCATGAACATGATCATCCACATTGAATTTTGATTGTTGATTTAATTCTGTAAAGAAACTAAGATTATAAAATAAAAAAAGTGTCAACATCATATTCATCATAATCAATAAGTTGTTTTGTATGTTCATGCTTTTATATGAGTTCTCAAAATTAGTCATGGATCAATGATCATTTTTCTCATGATCCTTAAAAATTTACTAATTGATGAGTTAATTTTGCAAGAGGTCTCACCATGTTTTCTTTCACTAGTTTTTGAACACCTCTTCACCTTTGTATAATCTCTTTGTATATCTTTTATAACTAGATTCGAAAATGTCCTTTTCTCATTGAGGAACCTTCTTACCCTTTATATAAGCATGTCATGTTTTACTATCACTTTTAGTTATGATTATTTCAACACAGAACAAGTAAATAACTATCCAAATTGTAGGGCTTTAATGTCAACTAAAGTAAATAGAAACACAAACTAGAACATAACAAGTTAGAAAAATAGAATTGAAGCCAAATAGGATTATCTTACAAAACCATAATAATTCATAATTTTATTTATAGAAATTAAAGTATAATATGTTTTTTTTTAATTTATATTAGTCCTAGGGATATCTTAAAGATCTTAATCAATACTTATAAGTTTATTTTAAGGATTCCTAAACTAAAAATAAATAAATAAAATTATTAATCTCAAGTTTGGGAATTTGTTCTTCGGATTTCTATTTCTTTTTTTTTGTTGCCAATTTCAACCTTTTTCTTAGAAGTTGTTTTAATTTATCCTATAATTGCACTCAAAATAGTTTCAGAACATTGATTGCATAAAAAATATCCCTTTTATTTTGGTGTATTTGTCAATTTTGTTGGCTTTCTAGTTATTTTTGCCAATTTCAGTCATTTTCTTAGTTTTTCTTCATAATTTCACCCTTCATTGTAATTTCTCAATATTATTTATTTATTTATTATTTTTTTTTTACAAATTCACTATCCTAAAAATGATAAAGAATATTCAATGGCTAAGACTACTATTTTTAAGTCCAATGCCTAAAAAAACAAGCAAGACCCAATGATCAAGAAAAGAAAATGAAAATGGGTTGACACAAGAAAGCAAAGTAGGAGAGATAAAAAGAAAGAAAAAAAATGAGACATCATATGCATATATAAGCTTTGTTTATGATATTCCTATTACCATAAAACAAATTCCAATGAGATGAACTCAATGGCACATTAAAAGGCCATCATTGTTTGCAGTTGGTGACTAGCTTGCTCATTAATTGTTTAGGTCTTGCCTAAATTGCTAGTGAAAGGCAAAATGACTAGCTTTCTAGCCTTTTAGGCCATGTTTAAACAACTAGAAACCTGGATTATCAAGCTCTGAATAGATTGTAACTTACCTTGATTTTTTTCCAATCTTTCTCCAATATAGAACTCTATGTATTTCTTAAATTTTTCAAAAGTAGCACACACAATTTGTCCATGTATATAATTTTTTTATGTACTCAATATTTTTTCTATGCAATGTATGCTTTGCTTTTATAGTGAATGGTTATTTTCTAGTATTGTAACTAGTTAATATCTCTACCAATATTGCACATGATATGACAACCCTTAACTTTCTTGGAAAATATTGTCACCAACATCTCCACCAATAATAAATATGGTACAACACCTGATGACACAATTTTGTAGAAAATTATTTTTCTTCTCCATAAAGTAAGTTCAAGGACTAGGTTAATAAATACCCATCATAGGTAAGAATACATGAGTTGTAGACTCTATACGTAACCTCCAAAAGATAAAAACAATCTTACACATGGTTTTTCTACTCATTCCTTATACCACTTCATTTTATATTTTCTTCCTTACATTAGTTTATTTTCCTATATTTACTAACTTTAGCATTAAAGTGACTGTATACATATAAAAGACTTATTTTTTAGAACAACTCATGTTAGAGATAAGAACTTACTTTCTGAGGTGTGACTAGGCATAATCAATACTTTCTGATGGGGTTAGATTAACGAGTTATAAAAGGAATGATTTTTTTGATTTTGTGTGTATATATTTGATTTTATTATGGATATGGTAATTTTGTGTGTATCTTGATTTTATATGTGAATGTATATTTTAGCTTGTAAGCAATGGTTTCAACAAGTTTTTCAAAAAAGGTATGCTTAGTTTTTTAATTGAAGAGTCACCCCAATGATAGCATGATCCTTGGTCTTATCATCATAATAAAATTTAATTTTTGATGTGAATGTTCATATATTTCTCCTAAAAAGAATCAACCATGGATAGTATCATCTTTAAAATGTTTTTATTTCTTAGAAGTTGAAAAGATGAATATTTGAATTTTAAAAGTGAAGATGAGGTTTGTTGCTAAAATCAAGTCCCAAATCATTGTCTTAGATTTCGGTAGTTTTCTTCTTTACTAATAAAAAATTATATACTAGTTTAGGAAAAAATCAGCAAGATCACAATAAATATCTTTATCATTAAAAACAAAAAATTAATAATAAAGTTTACCTTAGGTAGAATGCTTCAAGGTGATTTTCATCTTTCCTTTAGAATAACCACCACCTTACTTAGAACATGTAAATTTTTTTTGTTAGGGCTCTTATTAACCATAAAGCTAGAAGATGACTATTTCTTTTCAATTTTACTCTACCAGTCCTAATCAAGCTCATGAGATGAACCTTATGAAAATAATGATAAGGTCTAGCAAATAAACACTAATCTTGGATTTAGTGGTATAAATTTGGTGTAGTTTATTTTTTTTCTTTAATCTATCTAGTTTTTATTTCTCCTGAGTTTTTTTTGTACTATTTTTCAATACTACTTTAGTTGATTATGATATATAAATTCTTTTTCATATCAATAAAATTTTATATTTTAATAAAAAATATCTATAATTATATTTACAAAAAGACTAGGTCTAGGATGAGTCACATATGCTTGAACTTTCCATTACAACTTTAATGAAGATACTTTCTTGAAGTTCTAAGAAACTATAGGTTAATTGGTTGAAAGGTATGAACTTTTGCGCAAATCCAACTAAACCTCTTACATTTTAATTTTCTAATTTTGGTCCCTTAGCTACAAGGTTAAAGCAATGCATTTTGCCTTCATTAAGGTCTCTTAGACTTATGTCCAAGCAAATTTAGAGGGAACAGTCACTTATGTGCTTAACAGGGTACATGTAATAAAGAAAGCTCAAGGGACCCTAATAGAGGCGGTGTGAATTGCCTTGATATGATAGTTCAAAGGAAAAAAAGTTCAAGAGGTCTTTTAACCAATTTGTCAAAAATATATTGACAATATGCTTATGTCTACCCACCACAACTTCTTGCTAAAACTAATGAAGGGATTGAAGTTTGGGACATTGAGGCATTCTAGTCCTTATCCATATAAACCTTACCATATACAATTATTCAAGCAAACAAAAAAAAAATGAAGTAGTGAAGAAAAAATGAGATTATTTCTCTTTATTTCATAATTTTTTAAAAACATTTGGTCTATCCCACGAGTTTCATGTAATTTAAAATGTGGATATTATGTAATTCACTTTCAAGTCTTAACATTTTTGTTGACTAAAATTAAATGAAGAACCTAAGTAAAAAAATTAAGTTGGGTACTTAATAAATACTATCCTTAAAAGGTTACCCTAATTTTTTATATTATTTCCATTTCAATGGTAATATCATTGTTTGATTTTATGTTTTGACTTAAACAAGAAATGGGTTTGTTTATGTTGTTTTATGCTATGAAGAATGGAGATGGCATTGAAGCACATGATAGATGTTGGTGTTAGGGTTATTGATGTTCATCATATAGTCAATAATATTATTGATTTTTTTAATCAAATTTTTGTAATTTAATATTTTAACTATAATTATTAATTTATAAATAGTTAAAAATATTTTCAACAATGGATGATAGATAATTGTTTTGTTAAAATATAAATTAAATTTGATTTTAGTTCATAATTGCAATCCACAGGTTGACATCTTCACCATTTCTAAAATACAATTGACAAATAAAAAAAAACTCTCAACCTCTTTCACATAGAAAAATAAAATGTTTCAAAAAAACTTTTCAATACTGGAAGGAAATCATGGAATGATAGGAAGTACACATGAACTTGATTGGTGACTGTTACATGCCCAGAAATGGAGGAATTAAGGATTTTTCCTTATAAAGGGGGCCCTGAAAACAATTGTTAATTGTTGTAGGGGGGCCAGGTGCAATTATCTTTATTTCTGTACAAGGACACTACTTTTTAATTATGCATTTAAGTCTGTAATGGGGGGGTGGGGGGGGGGGGTTACGTTTCAGTATTTAATTTCATAGTCAATTAATTACGTAATGGGGTGGTTATGTGAGTGGGGAGTTAATTAAGTGAGTAGTTATTTCCTTAAGTCTATTTATGGCCCAGCCATGGATGAATGAAGTATGCATTTTTTGTACTAAGATCAAATATCTTTGTGGAGGTTACTGGCTCCTTCAATTGCCAGATATCAAAATTCAATTACAATCCATTATGCCAAATTTATAGCAATTAAACTAGTTCATAATCAGGCTCCTAACAAGTGGTATTAGAGCAGCGATCCCGCGACATGGCTGAAGGCACCCGCATATCACAGTTGGCCGAAACTATCCAGCATCTACAAGAGGTCACTACCAAGCTATCAGATGATCAATCTAGGCATGGAATGTTGATGGAAGGCATCCTGCAACAACTCAATAATTTAGCCTCCAGTTATGAGGGCTTAGCACAAGTGACAGCAAGACTCAATTCAGGAGAAGGAACGTCAACAAATACAAGGGGAAATACTAACCCTTTGTGTGAAGTCAATGGTGGAATTCAAGCAAGGTCCATTCGGCTGGACTTTCCTCGGTTTGATGGTGGAGATCCTAGTGAATGGATTTTGAAGGCGCAACAATTTTTTCTCTTACTTTGGCACACCTGAAAATCAGAAGTTGAATTTAGCTTGTTTTCACATGGAAGGAAAGGCTCTTATATGGTTTTGTTGGTTGAAGGATTCCAGTCCCGTAGCCAACTGGGAGGAATTTTTGGAGGCAATTCGGGTCAGATTTGGACCCATAGCCTTTGAAGATCCTGTTGGAGCATTTACAAAGTTGAAACAGATGGGAAGTGTGGAGGAATACCAGACAACATTTGAAATCTTGTCAAACAAAGTGCATGGGGTTAGTGAAGAGTTCAGAATCAGTACCTTTCTTAGTGGGCTCAAGGATGAACTGAGAATCATAGTCACCATGTTCAAACCAAACACTCTGGCTGCTGCCTTTGGACTTGTGCGTCTGCAGGAGGAAGAAGTCAACAGAAAATTTCATCCCTACAAATTCAGCCAAACCCATCACACCACTTTTAACTCTACTTTCAAACCTACACCCAAAACACCACCTTTAAACACTATCCCAAGAATTACAGCCCCAAACCCCATACACAGATTACCTGCCCCTCCAAATCCAAGACCCCAACATACATTTCAGTCTAGAAATTCTTACCCTATCAAGAGGATCAGTCCCAACCAAATGCAGGAACGAAGAGAGAAAGGCCTTTGCTATTTCTGTGATGAAAGATACCAGCCAGGGCATAAATGCAATAAACCAAGGTTGTATGTGTTAGAAGGTATGGAATTTGAGGAAGAAGGAGGAGGAGAGATTTTCAATTCAAAAATTACTGATATCATACCTGGGGATATACAGGCTGAGCTATTGGGAATATCCTTACATGCTATTGCTGGAGCACCCTCTCCCAAAACGATGCGGATAATAGGGAGAATTGGAAAAAGCACAGTGATTGTACTCATTGATACTGGGAGTACGCACAGCTTCATTGATGAAAACGTTGCCCGAAAGGAGAAATTGTCAATACAAGGGAGTAGAATGGAAGTTCAGGTCGCCAATGGGGATACACTCCCATGTACTGGGTGCTGCAAGACAGTGACATTAACAACACATGCATGTAATATTCTGACCAATCTATTCATGCTTACTCTAGGTGGTTGTGATGTTGTGCTGGGTGTAGATTGGTTAAGAAGCTTGGGAACCATTCAATGGAATTTTGTGAAATTATATATGAAATTCAATATGAATGGAAGAGCATACATTTTGCAAGGGCTGAAACAACCAGAACAGGTAGTAGAAGAGGAATCAAACCTGGAAAAGGGGGCAATGACCAAGGGGAATGGAGTTTGGTTACAAGTGATGCGCGTCACTTCAACAACTGGAACAACAGTACAAATTCCAGTCATACAAGCTGTTTTGGATGATTATAAAATATTGTTTGATGAACCGAAGGGATTACCTCCATTCCGAAGCCATGACCACCAAATACAGCTCCATGCCACAGCCAAACCAACAAATCTCAGACCATACTGTTTTCCCTATTACTAAAAAGAAGAAATAGTGAAGTTAGTCAAAGAAATACTATAAAATGGCATAATTCAAAAAAGCCAAAGCCCATATTCATCACCTATTTTGCTGGTGCGGAAGCCGAATGCCAGCTGGAGGATGTGCATCGACTATCGAGCTCTCAACAAGGACACCGTGAAAGCTAAGTTTCCTATTCCTAATATTACTGAACTACTGGATGAAATTACTGGTGCAAAATGGTTTTCTAAATTGGATTTGAGGTCCGGGTATCATCAAATCAGGATGAATCCTGAAGGTATTCATAAAACTGCCTTTTGTACACATGAAGGGCGGTATGAGTTTTTAGTCATGCCATTTGGCCTCACTAATGCACCTGCAACTTTCCAGGAATTGATGAATGAAATTTTCAGGCCCTACTTAAGGAAATTTGTCCTAGTTTTCTTTGACGATATCCTGGTGTATAGTAAAACAGTGGGAGAATACAGCCAGCATTTGAAGACTGTCCTAGGGGTTTCATCTCAAAACTAGTTGTTTGTTAAACTTTCAAAATACACCTTTGGGTGTAGGGAAGTGGAGTATTTGGGGCACATCATTTTCAAAGAGGGAGTCAAGGCAGATCCAGCCAAGATTGCAGCCATGGTAGAGTGGTCCGAACCTAAAAATCCTAAGTCCTTAAGGGGATTTTTGGGTTTGACGGGTTATTATAGAAGATTTGTGAAGGGATATGGTTGAGTGGCGTCTCCTCTCACTGCATTACTTGAAAAAAAAACTCATTCCAATGGAATGAAGATGCAGCCAAGGCCTTCACTGCACTAAAAGAAGCCATGGTAACACCACCAGTACTTGCCATACTAGATTTTTCAAAAATCTTTATTGTGGAGTGTGATGCATCAAAGGGAGGCCTAGGAGCTGTTCTAATGCAAGAAGGGAGACCAATAGCCTATCTTAGTCAAGCTTTGAAGGGTAAGAATATGTTTTTATCTACTTATAAAAAAGAGTTTTTGGCTCTTGTGTTGGCAATACAAAAATGGAGACACTATCTTCTAGGACACAAGTTTGTGGTCAGAACTGACCAGCAGGCCCTAAAGAATCTCTTAGAGCAGAAGGTGGGCACTCCCTTTCAACAAAGATGGATTACCAAACTACTTGGGTTTGATTTCAGCGTAGAGTACAGGAGTGGCAAGGGAAACAAGGCAGTAGATGCCCTATCTCGCTTGCCAGCCCAGGAAGACAGTGAAAACCTAGAAATGGAGGCTATCCAAGGACAAGCCCAAGCCATCGGCTTGGTCAATGTTCAATGGTGGGAGAATTTATCCCAAAGTTATGACCAAGACCCCCAGTTGAAGGAGTTAATAAGCAAATACAACTCAGGCCAACTAGACCCACTTAAGTTTCAATTCAAAAGAGGCCTGCTGTTTTATAAGGGCAGAATTCACTTGGGATCTATAAAGGAGCAACAAGAGCAAATTATGACACATTTTCACAGTAGCCCTACAGGAGGGCATACTGGAGCACATAAGACACATTTTAGACTGAAAAAGGAGTTCTTTTGGCATGGAATGAGGAAGCACATAAGGCAGTTCATCAAGGAATGCAAAATATGTCAAAGGCATAAATCAGAGAATCTTAAACCAGCAGGGTTGCTAAAACCTCTGCAAATTCCAAGTCAGGTGTGGACAGATATCAGCATGGATTTTATTGAGGGATTGCATATGTCTAAGGGTTACAATGTGTTGCTTGTGGTGGTAGATTGGTTCAGCAAATATTGTCATTTTTTACCACTAGTTCATCCATATACAGCAGCAACAATGGCAAAAACATTTATGGATAACATATTCAAATTGCATGGAATACCTAATAGCATAGTTAGTGATCGTGATGCAGTGTTCACAAGCAGAGTTTGACAGGAAACTTTTCAGTTAAGTGGCACTAAATTATTCATGAGTTCAGCATATCATCCTCAGTCAGATGGACAGACAGAAGTTGTAAATAAATGGGTAGAGGGATACCTGAGGTGTTTCACCAGTGATCGACCCAAGGATTGGGTTAGCTGGTTACCGATGGTAGAATGGGCGTACAACACATCGAAGCACTCATCAACGGGATTCACTCCGTTTGAACTGGTTTATGGCAGGGAACCACCACCCCTTCTTCCTTATGAACCGGGAACGACAGCCGTACAAGCTGTGGAAACTGAGCTTAAGGACAGGGGGCATATCCTTGCACTCGCATGGGAAAATCTGCAAGAAACACAACTGAGAATGAAGAATTTTACAGATAAGAAGAGGACTGAATGAGAGTATGAAATTGGAGACTGGGTATACCTGAGATTGAGGCCTTACCGACAGATGACCATCACCGTGAGGAGGAATTTGAAACTAGCTCCGAAGTATTTCGAACCCTTCCAAATCGTTCAAAAAATCGGCACCGTTGCTTACAAGCTTGATCTGCCACACGGGTCAAAGAACTACCCAGTGTTTCATGTCTCTTGTCTCAAGAAAAAGGTGGGAAATCGGGTGAACCCTAACCCTAAGCTACCAACCATGATGGATGATGGAACCCTAGCACCCGAACCCAAAAAAATTGTAGATCGACGGCTCAAGAAGAAAGGGAACCGAGCTAGGGTTGACCTCTTGGTCCACTGGAAGGGATCTGACGTGGACGACGCCACGTGGGTCGACGCCGACGAGCTACGTTAGCTCTACCCAAAACTCTTGGACGAGTTCTGCTGAAGAGGGCAGCTATGTTACACGCCCAGAAATGAAGAGAGGAATTAGGGATTTTTCCTTATAAAAGGGGGGTCCGAAAACAATTGTTAATTGTTGTAGGGGGGGCCAGATGCAATTATCTTTATTCCAGTACAAGGACACTACTTTTTAATTATGCATTTAAGTCTGTAATGGGGGGTTTACGTTTCAGTATTTAATTTCACAGTCAATTAATTATGTAATGGGGGGGTTACGTGAGTGGGGAGTTAATTAAGTAAGTGGGTAGTTATTTCCTTAAGTCTATTTATGGCCCAACCATGGATGAATGAAGTATGCATTTTCTGAACTAAGATCAAATATCTTTGTGGAGGTTACTGGCTCCTTCAATTGCCAGATATCAAAATTCAATTACAATCCATTATCCCAAATTTATCCCAAATTTACAACAATTAAACTAGTTCATAATTAGGCTCCTAACAGTGACATCATGATTATTCTTATCGCAACACGTTTCCAATCAGAAAAAAAAACTTTATGTTAAATAAAACTCAAATTATAAAAGAAATCACACAATGTGACCCCATAAAACTCAAGATTTTCCCCATCTCTTCACATATTTCACATATCTTGTTTGATGCTTATCTACGTGATTAGAATTGTAACATAATTATATATTTTTAATAAATTTGCTGCAAATATTAAAGAGTTTTTTTTTAATAAATGTGAGAAAAATATAAAATGTATGGACACATATAAAAACCTCATGTTACCTTTTGACATGGGTTTTCTTTAAAAGGAAGAGTTTTTCAAATGAAATAAATAACTTAATCTAATGATGTTAAATATAAAATAAGACTATAGGTAAATATCCTTTTAAAAAAATACTTCAATCCAATTTAATGATATTCTAGATTTTAATGTAATTTATTATTTTAGAATAAAAATTATGTCGAACGATAGAAAATAAAAACATATACAAATAGATATGGTACAAAATTTTTGGTTTAAATATATATATTTTTAAAATATTTGTAACTATTGTAAAAAATAAAAGAAAACTGTAAATTCCTTAAAAAAAATGTAATTATTAAGTAAGAGCTTATTCCAAAACTCAAATTTAGTAAATTGGCTAAGACCCCGTTTGTTTGCTGGAAAGTGGTTTCCTTTTGGAAAGTGAATTCCGGGGAAAGTGAATTCCTGAAAAGTGAATTCCGATGTTTGGTAGTGTGATGGAAAACACTTTCCAGTGTTTGTTTGTTTTATGGAAAATGAACTGGAAAATAATTTATTAATAAATTATTAATTTTTTAAATTTTATCCCATGTATATTAAATATTTAATATAAAATATTTAATCACTTTAAATTAAAAAATGAAATCAAATCAGTATAATGATGAAATTTTTTTATTATATCCTATATTCATACATAGCTTATTTTATAAAATATTACAATATATGTCATATGTTATTATAGAGAAATAAACTTGTTAAATATTTTGTAAGTAAAAAATTATTCAATTTGAAAAGCTTAAAATAATTTGTTTTTTCATATTAAGAAAGCCAAATTTAGTTTATGTTGTGAGTTATATGTTTGGGTTTTTGTTTTTGGTTTGAAGTATTTTTGAAAAGATAAATACATACAACAATATTTTGATGGGTATTTTAGATAAAAAAAATTGGGTAAAGGCAATTATCCCTTTAATATCTATAAAATAAACATCAAGAAATAAATATTTATACCTAACATCAAGAAATAAATAGTCTTGCATAAATATAAAGTTTTGATGTCATTGACATACATATTAGTTCAAATTACAAACTTAAATATAGAATTCTCCGAATTAAACAAGTAAACATACTTGACTGATAAAAAACATAGTCTGAAACCAAACTTTGAACATTTTCAAACCATCTTAGGAAGCAGGCCTGTTGTAGTGTGTGTTGACAAAGGTTTGAACCCAAAATTTCCTCAAATCTGCCCTTTTTACCAGAAATGCTTTTGCCAGCATTTCATTTTGGACCAAATAATCAAATGCACACACAAGAGTTATCTCATCAAAGCCTTCAACTTCCATCACTGCCTCATACAACACACTAACATCAAGTTGATTTTTGCTGATACTTTGAATTGCACATACTACATCTCCAATCTGTTTAGAAAACTTGTCAGCATCATCATTTTCATGCATGCGGCTTCTCTTTCTATGTTGTCTCTTTTGTGTAGCAGAGGAAGATGTCCCTTTTCCCTTTGAAGTTTCTTCATATTCAACTTCATTTTCCATGGAATTTGAATGAACTTCAGTGTTCTCTTCCAAGTTGACATCAACAAATGATTTGGCAAAATTTCCGGTTGCCATGTCTTTTCCAACAACAATTGTCATTACGTCATAGAAATCAAGTTTTTTGTTCAGATACTTGTCATGATTGGGATGTGCCTGTTCATAACGTATAGAATATGCAATTTTTTTAGTTCATTGTATAACATTGTAGAAACAAAAGTAAATATAAAAATTACAAAGAGTATAATATTTATCATACCTTCACTTCTTCAGCATACACATCTTTCGAAACTGTAATCATCTTCAAACAATCATCCCAGCCAAAACCACTTTTACCTCTAAGAGTGGTTATTATTCCCCATTCTTTTTTCACAGTCTTGAGATGATTTTCCACATGTTTAGGCTCGCATTGCACATTGAATATTGCATTTATTTCTGTAGCCACCTTAACAAAAAATTCTGCTTTAAAGGTGGAAGAAGGTTTGTTTCCTTTAAGTGCCTCATCGCCTAATAACTCAAGCAGCATGTTAGACATGGGCTTAGTCCATTTGAAATGTTTGCCCTTGCCTTTGCATTTTTCATCCTGTGTTAAACTCATTTCTACAAAAAAGAAATTACAAAATTTATACAAAATCATACAATTATTTCGATGTAATACATTTCATATAAACAATTAAGCAAGACATAAGAAAAACAAAAACGTATAATTAACACTCAATTACAAGTTTCTTTGAGTGTTATAATCATTCCACATAGTTGAGGCAATCATTTCTCTCTTTGATATCCACTCCCTATTCTCTTCCCTTTCCTCCCGTTGACTTAAGTACATTGTTCGTCTACTTGGTTCACTATCCGGACATATTTCTTCCATAAGAAAGTCATAAGGATCAACCCCCATTATGTGATTATGAATAATACAACATGCAAGCACAACTTCTACTTGTGTTTCATAAGACCAAAAAGATTTTCCATCAATTGCTCTAAAACGACTCTTCAAAATACCAAACCCTCGCTCAATCACGGTTCTCAATGAAGAGTGTCGAAGATTAAATAGCTCCTTTTTCATTTTCTGGTGCATAGTCTGTAAACTCATTCAAGTGATATCGAACTCCACGAAAAGGAGAAATGACTCCTTTTCGAATACCGTAACCAGCATCACCAAGATAATATTTCCCTACAAGTTAAAAACAAACCTATTACTATCTTTATATAGTAAGACATTTGATATGTTTATGCATATAATGCGTACTTTATTATATACCTTCTGGAATTTTAAAACCATTAGATCTTGATAATGCATCAGCTAAAACCCGTGAATCATGGGCACTTCCTTCCCAGCCAGCTAAAACATATAAAAACTTCAAATCAAAAGTTATAGCTGCTAAAACATTTTGTGTTGTTCCTTCTTTTCGTCCTCGAAACTTTCCTTGAATCTCAACAAGAACATTTGCAGGAACATGGGTACCATCAATTGCTACCACACAATCCTATATAAAAATGACAACATAAATTATAAATTTTTCTTCTTAATGTAATTAATCAATTCATTAAAATATTGGTAATGTGTTCATACCTTAAAATAAGGATAGAATCTTGTATTATTCATTATCTCTCGTTTGGAGCTGTATCCTCTGGGTCTTTAATAAGGTGTTTGTACAACTTTAGAATTGCTTTTAAGACAATTCTAAAGTAACGATGGATAGTTTCAACAGACCTATAATATCTACCACTAACAACCCTAAATCTTTGGTTATGGCCTATAATTTGTAAGAAAACAATTACTTGCTCCCTAATGGACACATTTTGAGTTGCTCGTAATAGGTTACGGCTTGTGAGAAGATCACACAATCTATGTAATACAATAGGTTTCATACGAATTTGTTCAACGCAATGTCGATCACCTCGATTCAAAATGCTGTCAATATAGAATTCGCGTTGAGCAATTGAATTTATACGTGGTTCTCTTGGTATATACTCCCTATTTATTTCTTCTTCTTTATAACATTCCATTGCAGCTATCACAGCAACAGCTGCTCCCATGCATACCGCATTAATTATTTTATTATCCATAACATGAAAGTGTAGTTTTCTGATAACAACACCTAAACATATAGAGAAATCAATATTATAAGAAAAGCAGCTGACAACATACAATTTATGTTGAAATAATTGAACAGTTAAAGTCAAGAAATCAACACAAGCAGCTGATAATTCCCTGGTTTCCACACAAGACCTTGGAGTGAGTACTATGCTACACAAAAATTATCCAATATGAGATAAGTCAACATACAATTTTTCTTGTTTGTGTATGTATCTATCTGTCTGCAAGCTTCTATGTTTGGATTCAATCAACATTTACTCAGTGAGCCTTCAGAACAAGTCATTCTTCTAAATTTCCAATCAGAACTGCATAATAAACGAGTTAATGTTGACTGTTACATGGTAGGGTGATCTATGGAGAACAGGCCACATAATGTATTTCTAAAACTTGCCTGTAATGATCAGACTTCTGTTTTGTTGTTGTTGTTGTTTTGAAAAAGAAATAAGGCTGTGGAAATGCTTCTAGGCTTGGTTATAGTTTTTTTTCGCTCTTTTTATTTGTAATTCTTGGGTTACATTTTAAA
Organism: Salix suchowensis; assembly: GCA_029030765.1. Taxonomy (NCBI): domain Eukaryota; kingdom Viridiplantae; phylum Streptophyta; class Magnoliopsida; order Malpighiales; family Salicaceae; genus Salix; species Salix suchowensis. Next base: position 11,174,042 of record CM054984.1, on the reverse strand, counting down.
TTTGAATACTTTCTATCGATTTTTCACTAAGGTAAACATGTTTTTGATCCATAATTCAGATGTGTATTTTACACTTTTCACAAGTTAAAGATGGTATGTTTTAAAGGTTTTTTTCCTTGGAATATTTTATAGACTACTTTCGTAGGATTGAAACCAAAAGCTATGTTATCTATTCTGCAATATTCATTAGTCTCGGCATGCCGTTCTATTTCCGGTTGCATTAGTTCAACTTGTAGTTTACTTTTTAAGATACATTTTCATCCCCATATTTGGTTCAGTTTTGAAATCCACTATGTAAATGAACTGTTTGTTTATCTATTCTCTTCTCTTTTTTTCCTGTCAAGTTCGACACAGTTAGTAATATACTCGTGATTCTTGTATCCCAGAACGTGTTATTTTAGACTTCACCCTCTTTTTTTCACTTTATGAATAATCTCCTCTCAAGTTCTCTTACACGCAAGTCAGTGCTATAACAAGTTTTGTCAACAGTCTTCTTGTTTTCCATGTGTAAATTCAGATGCCCTGATATCACATTTTCATGCATATATACATGTGCATTCGTGATCCTCAAGGCTGTGGATCTAAGTCATGTTTAAATTGTATGTTGACTTTAACTGTTGAAAAATTATCCAACAGAAGAACCTGGGTTTTTCCTTATAACAAGAACAACCGAAATCAACACAAACAAGAAAAATTCCCTGGTAATGGATAATTCCCTGGTTTCCATCTGATTTTCTAAGTTTTCTGATTCCAAATCAAGGGATTCAATTGATTTGGAATACCCATTACCATACTCGGCAAAAATGAAATAATTGCACAGTTTAAGCCAAGAAATCAACACAAACAAGAACAAACGAAATCAAAATCAGGTGTTACTCTTATCGCAAGAACTGAAGCACACTCACAAGCAAAGGAACAGCTAAAAAAACAAGAGATTAACCAACCTCTAAGACCAATACTCTTATCGCTACAATAGATAGAAATACTAAACATCCAATCCACTAAATCATCTAAACAAATTATGCAACCATAATCTAAAAAATTAAGCCACTAAAACCCAGAATTTAAAACCTTCTGGTAAAACATATACACCAATAAAAAACCCATCTGGCATTTCATAATTAGCAGCAAATGGAACCCAAATCAATTGTAACCCAAATCCCACAAACCCCTATTTATTTGCAATCACACCCATTACCATACTCGACAATATCAATTGTAACCCAAATCCCACAAACCCCATTTCTCATATCATCAAAAACTCACATTTCTCGGCAATTTCAAAGATTGAGATGCAGAGGGAGTACCTGGTTTCTCTTGCTGTGAGTTGCAGAGGGTGGCGAGATGCGTAGCAGCAAAGGGACTTCGAGGCTGAGAGAGGCTAGAGGCGAAGGGACTTCGGGGCTGAGAGAGGCTAGAGGCGAGAGTGTGTCAGGGACTGAGAGGGAGGCGAGAGGAGGCGAGAGACGAGAGGGTGATGTGCTTGGTTTGGGGAAGAGGCTGTTGGGTTGTCGAGAGCAGAGGTGAGGGACCGAGAGGGACGCGAGAGACAAGAGGGTGATTAGGGTTTTTTGGTACAGATGAGGGACGCGAGAGACATACGAGGAGAAGAGTGCAAGAGATGAGCTGAGGGTCTGGCGCAGAGAGAAAGGAGATGAGGGACTGAGCTGGAGAGGGAGGCGAGATGAGGGCTGGTAGTGGTGACCGGTGAGAGTGAGGGAAACGATGAGAATGAGGGAAAGAGACGAGGGAAATTTTATGACCGAGCGGAAAGTGTATTCCCTTCTTTAGAAGCGGAATACACTTTCCGCGTGGGAAAGCCAAAAATAGGTTGACCGGGAAAGTGATGGAAATCACTTTCCTTTTACTTGTTTTCCAAAGTGTTACCAAACACTGGAAAGCAAGGAAAGTGGAATTCACTTTCCTTGAAACAAACAAGGCCTAAGAGAGTGCTATGGAACTAAACGCATGACTATTTCTAGCAACCTGGTGTAGTTGTTTAGTCGCTGTACATCTCAAGTTGATGTGCTGACCTCCTAGACAGAAGATAATCTCATTTTTGTTGAGCATTTGATCACCTACTGAAGGCAACGAGAACACATTCAAGAAAAAAAAAAAAACAGCAATATTCTTAATTCGTTTCTGATATAGGCACAAAGACTAAGCAAACAAAAAAAGTTGATTCTGTCCAGAAACTACAGCTTGAAAATTATAATCCATCAGAGATACTGGAAAGCAGAGGCCAGAAACTATTCAGAAGTTTTGAACAAACACATTCATACAACTTAAGCCAAATAAAGGAGCAAACAAGCTACTTCATTGTGTGAAAGATGTGAAGGTTTCTATGGACCTCGAGGGCACCTCCCCAGTATGGCACCACAGACCTTAAGCAAGACCACATTCTCAGTTGTCATAATCCCCGGAAAGTGACCTCTCTAACCTTTGATTTCCACGAGACTCAGATGTTCCACGATCATAGTGGTAATCATCATCCTCCATATGATTGTCATCACGATTCGTGTCAGGATGTAGATCACTGCGGCCATGATCACCTTGAGCATCCATGTGATCATATCGTTTCCTGCTTCTGCGATGTTCGTAGTGATCATAAGACTGGTCATCTTCTGCATCTGGCAGCTTTTGACCCTGCTCAGGTTGTTCATACAATCCCGAATCATCCTCTGGCTCAGCATGATCATATTCCCTTTCACCATGTCGATCCCTCCCATGTTTCGACTCATCCCGATCATGAGAACGCCCATGGTAATGGTCACTGACTTCATAGTCCCTCTCCCTGTCCCGAGCACGATCACGACCACGGTCTCTCTCTCGATCACGCTCATAGTTGCGGCCACGGTCCTGACCTCGATCACGTGTCCTATCACGGTCACGGCCTCGTTCTCTCTCCTTGTCTCGGTCCCTCTCTCTTTCACGATCTCTGGTATGCCTATCTTCTCTGTGGTCACGATCCCTTGGCCTATCATGGGAGAGCTCACGTGACTTCTCCTTTTCTCTTTCTTTGTCCCTTCCCCTGTCACGAGACACCTCCCTTTCCCTGAGATGCACCATCCAAATAAATCAAACATATAACTTGCAAAAAGGTAACAAACTCATGAGGCCCTTGTGTTGGTCCCCACATGTCCTTCCATATACTGTCATTTTGATTTTCAGGTATAAACAAAATATGTGAGCTTCCTCATCCAACCATCACAACATATTATACCAAAACCAGAGTTGAACTATTTTGCAAATCCATTTCATAAGACATTATATGATAACTAAATTAGAAAGTACGAAAACATCAAGGGTAATCATACCTTTCAGTGTGCCGATCTTCTTGTGTCCTTGGCTCCTCAGACCGAGACAATCCTCCTGATTGCTGAACCTCTCTGAGAAAGGAAAACCAAAGCATGTTAGATTGTCCGAGTTACAATCAACTCCAGGATGACTAACAGCATTCAGATTTGAAGCTTAACACTATTTGACGTAATCAAAAAATCCACAAGGTGAGCAGTACAAGCTAAAAAACAGTCATATTAAACAAAATATGCAAAGCATGTAGAAGGGTAATTAGATGTCCATGGGACAACCTGAAATCAGGGAAATTACCTCCCAGAATGCCTCTGATTAACTTCTTCACCCCCAACTCTGGTAGTTCCAAGTCCACCACCTAGTCTGCGAGGTCGCCAATTTGGTACAGTCCTACCCCGTTCAACATCCACCAATACCCTTCTGCCATCAAGCTTCCGCCCATCAGCTTGCTTATATGCAGCTGGTTAAGTGTACAAGTAGCAGTTAGAAACACGACATGGAAAGTATATTCAATAAAAGGTGTGAAACAACAAATCAAACCTTTCATGTCTCGTGTATGCATGTATTCAATGAAAGCATAGCCCCTAGGTTTATTTGATACTTTATCAGCTACCATGCGAACCTGCAAATCTCAAAGGAGAAGAATAAATAAATTGCAGCAAGATAGTCAGATCTTCAAACAACTTCCACACTATTTTACTATTTATTCTCCATGACTTAGTGATAGCTCTACAGAAAGTCAAAAGTAGTAAATCCTAAATGGCACGGCAGGCAGGTGTTATCCATTAGCCGTGCTCACCTTTACTCACAGGACTTCGAATTGCGAGATGCATCACCACCAGTGCTAGAGTTGCAGAAAAACTGATATATCAAGGCAATTTTACCAATTCTTGAACAAACTAACATCCCCTTACCAGGGAATAAATTGTTTTAAATAAAAAATAGTTATAGATGAAAAATGAAATACCAGGACATCTTCTCAACTGCTGATATGTTTTGATAGCCTCTAAAGCCAAAAAAATAAAAAATTTAGCAGCAACGAAATGCATTGACAGATTCGAGTAGAAAGAAAGAGATGCCAATAGTCCCAACATGTTTTACCCAGTGCAGGAAAAAGAACAAACGCAGTCTCCTTTAGTTGCTTCAAAATAAGGCCAAAAGGCAGTGCATAACTGCTCTGCTCAACTAAAATCCAGTTTTGCTGGCAGGATGAGGCAAGATCTTTGGACTTGGACAATAGAAAATTGAAAGTGAAAATTTTCCCCTTACCAGAGATCTCCTCATATAAAGAGCTATGATTTCTAAACCCAACTACATTGAAAGTACAGTTGTCAAGGGATCAGCAAAACAAACCTATGTCATTAGTTGCAAATAGACAGCGATAACTGTGCTATTATTTCCAATTTGCACACTACCAAATGGATGGTATTCTAGCTTCCATTATTGTAATACATGTGGAACAACAGGTGTACCACACTATGTTGAAGCTTGGTTGAAAATGGTTTCAAAAAACACTTTACCAAGCAACAAAAGAGGTAATACTGATTTATAGTTCAACGAACAAATCAGGTATAGAATGGTGCAAATGGGACAATTTTCATTCCCAACAAAAAAAAAATCATTTGAAAATATTAATATAAATAAAAACACAGTTCATAAACTTTTTAAAGGGCAATTTGAAAAGAGTAAATAGATTTTTTGCATGACATGTTAAGGAGAAAGTTGCTGCATAGCCTCTTACCAAACCCGCTTGGGTATACTCAAAATACCTACCTGTTTTATTGGTCCATAAGATTCAAGCTCCCTTTTAATTTTACTCTCTGTGGTCTCATAATTCTGCAACAAAAAACAAAGAATATGACACCAGAGCAAAGAGTGAATCATAAACAATAAAATTTACAAAGAATGAGAAAAGCACTTGCAAGCCTAGCAACGAATAGTGTCTTGTATGGATCTCCTGATACATTTGGATCATTATTAGGATCATCTGCATAGACAACAAAGATCCAGAATATGTTAAAGCCTGCATAGTTCAGGTCCATATATCATCTAATTACTACTAGCAAGGAAGTTAAACTAACATTTTTGCAGCTCCTCTACAGCTTTCTCTGCACCCTTCTCTAGTCGTGCCATGTGAATTCTAGCTTTTTTTTGTGCCTGGAGCCCATGAAAATGCAGCCTCAAAGTTATAAAATATAAAACAAAGCTACTTAGAGAGAGGAAAGAAACAAGAAAGAGGACATATGAAACAATGATGGACCTTGCCTAAACCATAAATAAATTAACATGGTAAGAATACCAGAAAGTAAGGAATCGTAATTGAAAATCACACAAAAAAAGAGAACAAATGTAGTAAGTAGAAAATCCTACACGAGTCTCAGCCTCTTTGATAGGTGGAGCATACTCCAGATCACCAGGCTCTGCAAAGTTACTCACAAACTGTGCCATACCTGGATAAAATACAGAGAGACCCGAAACAAGACTCCAAATGCTTATGCATCCAACAAGAGAAGTCACTGTCGATAATTGTATACAATAAATTAGATACCTGAATATGGTGGGCATTTTCTCTTCTCTGGCAGAGGTTTAAACTCCAGAGGAGGTCGGGGCTCAAAAAGCTTCAAGAGATTTGTTGTTAATCCCGTAGGATGACTTTGCCCAATCTGCAAAAGTCAACACATTCAGTACACTCCCACTAATGACAAAAATCTCAAACCTCAATTGCTTCCGCCACTCTTTGGCAAATTCCACCACAAATCCAAAAACCTATGCTTCTCAAATAAGAGAAAACGAGTTTCTATTTTCTTCCTCTCTTCGGCAATCAAAATTACACTAACTTAAACTCCTCAAAAAAATATATTTAAAAGTGCCACAAAATAATCAATTCTTATTGTTTATAAGAAATTAATCAATAACGAAAACTGACAAAATTAACGATTCTAAAACCCTAGAAAGCATGAAGCTAAAAATATGGAAGAATCCACAGAACAAATTTTAAAACTAGTAATCGTATTCGATTAATTAAAAACGCATTATCTAAAAAACAAAACCTAAAATCTCACATTAGAATAATTTTTTTTATTTTTTAAATCCAGCAGCTAGTATGGAATCGAACCAGTTTGAGCTGGAGAACGTTGGCGCGGTTCTGTCCTTTGGCGGTGCCGCGTACGGCGGAGTTTTGGTTGCGCATGAAGGCATCGTTGTAGTCTTCCATGGTAGAGGGATCGAAGGTGTCCTTGCTATATAGGGTTTTTGTGATTTTATAGAGAAATCGAGGTTTATCAAAGATAATGAAACTAAATTAAAAATAACGTGCATCGATAGAGATTTCTTATTATTTGGATCAGGTTTTTTTAGGTCTGATTAGAATTTCTCGGAAGGAAGCGCCAGCGAGAAGGAAAGGGGCAGTGTTTGGAATTGAGGGAAAGTTGGCGGCTTCACGTCGCTGTTCATATTTTTTTTTAATCTAATAATAATAAATGTGTAAAAAAGAATTGTGAAATTATGAAATAAAACTTTAATGTATATTAGAAAACATTTTTTTAATATTAAAAACATATTAAGTTTTCATAGACCAACCTGCATTAAAGTTATAAAATCTGTAACTCGAGATTATAATATCTTTTATAAAATAAATTTAATAAAATTATAAAATTGAAGTTTCAAACAACTTTTTTAAAAATGGATATTATTGAAAAAAAAATCATTTAAAAATAGAGTTAAGGAGGCAGCTTGATTCAACTTAGTAAACTAGTAGAATATGTGTTATGGGTAATTAAAATGAGATAACTTTATAAAATTTAATTTTCAATTAATCTAATATTAAAAAATAAAAATAAAAGTCAAATTATTAAATTTTAAAAAAACCTTGAGTAAACCCTAGTTATCTCTCCAACCTTGCAAAGAAAGCAAACTAAAAAACATGAAATTAAATTCTTAATAAACCGGTATTTAGAAGATGAAAGTGCAAAAACTATATATATTTTTTTAAAAAATAACTAAAAAAATGTAATTGCCTTTAGAATCAAAATTCTTAAGGCATAGGTTAATGGGCTTTCGTGTTATTTCATAAAGGATTATTTGTTGCTAGGTTTTATGTGGTAATTTGATAATTGCCTCCAAGCAATACTTGTGACTAACTTTTGTAGTTGATTTATTAAAAATTATACTTCATAGTTTTTTCAAGTTTGATGTTTGTGATTAAATGGCTTGAGTCTCGAGCTTTATAAATCAACGCAGGTTGGTATTGTTTTCTTTTCACTTATTTTATTTTCTTACCTCATTTCTTTACATTGATTTTTTTTTAAAGATAGATATCACAATTTTGTTTGTTTTTCTATTCATTAGGTTATTTTGATCTCTGAATTTTTGTTTGTGTGACAAGTTTTATAAGCTAACAATGTTTTTTTTTTTTAAAAATAACTTTTGTGATTTTCTTCATTTTCCTTTCTATCTAGTTACCTGATCTCACAACATGATGTATAGGTTCGACATACTGAATTGAGTGGGCTTGAGCCTCTTTTTGGCTTATAATTTCTAAAAAATATTATTTTTGTATGATTGATTTTCTTTTTTCTTCAATATTTTATTAATTAAAAACTAGGCCTTTAAAGTTTTTCCAAATTTGATGTTTTTGGTTAAATAACTCCGGTAAAGGCTAACACAAGTTGACACCATTATTTTTAGGCTTTACTTTATAGGCTTATAATTTAGCTTCTTGGTTGAGTTTAGATATGAAATTTCATGAAGCGTTGCATTTTTTATGTTATTAATTAACATAACTTATTGAACCTAGTAAGTGAATTTCTTTTACTTCTTTAGAAATCCCATCATTGCCTTAACTTTGTTCTACTTACATTTGAAAAACAAGAGGACTAACTCTTGGTGTGTTCGTAGACAATCGGTATGAGTGGATCACTTTTTATAATCATTTTTTTAAAAAAAAAAATTGCCTTACTTTTAATTTGTTTCAACATGAATTTTATGATTTTATCATAAATGCTCTTTATAGGATTGAGATTTCCTTGAATCTAAAAAAAAGTTTTATAATTTTATCACAATTTCATGCTATATGATGTGAGTCATTGTTACTCAAAGTCAATCATTATTCAAGTATTTTAAAAGTACTTCGACTGTGATGCACCAAAATATTCTACTCTAGTCACAACTAATGCTGATGGATGGTAAAATCTTATATGTCATCAAAAGGTATGGTGTGGTGATAAAAGACTTTGAGATCTATATGACAGGTCTCGAGTTCGAATCAGGACGTGCACTTTTTGTAAGAGATTTGGACAGCCGGGGTTTTATTCATTCATCTCGACCCACAAAATATATTTTTAGAGGGTTATAGTTTTCTCGAATCCAAAAAAAAAATGTTAAAAATCCTATGCTTTAGAATGGTGATTACTCTTTCAATTTGTTTTTGCGTTCTCAAGAACATCAGGTTCCTTATAGGCCATTCAATTGGGGAGATTCATGTCAGAAATCAGAAACCAGTTGCTGCTATTCTGTTTCAACACCTTTCTTCGTGAAAACCTAACTTTCTTCTGCATATAAAACCTTTAATAAAGCTTTTCACAAAAGAAAAGAAAAGAAAAAAGTTTCCATCTCAATCTTAGAAACTTTCTGAAGGAATTGATTCAACGTTTGTTATAGAAGTTTCTCGAACCAAATAGAAACATAGTATTGATCTTCAATCCCGCTAAAACACCAATCCCACTAAACAGAAGATATAAACGAAGGTCCATTGCAAAACATTTAGAAAACTGTACAAACCAGCAAGAGGTGAAACAGAAGAAAGAATTTAACAACATAGGAATTTTTATAGTAGAACAAGATACAAGTTGTAACGCAGAAAACTCACAAATTCTGAAAATCATTAGTACCCCTTACATATTTCGTCTCTCCTCTCTGAATTAAGTTTATCCTTCAAACAAACACAAAGCAACAAGTTCCAAATCAACGGATCACTTGAAAGAAAAACAATGACCATGTTTATAATCAGTACGCCTGCGGTCCTTGTTTGTTCTTGACCACCAAACTGTTTAGGCATTCAAACTTTGACCATTTGTATGGTTAGTAGAAGTTAGACTCGCTATTTCTGTGGATCCCTGAAGGCCCTATTACTGGGGATTCGTTGCTTGATGTGCCATGCTCACTGCTTGCAAACTCCTGACTGTTTAATGCCACCTGCCTGAACCTTTTCATATCTGCATTATATGAACTCGCGTCATAGTCTGAGCTTCCATTCGACCCGGAGAAGACTGAGCTCTGGCCAGGCTTTGTACCCTCATTCAGGTCATCCAGTAGCACATCCCCTTCTAATGCACGCACTACCTGTTTTGCAGAACAATCACTGAAAGTCAACTGGTGTACTCGTAATGATTACTGAGAAATTACCAGGTGGGAGTGAAGTTATCTGATACCTGGCTCATTTTTGGGCGCTTTCTTGCAGAATGGCGAATGCTGGCCGCAGCACAGGCTATCATTCTCTGCATCTCTTGATGATTGTAGTTATTCTCCAGCATTGGATCGACCAACTCGTTGTAATTGCCCGTGTCCAATGAAGTAGTCATAAGTGATCGAGCCTGTCCATCACACAAACACAAACATTATATTTACTGGCACAGAATAACACAAGATCATCGCAAGTATTTCAAAAACTTCGTTGAAACTCGAAAGATAAGCATTTTTGTCAAACTTCGATAGCAATAGAGAAAGTACAAACCCAGTCGACCAAGCTATCTTCCATTGCACTTGAAGGATCAACAGGTTTCTTCCCTGTTATGAGCTCCAAGAGCATGACTCCGTATGAGAAAACATCAGATTTCTCAGTCAGCTTGCCGCTTGATGCATACTCAGGAGCCAAATACCTGAATTCGTATTGGAGAAGTTATTAGAGGGGGTGAATTCTTTTTACATATTTCTTCTCTTTGACAGACAAGAATGTTTCGAAAACTAGTTTGATAGTCCAGGGGAAGTTTATTTGCCGAAACTCTTTCATCTCATCATATTAACAGCAACAGCTTTATAATTTTCCAGTAGGAAAATGAATGCTCAAGACTTTGCCAAACAGCTTAGAAATTGCTTCTAGTCCACCCTCAACTCACAAAAGAATGCCTTATCTTAGCTTACCCGAAAGTGCCCATGACACGGGTAGATACATGGGTATAATTGTCAGAAGACAGCTTGGCCAGTCCGAAATCAGCAACCTGAATAAGCAAAAGTGCACGATCAGATAGCTTAGTCAACATCAGCATTGTTTTGATGGAGTTACCGCTACAGGGCTACCATATGTGTGTGTACATATAGAATAACGAATAAATCTACTTCTATCAGGAGAAGGTACCATGGCTTCAAAGTTGTTGTCAATGAGGATGTTAGCCGCTTTAATATCACGGTGGATAATCCGAGGATGGCCTGCACATATTTTTCAAATAAGTAACAGAAAAATGTGCGGGAGAGAAAGGGTGTGGAGATTTTCTTACAGTCTTCATGAAGGTAAGCAAGGCCTTTGGCAGAGCCTAACGCAATACGGAGCCTAGCTGGCCAATCCATGACTGGAAGACCCTTCCCTGCAAAATGAAAGTTTGAGATTATCTTGTCAATTCAATTTTCTGCTAAATTTTATTGGATGAGGTTGTTCTGACGCATTTCAGGATGCCTTAAGATTGGACATACTTCTCTTCAATCTTAGAAAGGCTATACAGTTAAGGCACCGACAAGTTCTTTCATTATTCAACGAGAAACTTAACAGCTGAGAGGTACCATAAAAGCAGAATCAGAATCAGAAACTTACCATGGAGATGATGTTCCAAGGTCTTGTTGGGAACGAACTCGTAGACCAACATTCTTTGCCCTCCAGCAATACAATAACCAACAAGTGACACAAGATGTCGATGATGGACACGACTAATGATCTCAACCTCAGCCTGGAATTCTCGCTCTCCCTGTCCGCTGCCTAGTTTTAGGCTCTTAACTGCAATCTCCTTTCCATTAGGCAACACACCTTTGTGCACATAACCGAACCCACCTTGACCCAGTAGATAAGCTTGATCGAACCCGTTTGTAGCTGCTGCTAACTCATCATATGTGAAGGTGCTTTTGTTGAACCCAAGAGCAATATTTGGTGATGGAGGCGGCAAGGGGGGCCGGTATGGACCAGAGTAATTGGAGCTCATATCACTACTATTCATCATCGGTGGAGGAGGAGGAGGCGCGTGCCAGCCAGACCCCATTGGACCTGCTGATTGGGATAGCTTCACACCATGTTCTGTCGGGGGACCGTTGTGCCAGTTTGATTGCTGGGCGCTGGTATAAGAAAATTGCTCACTTCCTGTGCATAAACATATTACATGATCAACGAACGATCAGATTGATTTCGAATTGGAGCAGAAATAACTCACTGGCAATCCCAAAAACAGAAACAAGATGCAGCAATAATATAATAAGTATTAAAACAGATTTTTACTTGGCCGCTCTCCAAAAATGTTCCACATAAATACTAAGGAATCTTTGGCCTCATTTTTATCAGTAGATTGGAACAGTTATAAATGATCCATAGCAGGTTCAGAATGAATTGAAGAACAAACTACGAAGCTTTTCTTGCGTAAGCAGTTTCTGAATCTACAAATAGACTCTCAAAGTAAAATACTAACTCCTCCCATAACAATTATTAGAGGAAACAAATAGCTCGAACCATTCTGACATCGGATGAAACTCTTCTTTCTGAGATATAAAAAGGAAGTCAGGTCTTGAAACTTTTTCCGTATGAAAATTAATAAAGTACGTATAGCATGCTATCAGAAAACATGGTTTTCGTTCATTTGCAGTTGAGACGATGCAATCCAGCCATGATGAGTGGTAGAGCGTTATAATGCAATCAATCAATGATGATATGAATGATTTACTAAAACATAAGGTTTGACGATTTAACACCTGTACCTCCTTGAGGATTTTCTACATAATAATGCATTCTTTTCTTATTCTTCCTGCGCGAACAATATGCACATATAAATATCATGGCAATAAGGAATATCCCAACACCAACCGCCACCCCAACTACAATTTTCATCTGATCTGAAGAAGAACCTCCACTATTTGATGTATCCGGAGGTGGCGGCGGCGAGTTAGCTGATCTTGGCGGTGACAATGATCTAGAAGTGGGTGGAGGAGGTGGCGAGGCATTGCTGTGTTTAGGAGAGGGTGGTGGAGGAGGAGAATCTCTAGCAGGTGTCGGGGGTGGTGGAGGAGATGATGCATCTGGTGGTGGAGAGTCCGACTGAGGTGGGGGCGGGGGCGGTGAATTCTCAGGTGGGGGTGATGAGGCTGGTGGAGGAGGAGGAGGAGGAGGAGGGGAGCCAGAATCTGGTGAGGGAGCATCAGGGGTTGAAGACATATTTCTCTTCTTTTCTTTTTTATCTCATGCAGAAGAACTTCCGGCCAAAGGTTATCTGGTGCCGAAACACACTTTATAAACACGCCGGAAACTCTACGTATCCCCTAAGTGCTCTTCTCAGGATTTTGAAGATCCCTGCAAATATCGATGATAGAATCAGAAGAAATCAAGAGAATCAAAACACATATTCTAACATGTATATAAGAAATATAACAAACAATAGTAGTGATGTTTATTTTAAGGCTGCCCCTACAAAGCATGATCGTGATTATTCTCCTTCATGTCTTCACTAGCTCTCCTTTCCTAGGAGATCTTTATGGAGAGATCAAATGTAATCTCTAACATTTCCCTTCTATTGATCCCCCTGGAATTTCATCTAACGTTTTTATTTATTTATTATTATAAATCAAGTGGACGGAGAATAACATTATGGAGAGAAATACCTGAATGAAGAAGATAGGTAGGATCTCAAAGGAATGAGAAGGAAAGGAGTTGCCTGTAGAATTCCAATTCTAGAAAGAGATACCTGTAACCTCCGACAATGGAGGACCCTCTCTCTCCCTTTCTTGTGTCTCCAACCCTCCCTAGAAGCTGGCTACTTTCTTTACCATTTCTTTGCTGTACTCCTGCTTTCCCCTCATTGAACCAATAATTTTCCTAGGACATAATATTAAGGTTCAAATATAAAGCTGCCCACCATTGATGGTTTTCTTCACACCTGTAAGAAGCACAGCCTCAGAGACAAAACATTTTAGTAAAGCTTCCGGTTGATCCATCAGACGCATGATTAATTATAAAAATGAAGTCCAAGAATAACGAGGCATGCATGTGGTAAAATCAAGCGAAACATTGTTCCCTCCTGCCAGCTACTTTTCAGGGGAGCCATGATTTGGAATTGTAATTATGACTAACGAGATCATTCCAGCCATGATTTTCCCCAATTATAGCATTTTCTCCCTTAATTTGATCTATATATATAGAAAGCTAAGCACTGAAATAATTGCAATTGATTCCATATACAGTATGCCTCGACCATTGCGATGCAAACGTTTTGTAATTAAAAAAAGGTATGAATGCGGTACATTAATAGAAAAGTCACATTGCCAATCTTTTTCAACTCTGAAGTTGACGAGGACTTCAGAACACAATTTCAGAGTATTTGCCAGCCCTTCGTCAGGAAAAAAATTCTTTCTTTTCCTTCAAACAAACATATATGGATGGTGGCGTTCTTCTTCAATTTTTTTCATCAAATGAAGAGAAAAATTATATTTTATTTAAGTGCATCATCCAATATCTTCGAAGAGATCGTCAGTAACAGCGGAACATGTATGGCAAATCGAAGATGGTGGCGTTTACGAACTTATCATATCTAGTTTAAAGCCACGAGTTCAGCCTTCAATCATAATGCTTTAAAAGCACCAGCGTCGAGTCAAAGTACCCTATGAAGAACTGCAATTCAAACTTCAAGTGGAAATTCAATGTTTAACTTGCACCAAACTCGGAATTCGAGCAGAAGTCATGTCTGATACTTCACCAAGAACAGAAAAAAAATATTATAGTCAATAATCCTGAGACATCCGTCCTTGAACCAGTAATCCAGGCTGAGAGAGACTATGTGGATTAACTTAATTTGGATCAAATCTCACAGATACTAAGCTGTGTCATTCGTGAAATGGCCCACAGGTGCAAAGCTGTTCACGTACGGAAAATACCTCACAAAACCATCAGTCCTGGCATCACTTACCCTTTCCATCCTATGTGCTCTTACATGATAAGCAATCACTTCTGTCCCGAGAGTGATGACCAGTGTGCCATCGTCCACAAATGCCAAAACCCGGCACTCTTCATCTACAAGGTGTCCCAAAACCTCAGAACGAAGAGCAATTATACACTGCAGGCTCATGTCCATATTCCCGTAGACCTCAATTGACCACGCATCTTCTTGTTTGTGAGGCAAAAGGTAGCGTAACTCCCCCCGCATATCTGTCAAAGCACCAGTCGGCTTGCTGCTTGGTGGGAGACTGACAATTCCGTGCACTTCTTCCTTTAAATCGAAAACCAGAACTGCACCTGATTCGGTTTCCCAGTAGACAAATCCTCTGGTGTAGAAACCATCACCACTCAGAGGCAGAGTATTCATGTCCAAGCACACGTCATTGCAGACTCTCCAAGAGTTTGTTCTTGAGGAGTATATCTCAAACTGAAGAGCTTCCCGGTCAGGTAAAGTGACTGCACAAACAAGCTCGTATGGCGCTTTAAAATTGAGGGTGCCAGGTTCAAAGGCAAGTGCTATGGCTGTTTCAGGTCCATGATATAAATTTGGCTGTGGAACCGTCCTCCAATCCTCAGTCACAGGGTTGCAGATGTAGTAGGCATTGTCTCCGAGGCGGCCTTGGCAGCCGAGTAAGCCATTGCAAGAGGTTCTTGAGTCGACAGGTTCAGGCAAGAAACAGAGAGTGGGGTTAGAAACGCCATAAGCAACTGGGTTGAGTGACATGAAGGAGGGACTCTCCCCAGGAAACTGGCAGAAAAAACCAGAAACATGCTTGAAGTGGTTTGTCTGCGTGTGGGAAAAAAAGGGACAGTTTATCCACTTAAGCCACTCTTTAGAAACAGTCTTGAACCTGCATAAGGACTTGGCTGGAAGGAAACAGAGAGCATACTGCCTAACAGCCTCTTGAATTTCCATATCCTCCTTGTGCTTTGTGTGATCAGGAAACTTATCACAGTTTCCTGAACTCTTGTACGAACCGGGCTTGTCCGAATAACTTGGAACCTGAAAAGGAAGAAAAGAACAGTTATTAAAGGAAAAGATAATAAATAGCGTCCATAAAACCACCACAGCGACAGACAACACACAAAAGAAAGTCTTTTTTTCATAACGATTGAAGATAAATGAAATTGGAGCAAGGCCTCAGATCACATGAAAGACTGCTCCTTTTCTCGACCACATCGCCCCTCATTTCAGAGATTTATTGAACAATTAGATAAACAGATCGTTTATCCAATTACTGCTGACAGAAAACATACCGTTTCATGTGAGCCAGCGGAACCCCCATCAATTAACCTAAGAGATGAGACACTGATGCTCAGTTGCGAGCTTCCCTCAGATGGATCCACTTCATTTGAAATGATGGGGTCATCGTGTATTTCTTCCATTTTGTTTCCCACCAAATCTTCGTTCAAATGAAGGAAATAATCAATTCGAGGGAAGCAAAATAACGCATACCTTCATAAATATAATATAAATGACACTGGAAATAGAAGAACTCTTCATTCTTCAATCCCAAGAGTGTTCATGTTTTTTTTTTCTCAGGACAGCCAGACTTTGAGTTTACACTATCCATCAATAACACAACATGACGGATCTAAACCAATATTCTTTTCTGTTGCCATCATATGATAATTTCCGCAACCCATTAAATATGAAAAATAATTTTAAAAAAAATAAGAACCTTACAGTTTAGGCCTTAGTTTTTTTTCTTAAAAAAAAAAAAAAAAAAGGTTCGTAATATTGATTAGAAAGGTTACAGATAGGCAACCGACATAACTCCAATTTATTTTATCTTCAATCACGAATACATGAAGCACAAAAATGAGTCAAAAAAAAGTGAAAAACAACTGTATATAAATGAAACCTAGTACGTACGTAAGAAAAATGCAAACCAACCGTGTTTTCACGTTGAACACCAATAAAGAACACGTCGGTCAGTAGAGTTAACTGGAAAACAGATAATATTAAACTTAATAAGAATCAATATTCAGTGTAAAACAGTGCATAAACTAAAATAAAACATCACGATTCAAGTTAAAGTGATTGTAGAAAAATAAGAGAGGGGCAGGGAGGGATTTTACCTTTCGAAACCCTAAAAATGGCAAAGGAGTGATTCTTATTTGAAAGGGAGAGAGCGGGAAGAGAGAGTTGCAAGGAATGTGAAGAGAAATAAGGTGGTGGTGTGTGTAGTTCTGCTGGTATAGCATGTGAGGGTTTAAAGACGAGAAATCAAATGATTCAATATGTGCGCGCGCGCGCGTGTGTGTGTGTGAGGACGTGAAAGAAATTGTCGGGGGTTTCACTGATCACTCGAGCAGAAGGTGCTTCTACTCGAAGTAATTGAGAAAATGAAAGAATATATTGTAAAAACTTGAGGATCTCCTTCTTCCTTGCTTTATTTCAAACTTATCTATGAAGTTGCTTACTTTATTTCAAGCTCATTACCAAGGAAGTTTGCTGAATGGTGGCTCTATAAAGACACTTTATATCACTTCTTTATAAGAAAGAAAGATTGAGAATTGAAACAATTATTTACGTGTCCAAGTTATCGATATACGCAAACCATTAATTTTTGCTTTCATATTATATGCTCTTGATGGTAATTTCTGTAGGTATTGAATATACTAATGATTTTTTCGGCAAACAAAACATGCAAAAAACAACTATCCACTCAATTTATTCAGTATATTAGATGTATCATCCATAGAAATTTTATCAATGGTTCCATCGATAACGTTTTGTCGGTAGTGTCTTCGGTGATTAAATAATAGCAATAACGTTTGCAATGATTATTTTCAACTCTCTGGAAAATACAGACATAAATTTTCAACACTTGAGCATCACGTGCTCAGAGTAATCCACTCATATAGCCTCTAAGATGTATTGTAGCTTGAATTCCTTACACACAGTCATATTATTGCAATCTAGAAGCTCTATTGCTCACGCATATTGTTTTGTTTTTTCTAATAGGTTTGACTCATCAAAAGAAACATAATAATAGCATAAGCTTTCTTACAAAGATATAAGAGATTGTTATACATATGGATAAAAACATCAAAATAAACACCAATTAGTACAAACAAGAAAACATCTGGTTTTAATAATTTATTTTATGCAAATACTTGTACTAAATAGTTAAATAACCATCATCATAATCCAATTGGTTGTTTCAACATAAGAGCTTTTACAATTATCATAAAGCTTTTTATTCCTTTTCCATCTATATACATAATTGTCAAATCTTATTTAGAGACTAATAAAAAAAGACTTTAAGTCTTAAGGTTAAACCGATTGATCAATGATATACTATATTAAAAATGACTTAATATACTGGATTTTAAAATGTGTAAATTTCAGCTCAACTTTTAACCTCAATTACAACACAAAAATTTATTATTAATTCATAAAGCAAATAACAATTTAAAAGACATGAAATTTTAAATTAGCGAAACACAATTCAATATCTAAAATACAAACCATAATTAAAATCACAAATATTTAAGTAACAATAACTACAATCCATAACTAAAAACACAAGTTCTTTTACTTTGAGATAGTAGAATTTTGATGAATGAACATATCTAGTTCTTGAATATCTAAAGAGTATTTATTTATTATAGGTTAAGATGAGAGGATATTGTAGATTTGACAACTATTTTCATATATCATACATACTAACACACCAAGATAATCTCAACATATAATTGAAAAGAAAATTACTTTTCTAAGGCTATAACAATTTTTTTGAAACAACATTGTGAAAACAATTAACAATATCATTTTTATCCAAAATTAATGTCATTTTATCAATTTAAAAGAAAAGGAAAAAATAAAATTTTATCAACCGTGTTTTTTTAAATAGGTTATTTGAATTTTTAGGTGATTTGTAATTCCTAGCCTTCTTTTTAATCTACTAATTCGAAAAAGGGGGAGATCAAACATTTGGGAAATCTTGATAAAGTTTTTCTATTTGTAAACTATTTCCAAACTAAAATACCCCTTTTTTTCTTGTTTTTGTTCAAATAATTCCACGTGAAAGAAAAAACATTGACAAAAAGAATCTACATGATTTTTGAATTTCTACATACCAGAGAGTTGTCTTGTAAAAGCATTTTGGATAGATTAAATTTTGTCACCTCTTTTTTATGGAAATTCATTGGGTTATAGGATGAGCCCATTTATTATCACTACTTGATTTGTTTTCCAATAATCACTTGTTGGTTTTCTAACATTTCATTCAAAAAAAAAAAACCAATGACTTGTATTAATCCACTTGCTCTAAGGTAAGAACTTGTTTAGCTTGAGAAAAAATGTTTCACGTATAGGGTTTTAGTAGAGTTAGGAATGCTAGAGCAAGATGTTTTCATTCATTTAACTTTTTTACTTTCTATAGTATATGAAGCTCGTAATTGTAGACAATTGAAGAGAGAGAGAAATACTATGGATGATATTTCAAAAAACTTTATGTAGTTTAGGAGCAAGATTTATATTTTTGATAATCGATTAAATCTAATATGATTTACTCTACTTGGACAAGATGGCTTGTAGCCTCTCCTTGGTGTCTGGTAAGCTAAGGTGATTAGTGGCTGATACTTGTAAAAGAATCATTTTTGATGGATTTAGAGACTTTTAAATGCATAAGTAAATATTTATTTAGAGAGAGAAGGAAATAATATATTTTAAAAAGAGATACTCTGAAAAAAATATATATGCAATAAAGAATGGAGTTTGTGACCCTCGAGCTTGAAAGGATTTATGAGCTATTTATAGCTCATGAGTCTTTACTTTTATGAAGAAGAGGGGTTTAAGTGTCATTTTATCTTGACAAAATTAATAAGATATAAATTTATTGTATAGATACATTAATGAGATTATTTTTTTATTCTTACAAATTTATTTTTGACATTAACATACCAAATTAATTCAAAAGCATGAAAAAAAATTAATTTGCAAAAAGAAAGTTTAGCAAAATAGGCAAACAAACCCTAAAACCATGAGTTTTTGTGCCTTCAGTAGTTCTTTAGCCCCAATAACATTTTAAGTTTCTTGCATTTCTTACAGGAATATCCAAGTTTTATTTCACCGAAATTCTAAATTTAATTTCAGATTTTATTTGATTTTATATTGCCAAATCTGCTCTTATTTTGTTGAGCCAGATAAGGAGCAGCTGCGAGGATGGAGAATATGTTAGGCTGAAGGACGCTTGACAGCCATAATTAATTGCAGTTTGGGCTCACCAGCGTTCGAAGCAGCAAAAGGACAGACCCGTGGCTAAAGATTCACATGATGCACCTGCTGCTATCACAAAGTCTAAACAATATACCAGGTCCCATTGTCACGTGACTCAAAGCTAACCGGGGGTGAAGAGACTGATTTCTTTGATATCCACAAGGGCCCCTGCCCGCCTGCTAATAAATAATAAATGCAACAGACCAATTACAAGGAGACAAGTTGCGAGGGTATAAAGAATTGTCAAAGTTTTTTTGAAAGAAACAGAGGAAAGAAGGAACTCTCTACCAGCCATTTTTTATAAACAAGCTCTGGCCTAGGGTAAAGGGAGGGAAAAAAAAAAGGCCGGCATTTCCCTCTTTTGTCCCTCCATTTATTTCCCATTTAGAAACACCCCCCTCGAAGCAGAAAATGGGCGGTGAAACCCTCCTCCATAACCGCCATTTGAATTAACAAAGACTAACGGCTATATTAGAAATGGAAGAAGCGGGACAATGCTAACAACTTTTTGAATCTAACGAAAGATACAAGTTCCTTCCCCTAAATATATTGTCCATGAGGGATACCCAAAATCACCAGCAGACTACAACCAATCTATCTAACATGTTCCTCTATTTTTCCAAGCTTCAAGACATCAACAAAAACATTTTTACCCAGGAATTGAACAAGAGCTAGTGGTGCTTCTTTGATGACTTCGTCATATACTCAACAACATCATCGTCATCATCCTCACCTTCATCATCATCTCTCTTCCTCTTAAGGTGTGAGGATGATGGGAGCACCTGCAACTCATCATCATCAACTTCTTCCTCCCCTTCAGGATCATCTTCTTCATTGCCTGGCTCCATATCACTACCTCTAGCATCAAGAACTTCAGCCTGCCCCACTGGTTGGACCAAGTACCCTGCATCGGAGTCTTCATCCTGCCATTGCAACAAGAAATCACATTCAGTTAATGTATCAGAAAACAAGAAAATCACTGCTATAAGAAAAATAGGAAAACACTCCGCCATTAAAACATCAAATTATATGAGTAATTCAAAGCAATAAAGAAATGTATTTTTTACATGTTTTCAGTTTGTTTGAATAATGGAAACAGCTCCAAAAGAAAATGATCTACACATGCATAATGCATAGAGAGAGAATACAGGCGTGCATAGCTAAACATTATCAGAAGATGAAGGAAGAGAACAATACCACTAAACAGAAATCAAGTACAATTGAGTGAATAGAGAAACAGTAAAACCAGTTACTAAATGGAAATAAAAAGGTCAGATCAGATAAAATGCACATAATTTATCTATTCATGGTTATATTAAACAAATAGGACATCATAGTAAAACGGGGGATGCAAGCTTACGAAGAAGAAAAATCACCAGTGCCACACCAACCACAAGCTACAGACAAAAACACATTCAGAAAAATCAAATGATGATTTCAGTGCTACAACGAATTAGGAAGGAAAAGACATTCCACATGCCATGTCGAAAAGTCTTCCCAATCCAGTACCAAAAACTTGCAATAGCATTTCCAACAAGATGAAAAGAAAGCTGTAAAAATGAATAAGTGGACCATACGACAAAATAATATTAAGAGACTTCACTCTTTCCCCCCTAGTTATTAAACCACTTAACAGCTTTTTTTTCTAACTTGGACATCTTTCTTCTGTCTTTCCTCAAAAAGTCAACAGCACAACAGAATATCTTATCCTCCAAAGGTTGCCAAGTTTCCTAAATTTTGTGAACAGTTTCCTAAATTTTGTGAACATGACATTAAACCAAAACCATAAATTTCCCAATGTAGCTCAATTCAGAAATAATTGGTTGAGCAAACATCCAGAAACACCTAAACACTTCACAAACTTGATGTAAACAATCCCTTTCACAATAAAGTGCAAGTTATAATCTGCTTTCCAGATTACCGTCCACCAAACTATGAATCTTCTGCTGTCCAGGAAAACAAAGAATAACATATACTAGCAAGATACAAAAACAATACATCCGTGTCCTGACTACTGATAAAATGCAATAAAGTATCAAAACAAAACATGAGAGCAAATACATTAAAAACCAGATTGCTCAATCTAATGCAGATTATTTTTAAAAAAGATTATATAGATGCTATAGACCAAGCAGTAAAATAAGGCCTTTAGCCTTTTCATAAAGTTCATTTTTTCTGCAAATTTAACACGATAGCAAGCAAAATATCTATCCAACCAAGCAGCACACATTGCAACCAAAAGTTAAATATGAAGGTAAACATAAGATTCCAGAGCATCTCACCTCCTCCTCGCCATCTTCCTCATCACCAAACTCTCCATCATCATCGACACCTTGCTCCTCCTCCTCACCAGTCTCTCCATTGTCATCCTCCTCACCAACATCCTCCCCTTGCTCATGCCCATCAATCTCTCCTTCTGTACTTGTTAACCTTCCGGTACTCTCTGGCTCCCCAAGATCCCCTTCTTCGTTATCCACCTCCTCCTCCTCTTCCCCCTCCACATCCTCACCATCGTCCTCATCATCATCCTCATACTCCACCCCATCCTCATCATCATCATCACTATCATCACCAATCTCATGCACTTCCACCACATCATCATTTACGTCATCATCTTCATCCTCCTCGTCAATCTCTTCTTCCCCAGACTCATCCCCCCTCCTCCCCCCCTCCCCCTCCCCTTCCTCGTCCCTGTCCACAACCTCAACTCGAAACCCATTTTGACTAACCCCATTAATCTCTCTTCCCGTCTCTGTCTCTGTCTCCTCATCCGCCTCACTCTCCTCTTCCTCATCAACAATCCCTTCCCCAACTTCACTGTGCCCGTTATTCGTCATAAAAGGCCTTTCCTCCCCATCAACCTCACCACTCCCTGGATCATCCTCCTCATCCTCTTCCTCCTCATCTTCCTCCTCATCATCCGACTCCGGTCTCTCATTCTCCTCAGCATCCATTTTATCCAAATACTTCAACGAACTAATCAAACCAAAAACCCTAGACCGATAATCCTTGAGTCTCGTAACAGGACACTCGTACAAATCAAGTGAAACCAACCTTAGCCTGGCCAAAGGAGCTAGATCCTCAATATACTGTATCCTATTATTGGATAAATCTAAATCCCGAAGCGAATCGAGTCCAGCTTCTACAAGAAATTCTAAGCCACCGGAAATTCTATTATCCGATAAAATTAATTTCACAAGATTTCTAAGGCGAGGAAATTGCTCTAACGTTGAAACACCAATGTTTGCTATAGATAGATGTTGAAGATTCTCGAATTTTTCGAATAAACTTGGTGTTGGTAATCTTCCTTGTATACACTTAACCGCACCGTCTAGGGTTAGGGTTCTTGCCGCTAACTTATCTGTTTGCCCCTCTAATGCTGTCTCCACTGCTCTCTCCCAGATCTCATCCATCAAAATTTATAAAAAGTAAAAATAAATAAATAAAATCACCGAAACTTCAATTAATCTGGGAATTCAGGGCAATAATTTCATTGTAGATCGAAACCGGAATCAGCAGCTATAAACCCTAATTTTTGCAGAGGCTGTACGGATGTTCTTGCTGTGACTGTGAGGTATAATTCTTGCTTTTTTATGTTTGGTTTTAAAAGGGAGAAATAAAAGGAAGCAAAATATAGCACCCACACTTAGTTTTTTTTTGTATTTTGAAACAAGCTGCTGTTTTTTAATTGGTGAAGAGAGAGGGTAGGGTTGATGTTAAGGGCTCGAGGATTTGAGGGTAGGGCTGAGCCAGGACGCGGCTTGGTGGGTTAGGGTTAGTGTATATTATTGGGTGGTTGTGGGCCGTTGGATTGCATAGATTGAGGATCGGTGACGTGGATGAATGGGTGGGGGCAGATTGGAGGTTGGTGTGTTTGTTTTCGAGAAGAGAGGAGGGTTTTCTGGTTTGGTCTGTTCCTGTATGACACGTCAGTTTGATGTAAATATGGGGGCGGCCATAGAAAAGCCATTCAGGTTTTGGAAGATTTACAGGATTGTCACGGAGTTCATTGCCAAAGCATTACGACATCACGATCAGTCGTTTCGCTTTAAGAAAATAAAATTATGGAGACTTTTTATTATGATTATTAAATGTTTATAATCTAGCAACGCCGAAACTAAAGGTGTGGTTATAAAAGGTAGAACAATATGATTAATTTGCTGTATTTTTTTTTGTTTAAAATATTTTTTATCAAATATTTATAGAAAATTAGTTAAATAAATTTTAATTTTACTTAATTTATTTATTGAAAAAATATTTTAACTATTTAAAATTATATAAATTATTTTATAGATAGTAATTTATTTACAATTTTATATAATTATTTAAACTATCACCTTTATTACAACTATTGTTAACAGTAAGTATACTACCTTCATCACCATTATTATTCTATATTTCTATCACCACCACCCTTACCCTCACCCCCAATTATACATATAATTATAATTTTATTAATTCTTGCTGTAGTTCAAAATGAATGATTTTTTTTTATATATATAAAATATTGTAAGTTGAATTAGTTGAATTTATTTTTCTCATGATATTTATCAAAATCATAAAATATTCATATTTAAAGTATTTTTCATCATGAAAACCTTGTTTTTAGCGACCATGATGGGTATATGTTTTTATAGATTTTATTGGGTCTTGGACTATCTTAGGCATGCTAGACAACGTTAACTCTAGACAACGTTAACTCTAACTTTGTTCTCTACAAATACTTACGAAAATGAACTTTTATTTCTTTTCAGTTATTGATGTAGTTAGGTAGCAATGTTAAAAATCAATGAAAGATAATTTTGATTAGTAATGAACCAAGTAACCTTAGTTTTATAAATGGATTAGTAGCACCATTGTTATACTGATTAGTAAACTTGACAATATATTCCTTTATTGACTGAATTTCCAACCTCTAAAATTGTTTGATGTCGGTTATATTGATTTCACTAGGAATTGGATGCAACCTATTAATCGATTTAGAACATGCATGATTATATAAAAGCTTGTTTGCACATCCATTAGTTGACCATTTTATTTAAGTTTTTGGACAATTCAATTTTTTCATATTTCTTTTAACTAGTTGATCAATAACAAGTCCTCGAAGGTAAAGAAATATTGATACTACCTTGCTAAAAAGTAGCATATGAAGTACTAAACTATTATAGATAATGTCATAACCCCAATTTTGGATCATTCCCCAAAACTACCCGAAAAATATAATAAAAAGGGGCTGGTGTCGGTAGGAAAATCAAGGTTAAATTTTGGATATTTTTGAGAGCTCGATCGTATCTCTTTTGTACCCGAAAATGAAGGAAATCGCAGATTTAAGGTTAAAATAATTTATTATTAGATAAATCTGCGTAAAAATTAAGTCGACAGACATGATTATATTTTTATGGGTCAATTTGATTTAATCGTTGGTCGATTTAAAAGTGTAATTATGTTCGAGAATTAATTTAGGATCCAATCGAAAGATTTAATTAAGTGCAGGGGTTTGATTATATTTTAAATTGGCCAAATTAATTCTATTAAGGGTTTAGTCAATAAGAAATCAAGTTCTTAAATTTAATTTGGGTTTAATTGAGAAAATCAGAATTTTTGGAGACCCAATTGATTTTTTTTTTTCAAGCCAATTGCGCAAGTTAGGGGTCAAATTAAAAGCAATTGAAAGTTTAATGATCAATTGAAGATCAAATTGGATAAATCAGAAGTAAGGGACTGAAATGAAAGAAGCGCAATGGTTAAGGCTAATGTTGAAATTTGAACAGGGGTACGATTGCACAAATTCATAAATTTAAATCCAATTAGGGGCGCAATAAAGAACAAATACAAATCTAAGGACCAAAATGCACTTTCACCCCTAAAGCACCTCTTTCTCACCCTGCACCGACCGAAAAGCCCCCGCACTCGCCGCCGACAAGTTTCCCCGCCCCTACCGCCAACCAGCCACTTGCGCTCGCCACCGACAGCCACCTGTCTGAAGCCACCAACAAGCCGAAAGCAACCCACCATGTGCAACGGTAACCCCGGCTGAGTGCTATAAAAACCGACGACCAGGATCCAGGAGGGGACGGAAAAAAAAGGGCTGGAGAAAGACAAGGAAAATTTGACGTAAACTTTGAATCTTCTATTCCCTCTCATCTGTTCTCCTTGACTCTCCCTCTCTGCTTTCGTTTTTCCTTTTTTCTCTCTCTAAAAACGTAATAACAGACCCGAAGCTCTCTCTCTCTCTCCTCCTCTCGACGAGCCAGCCACCACCACCATCATCCACCCATATCCCTCCTCAGCATCACCGGCGTCTTCCCCTCGACTCCAGAAATTCAGTCATCGTCTCCGTTGAAGAAAAGGTGATGACCCCGACGTTAGCAGCAGCGGCTCAGTGCACCTTCCGACGTCCACTCCGGCCACCACAGGCAACCATTTCTGACGCCACCACGACTGGAAGAACCACCTCGACGTCCTTTACCCAAAGGTGTTAACAGGTAAGTCTTTCATCACACTCGGAAATTTACTGTACATCTTCCTCGTTTTTTTGCATGCAGAGGTGATATGGGTCGGGTCGGGTCGGGCCGGGTTTGGCGCCCGGTCCGACCACTAGAGGGCTGGGCTTACAGCCCATTTTGGTTGGAAGCCCAGCCCATTCCCTTATCTCCGGGCCGAAGCCCGGTCCAGGTCCCCCTAGGCTGGCAGTCCAGCCCGAGACAGCTGGGCTGACAGCCCAGACACCAAAATTGGTGCGCTGGCAGTCCAGCCCACCCATAATAATAAAATAATAATAAAAATAATAATAAATAATAATATAAAATATAAAAATATTAAAAAAATAAATAAAAATAAAATATATTTTTTTTATGTAAAAAGAATCTAGAAAAAAAAATGTGTTGTTTTTCTTGCATACGGCCAATACACTAGCATATTTTAAAAATTGTTTTTCTTTCAAAAAATATATATTATCTTGGGTTTTTAAGAGAAAATGTATTTTTGCATGAATTTCATAAAAAAAAAAATCATTTCTTGCATTTTTGGATTTTACAACATGTTTGTAAAATCCAAAGGGTATTGGCCAATATTTCAAAAAATATAAAAATCTTTTTTTTTTTTTTAGAATTTGTTATTCACTGTTGGTATTTGGATAAATAAATCCTAAAAGGGGTTAGTATCCAAAATATTCGACGGGAATGATATGCTATTATTCACTGTTGGGATTTGGATAACTAAATCCTAAGGGGTTAGTATCCAAAATATTCGACGGGAATAATATGTTATTATTCATTGTTGGGATTTGGATAACTAAATCCTAAGGGGTTAAGTATCCAAAATATTCGACGGGAATGATATGCTGTTATTCACTGTTGGTATTTGGATAAATAAATCCTTGGAGGTTAATATCCTAAATATTCGGCGGAGTAATATCTCATTCATCATTTAACCAACATATTCTTTGAAAAGATCAAAATCATAACAAATCATAACCAAACAAAAATATCAAGCAGCTTACCTTAGGTAGGGTGTACTAGGGGTGCTAAAACCTTCCCTTTACGCAACCAGTCCCTTACCCTAGAATCTCTGAAAGACCAGTTTAGGTTTCCTAGTAACCATAATACTAGGTGGCGACTCATTTTTTATGAAAATAGATAATCCCTTTGACATTTAACCTCCCCGCCCACAGGAACAAGTCGTTACGACGCCGCAACCATTTTTGGGGTGCGACAGATAATATGGTTAGGTCATGTCATTAGGTTAAACTTACTTGTAACTTGTAGGGGTAGGTGGTACCTCGTGGAGATCATGTTTAAATTAAGCTAACATTATCATGGTGTCTAATCTATAAGCATGTAATACCCAATATGTGGCTAAAACTCCCAAAACATATACATTGTAGTGTTTATACCGAAAATATATATTAAGTCTTGTCTTTTAAGAAATTGATAAAAAAAAAATGCCTAATTGACTTTTACTTGAACTTGTTTTAAGTTTGATTGAGCTAGTAAGTCATAACCCTTTATGACTTATTAGTTTTCACCATATTATTATGATAAGTTATGTTAGTTTTATTTCTCATTTCTAGCTTGATAACTCTTAAAACAATATTAGATAGATATAAGTTTTAATGCAAATATGAGCCTTCAAAATGAGTTGCCATTTACTAATTAAAGTTTGCCCAAATTGATTATGACCACATGATCATGCCACTATACCCTAAGAAATATGGTGGGACTTGATTGACGGCTTTTGAAGAGAGAGAAAATATTATGATTTGTACTTTTTATTAGAGCGCCTTTTTTAGAAGTTGTATATATTAAAACTCTAATTTTACTGAAAAAATCTGTCAAAACCAACATCTAAAGACTCGTTTTTTTCTCAATAGGACTTGGTTGTCGACTAATATCTTGAATCATCATATTCTTGATTGATGGTCGATCTCAACTATTTTCCACTAGTAAAGGTGCTCATAGATATAGCTAAAGTCGAGTGTAGACCCATAATTATATCCAATCCACCACCTTCTATTTTATAAATTGTTAACCCAACCCATTTAATTTTGTTAGACTTGAGTTGGCTACATATATTGGGTTAGGCTAATGTTTTTTATGGATACTATAAATATTCACGAGCTGATTTTACATTGCTAATCTTCTTAGGTTCTCATTAAGAGTCACAACATGAATTTTTTTAGGTGTCATGATATCCTCAATGTTAGGTCTGATTTTTATACATTGCGCCATTATTAAATTTTAGTTACTTCATTTTTCCTTCCAACAAGAGATAATCCATGTCGATCCATGATATATTTTTCTTAGTTTTTTTTTTACTTACTATCACTTATAATATACATTATCTGATATTGAGAAGTTGAGTCTAGTCAAATAATATAAATATTATAAATGAGCTAGTTTTTTTTAACATTTTAATTTACTAAAAAAACCCCAAAGTGAAGAATGATTGCTCGTTATCAAATGATGCATTGTTATATAAAATAAATAAGCAATTCATGCCTTTCAACCATAAAATACACTTGAGTTTCATATGTTTTACTATTATGGATAAATAGATATCATGAATGATTGAAGTAATGTCTAGAGATGAATTGGTTTAGACACTTGACTAAGTTATAAATAAAACACATGACATGAAGCAACTCCATAGATTTATCTTTAATAAAATAATGAACATAGAAGCCAGCAAACAATCATGGAGAGGACCTTTTGAAATTACATTTCCCAAGAAATTTAGCATTATGGGAATGTGAAGAAATAAAGTTCAGTCTTCTCTACGTAAATCTTCAAAATACTGCTAGTGAATCTCGGGCCTCAAGGCACGTCATGAGAAGGATTAATAGTGTGTCAAGATACCATCATCCATCTAGTAGGAAAAATATTATGTCAATGCGATAGATATTCAGGAAAAAAACTTAGTTCTTAAGTATTTATTTTAATGCAAATTATGTAAAGTTTTATATCTTACTTGATAACACAAATTAAAATGAATTCACACACTTCACATTGCATGCATTAAAAAATTCAAATGCATTGAGTTGATTCAAGATTCATCAAATTTAATATTATCAAATCTTAGCTTTAAGTTATTGATCGACTGATTATTCATTAAGAATGAACACCTGAAAATCTGCAGGAACTAACAGACTGATTGACTTGACTAATCTAAACTGGATAACCATTTGATGTGTTAGAGGAACAACTATAGTTATAATGACCCTATTTTACTATAATCATATATATATTGCTTATCTAATTATACACACATACAAAAAAAAACTATCCTAAGAGCAAAAACAACATCAAAATCATCAATCTTAAATCATATTCATTTATATGCATTAAGACCTTCATATTCTTACACAATAGTATAATTCTCAAACTCACTATACTTAAATACTTGTATACATTCTAAGTGTTATTGAGCGAGTTATAAAAATATAAGTTTTAATTGCATTATCTATTCTTTGAGAGAGTGTAGTGTTGCTATATTTTAAACAATTGCAACTCTTTAAGAGTATAAGTGAAAAACCTTTGGTCATTGGTGAGGTTAATCACCAAAATGAAAAATCCTGATGAAAGTATTTTTTTTAAGTGGTGAAAAAAGGCTTGAGAATGATTAATTAAGTACATTGTAATGTGTGGCTTGAATTAATAAAGTATACAATACTCAAGACCAGGTTGGTGCTTGTGGTGTGGATGTAGATTTGTCAAACCACGTTAAAAACTAAGTTTGAAATTTTTATCCTTATACTCTTTACGTTAAGCATTTTAATTATATTGTTGGTTAATTTTATTTAATTGAGTTAATTGTAATATTGTTATTATTAGTGAGACACCTAATCCACCTCTCATTAGATATTATTATTGTTTTAATCATAAAAAAACACTCGTGCGTACACATGTATTAACATAACAATAAATTACTTTAACCATACCAATAAAACGCCATTACAATTTATAGTGTTTTGTGTTTTTTTATTTAATTTTTTTTTAACTTCACCTATCAATAACATAATTTTTATTTAGTTTCATGTTTTAAAAGGTGTAATTAAATCACTTTAATATTTTACAATTGTGCTATGTATTTGTTTTTATTGGATTATATACCGATCTCATTGATTTATTTTTGTCCTCAATATTAAATCTTTTGGAAGTGAAGTTTCATATGCTTTTTTGTCCTTCTATGAATTTATCCTGTTCTCAACAGGTTAACTCGATTGATTTATGTTGTTTTTATAAGTTGTTTTTTCTATTTATTTTTTTATTTCACCCTTCAATATTGTGTTTGATGATGGAAATTAAACTTGTTGAAAACCATGTCACGATTTAATAAGTTAAACATAAATTTAGTTTGAATTATTTTTTAATTAATTTTATCTTTTGATATTATTAGTTGAAAATTAAATTTTAACTGTTTTTTATTTATTTTTCACAGAGTTAAGTGAAGTTATAAATTGGGGAGGATGTCATAGAAATTCGCAAGTACATGTTTTGGTGGTGCACAACAATATATACACGAGAAAGTAGGATCCAATTCACGTTCATTTTGACTGCCACTACCGTATGGATCAGTATAGCCAGGTGCTAGTTTGGGTGGTGGCTGCGCTATTGGGGAAGGCTCTGCTGATGGCGCGGACAGAAATGGCCCGGTGATTTGAACTCGCATTTGAAGCTGGGGAACTAGATAATTGTTTTGGCCTAGCTGAAGCTGTTGGATCTTTATCCATTTTCAGTTTGTTCTCCTTCTCTTCTAGCTCTTGAGGACTAGGCTGTGACTCATTGATACCCACAATGTTCTGAATTTGTCTCTCCAGACGTTACAATCTGAAGCCAGGGCTGCTGAAATTCTGCCATGGAGTTGGACGGACGAATTGCCAGAATTTTGAGCATCATCTTTGCCTCTGGCCAACTCAATTGGCTTATTTGATTTCACTCTCTAGTTGATTATCCCTGTCTGAAGATGAAGTTATTAATTCAACTGGATCCGTTTTAGGTGCAGAAGAACGGCCTGAGGCATTTGTAGATGTGGGAAATGCTTTCTCAGGAGTATACCCAATTCTCCAGCAGTTCCTTGTAGAATTTACGGAGGGTTACTTCTCCTAATATCTTGATGTTCTTCCCAATCTCTTTTTGAGGTACATTTCCAGAAATTGAGATCTCCCGTCACTGAAAGGTAGAAATGATCAGATCTGAAAGACGCCAAGACCATATATACACGAAACTCCCAGGAGCACGTCATCATATGGGCAAGAATCTAATATCAAAGGAGATGAACTTCGCCTGCAGTGCCAAGTAAACGTACCTTTAAAGATGAATTGCTACTGTAACTGATAAACAACAAAGGTACTCATCAGCGAAGCCTCTGACAAATCCCTTAAACTTTCCATCCTCATTTCGATCTAACCAGAAGAATGGAGGGGAAACTGGGTTGCAGTCGGGGCACTTCATTGTTTGGTGGTGGGGGTGGAAATTTAGGATTCCGGTGGTCAAGAGTTTCAGGGAAAGCTCTTTTTTGAACAGATTGCGGTGATCTAATTCTATTTTATTTATTTATTGCACCAATGAACTAACGTTCAAATATTCATTATTGCTGTAGTGCTATATCCTTTTGGGTCTCCCCCACTTTCTTTCTTATCAAAACAGATCAGCAAGTCCTTGCAAATTTCTTCTTATCATGTCGTTTAGGTCAAGTGTTGCACCAATAGAAGCTATTTCATTTTGGAAGTTGATTCCTGC
Organism: Salix suchowensis; assembly: GCA_029030765.1. Lineage (NCBI taxonomy): Eukaryota > Viridiplantae > Streptophyta > Magnoliopsida > Malpighiales > Salicaceae > Salix > Salix suchowensis. The sequence goes on along the minus strand of CM054984.1, from coordinate 11,142,088 downwards.
CTTGAAGGTCGCTTTCTTCGAATTTCAAATTAGAAGGTACAGCACAACAGTGAAGCTGATTGCAGATTTAGCTGATCAACTCGTGGTGTAGAGTTTCAGAGAATTCTTTCACTTTATAAAGTATACGAGATCTTACCAGATATTTTTTTTACTTGAATTGATCTATTCAAAAAGTAGTTCAAATCCCACTCACATTAGGAAGTGGTTGTGAAAGCAAAAGTTTTAAGGAATATGAACTTAATTACATAGTTTATCCCTGTTATAAAAACAATAATCTACGAGTATGGTGTTCACCCGTCACCACTGCTCACAAACCCTGGGCAGCACAGGAGCAATCAGAATCGAAGGAAGATTTACGCCTCCATACTAAACTTTCTCCTCATCATTGACCACTCCCCTTTTTTATGAAGTTATTGCAGCTCCACCTTTTTTTGCTAGATTCAGACTCTTGCTTAATTCTCGAGCTCTCTGAAAGCACGCATAGGAAACACAAGAAAGAAGCAGTTAGCTTTACTGTCTCACTCCAGCTAATTAAGCTCAAGATAGCGCAGAGACCAATGCGTGTTTGTAGTACTAATGTTAGTAAGAAAGAGTAAACCTAACAGACAGACATTATGTTCTTAGATAGGACAAAATCAAAGAAAATGCAGGTTAAAGGATGAGAATTACTGAAAAGGGGTTACAAGGAAAAGAGATTTAAATCCTAAGCACCTTACAGCATTATGTGCCTGGACAGGACAAAAATTAAAGAAAATGATAGCAGGTGTATTAAGGGCAACTCTCTGTTTGAACATATTACTCAAGTCTCACCATTGACGTTCTTTAGCCCTCTTATTTGATCTGATTATTAACATCTGTAAGTGAATTCAGTACATGACCAAGGCACATTTATTGTTGCAACATTCAAAGACCATCTGTAAAGATAGCACCTATGCAGAGAGCTAGTGATCACAGCTACTAGATGGAGTAGAGTGAATATGATATGCTGCAACTCTCTCTTGAAAACACAAGCACGTAACATCAAGAGTATATCCCAATTAACAAATGCTTCAGTGTAACAAATGAGAGCAGAAAATCATTAGATGTCAAGCAAATGCGAGTGACTTTTCCAATACAATCTGAAGGTAGCGATAATATAAAACTGATTTTTTGGAGAAAAAGTAGTCAGCAGAGAAGAGAGACATAACAAGGGCCAGAACAACAAATTACCCCACAGCTTTAATCCAATCAAAAGATTATGTAAGTTCAAAATAGGTTTAGAATTAGATGCCAGTTAGCAATCTTACAATGTTTCTAATACCTATGTTCCTTTTCTTTTGTTTCTCTGGTTTATAAAACATAAAGCCAATACATTTAATACTTAAATACCTACTCAAGCCCATCGATCTCAGGAACAAAAGCTTTGAATGATGGGTTATTGTAGGTCCTGAGAAGGAGCAACGAGGTCCCACTCAGTCCTTAGCATGACCCCCACCCTAACCCAAAACTTGCTTTTGCATCAAAACATCATGTAACTTGGAAACTCTCTGATCAAGCATTTGCAGATGTTGACTCTGTGAGTGATCTGAACTTGTTCCCAATCAATTGGATACAAGGTTTCACAGATCCACCTAATGATTATGCTAAAAAAGACAAAAATCTAAAAGGAAGTCTGAGTTCACTAGAATCCAGGTATCCTGATTGAAGACATGTCCCAAAGAGGGTTTATGGGATTCATCTACAATATCAAACTAAAGGTTTTTATTCTTAAAGCTATTCAAACTCCAGGCCTCCCATAATAATAATTCATATTTTCCCACTCACACAACACAGGGATACCCTTGCACCTAGGATCTCATCAGGAGCTAATAATATCGCTGATAAGTTTGCCAGGCAAATACCAGCTTCTGGATAAGTTTATGAATCACACAACATCCAATGGGGCTTCACCTACTCCAGCTATCAGATGGGAGAAGATACTAAACATCTATACCTAGCAATTGTAGCTTTTGTTGATTAAACATAAAATACACACAGCTGAGATGACAATTACATAAAGTAGATTACCCTGCACAAATCTTCAGGAGGGAAAAAAAATGTTTGAGAAATAAAGGCTTTCACAGAACTAACAGAGCAGATCAAACTACCAAGATCCTGTGTCAAAGGATGACATGCAAACAAGAACCTCAGAATTTCCTCATCTACAGTGGTAAAAGAATGGAATAATATTTAGAGAAAGGAGGGAAAATTGAAGGAATCACCGAAATGAATCTTTTGTCAGTGATGATACATAGAACATTTATGATAGAACAATACTCAATGAACATATATACAACAAGTACTCCCTCTGGTCCTAATATTGGTGCATTGTGAGTTTTGCACGTTCTTTTAGGAAATTGTTTAAAATGCAAAGTTTTACAACTGTCAAAGTTGCCTCACTTCAAAAGATGCAGGCTTTTTAATGCAATGGAATATTTGACATGTTACGGGATAAAACAGGGCATTAAGATACAACAATTCATCGTCTTTTTTAGTATGGATAACATATTGAAACAAAAAAAAATGGACCATTTTTAACAGGCTAAAGGAAGTAGCCCATGATAACCAAATTACAAACCTGTACTGAAAAGAATGAAGCATTTTATAACTAAAACACTTTAGGAGCTTTTTTTTGTGTGCCTGATATCAGTAGAATAACTTATTCAACAAGCTTATCAAAGATTCTTCCAGATTTATAAATTATCTTGAAAGTATCTCAATAATGCAAACCCCAACTCTAAACTCAGTAAAAGTTTCTATCACATCTGTAAAATAATCTAATCAAAAATTTTAAAGCTAGACAAGTAAACCATAATCCTAACTCAAAAATCCATAATGCAAAGCATTATAAACGATTCTTGCCTAGTCAAACATTAGTCACCACATTTTCCAGTGATTTTCAAACCATCAAACCTATCATTCTAAGATTAAGGTAAACATTACCATTACTGTTTTGAACATAGAACCCCAACAGCTAGTTTTCTCTTTCAGCATTCAATAGTATGAAAAAGTTATCACTAAATTAGTTAGCCAGAAAATCAGACTTTCAATTAACTGAACGCTCATGAGGATTAACTACAGTTTCACAAAACCCTAAGAAAATAAATAGCCACCATTGATTGGATTGGAGGTTGGATCCATCGAGATAAATAGATCTTAACAGTCTTAGTCCAATCTCAATTTCACCTCATGACATTTACCTAAGTTTTGATATTCAATATTTGGGTCAGCCCTCCTTTTCACCACCAAGCCTGACGAGACTCTACATTTCTTCCATCATGGATCTGCCATTCCTTGCTCTGTTTTTTCATACGAGTTCTTTTACATGTCTTTATTTACAATTTGTACCTATTCCCCTACTTCATCACTGTATATGAGGCCTGGGTTGCCTCTTGTTCCTTATCTTTCTTTCAATAAATCACTTCTTTTTTGTTATATTTTCTAAGGGAAAAAAAAACAGATTCTACATATTGTTTGCACCAGCTTATCAAAACATTCCTAAATGAACACATCTCACCCAAGCCTACAATTGCTAAAATATAGTAAAGCAAACTCCAACTCTAACGTCAGGAAGGTTTTCTTTCGATCAAATCACTCAAACTTGTCTACACCAAAACCTTAACCAAAAAGTATAACCACAAAGTCATCCCACCTAACACCGAATCAGCTACCCACAATACTTTCAACTCTGATCAAGAAATAATCACAAGATCTATCAATGTCAACATTATCAAAATAATTTTTTTAAAGGCAGCTAAACAATTAAAAAAAACAATTAAAAAAAAACAATCACAAAACCCTAAAATGAAAATGTGAAATCCTCACCGTAGATTGCACCGGAAGCGGTTCATGATCAATAGACCGAATAGACATCTTGGCGATCTCAGTAATAGCAGCCTCTTTAACATCAGGTGCATCACTAGTTAACTCTTCATAAGCAGCCTCAAATGCCTCTTGCCAGAATTTTGGTAATTTGATCCGACGGCTATTCGTATATATATCCCACATATGATTCACCGCCTTTTCTCGATCCTCCATTTCCTACGATTAATAACAATTCACCAATCAAAACAGATCACAATAAGCAAAAAGAATAAAAAAATCCACCAATAGTGTTGTGAACTGACTAGGACGTCGAGATCGTCGCGAATGGGAGTGTCGATGTCGTTGCTAAGGCTATTGAGATTGCCAGCAGACCAACGGAGAGTGACGGTGCCGGTGAGCATTGACCAGAATGCCCCAATAGTATAATTGCTGCCAAAGCCCAGAACTTGTAACGACCTTTGCCGAATAGACCGGAGTCGGATTCTTTTTTCACGGTGGGTGCTGTTGTCGTTGGAAGAGAGTCATCATCCTTCATTTCGATTTGTTTATTATTTTAGGATTTTTTATTTACTGGGTTAGTGAAGGAGAAATTGGAGGAGGTTTAAGAAAAGAAGAATGTTTTTGATTGATCGAAAAAATCTGTTGGATTGTGCGAAGGGGAGGTTTGATTATATGTTTGGGATATATATACATGTTAGTCATCCATGTATGGTATTGGGTTCACATTAGTACTCAACCTGCGAATCATTTCAATTTTCACCATCCAACGAGTAGGGCTCAATTATTTTGAGGGCAAACCGCAAACGAGCCCTTTGTTTTCGTGTTTTCTAAGTATTTTTTAAAAACTATTCTATTTTTATCTTTACTTTAAATTATTATTTTTTGGTGTTCTCACATCGTTTTGATTGGCTGATATAAAAATTAAAATTTAAAAAATAAAAAATAATATATTGTTTGAGCTAATATGAAATAATGAACATAATCAGGGGACTCATTTGTATGACCATAGTTCCTCGACGTTTCCCTGGTCCCTACAATGGTTTGTTTATCCTTTGACTTTCTGCGATGATTCGTGCTGGCCGTTGAATTGCTGAGGAGTCAACATTTTTGGAAGGGGTTTGTTACAAAGCTAATCCTAGGCAACCGACAAGGGAACGACACCGTTCAATTGCTTTCTATACAGTGGCGTCGGGCATTGACGATCTGCCATGGACCCATGCAAATTTCGATGTCGAGTCGTTGTCGGTGTGATTTTAGTCGACGCCAGGAATTGTGGATCAGTTCAATAAGCAAAAGCTCAAGAAGGCCTTCTAGCTAGGAGGGTGAACGTGCTCTGAACCCTAATTTTTTAATTTATATCAAGGCCAGATCATGGGGGAGGTTTTCTCAGATCCTTTCATGACTCGGATCTCCATGATCGCTATTGTTTTTCTTCAGTTCTCTGGGTTTTTTATTTCTTGTTCAGCTCATGACTGGCTAGAACAAACTTTTTAAACTCTGCAACTCAGGTAAACAATTGCAGAAACACTAGACTTGTGAGGTTTACCTGCAATTCATTAATATATATCCTCAGGGTTTTCTGTGCAGAAAAAAAACCCATTTCTTTGCTTCTAACCGCATCATAAACACTAATGACTGCCATTCTTGTGTCTCTCATTTCTCTCAGCTGTAGCGCAGCTGGGCGTGGCGGCACTGTTGTGACAGAATAGCTCATTGAATCAGCTAACCAGTTCAATCGAAGGAAAATGATTGTAATCTTGTTCTTTCTACAGTTGCATGAATCTGATGCTCTTGCTTTGTCTCCCATTATTTCAGGTTAGAAGTTTCAATTAGATAGCAGGAAATTCTTGTAGAATTTGATTCATATCTCGAGCACAAGGGCAAAAACTGCTTTCCTCTTCCTTTTCTTTAGGTACTTGTAAGACCGACATGTGGTTCATCTGAGGTGAGGGAAATGCTGGTACCCTGTATTCCCTCGGGCAGGAAGCATATGGCGAGCTTGCATCCTTGGCAAAATAATTTCTTTAAATTATTCAACAAGATTCGGAGCTAGAAGAAAACACGTGACATGAAAGGGTATTGACACGTGGATAGTTAATCAATATTTGGACAAAATATTTGACGCCAGTGGGAGGGTCGATTTATTCCATGGAGTGAAGAAACCAAGAAAGAAATGTTGACATGAAGACAAGATTTTCTATATAAATTCGTCAAAAACAAGATTGGGATCTTCAAGAAATGACCCAAGAGCTTTACTAAATTATTTGAAAAATTCAAGAGATGGTTTCTCCAAACACAAGAAAAATGCTATCAAAATAACTTGACAAACTCACATAATATTTTTTTGAAAAAAAATCACAAAGTTTAACGTCTAATAATTTAATATCAAAAGATGAAATTGATAAATTTCTAATTTTTTTAAAATAAAAAATTCAAGTCAACTTAGGTTAACTCAACCAACTTGCTATTCGAGATATGAGGTAGGGGATAACCCCACAAAAAAAAAGAATAAATCACGAAACTCGAAAGTCCAATAACTTAATTTTAAATTATAAAATTAATTAAAAAATAATTTTTCAAATGCACTTAAAAAATAATAAACTTAAACTCGACTAGTTTTCAAAACCGGTATCTCGGGTCATGAGACCGACATTACACAAACATGAAAAAATAACAAAGCAAAGTTCCTAATCATAAAAAATAAAATCAAAATAATGAGAATCAAATCTTGTGCAAAAAATAAGTGAAAGAAAATAATTATGAAAAAAAAATAAGAAAAAAAAAGAGGACCAAGTTGCATATATAGTTGTATGAAATAAAATGGTGAAGGAAAGAATTGAAAAACGAAAATCAAGCAAATGATTAAAAACACAAAAATGAAAAATGAGGACAAAATTGGATAAATAAAATAAAATATAGGGGATGAAATTGAAATAAAACATTAAAATAACAATAAACTTCAAAAAACATTAAAATAAAATAAAAAATAAAAATAATAAGAATTAAATTTGAAATAAATACAAAAAATGGAGGATACAATGAAACTTTTGAAGACTCAATGCGGATACCAAAGCTGAGGAGAGGGAAATAAGGAGGGAAGAAAAAGAATCTATCATTGTAAAACCACAATGAATCTGGCCATATACGCAATCCTATTAGTTGTGTCGCTACTGAACATTTTGAATGACATAATGATTAGTTATTTTTAACTACGATAAATGGTAAAGACCAAAAAACCCTTCCAAAGTAGGCTTAGAATTAAGGTTGTCAAAATTGTAATATAAACTAGAATGTAAAATAAACTTGAATTATAAATTTGGATAGTAAAATTATAAATAAAATATATTTCATTAAAAAAATCATAAAATTACAAGTAAAATATTTAAAAATATAATATATTACAATTATGTTCATAAGATTTTATTATTTAAGGTTCATATATGATTTAAAATAATTTAAATCTTTAACTACCAAGTCATTTTTTTTTTTTTGTTGCAGACGATTTCTCCAATGCTCTCCAATTATTTTTTTTTGAACAAAATATTCAAAATGGATTAATAAAGGGAAATACATAGAGCCTGTCAGCTCAATGCCAAAGGGCCGAGCTTAAAGACAGGGAAGCGGCATTCCGCTTTTAAAGAAAACAAAACGGCCTATTGGCCTTACAAAGAAAACAAAGGGACAAAGCCCATACTAAAAAGAAGCTGCCCCCAAGAAACGGAGTCCATAATCCCAACCCCGAGGGATACAAGGCCTTGCATGAATTTCTGCCAAACAACCTTGCAAACGATCAAACTTCGAGAATCTCAGACGTTCCACCAAATTCTCGATATCTCTGGAATTTGGCCTTGGAAGTTGAGCAACAGTGTCCGAATTTGGGAGGCTATGTCATTGGAAAGGAGCCCAGCTTGCTTAAACTTGTAGCTGGAAAATTCTACTCGTTCCTCTCTTTCCAAATAAAATAGACAATCGTGGCCGATGTATGCTTAGCAATGAGATTGGTGTACCCTTTCCTCCCTTTGAACTTTAAGCTCGCCCTAATGAAGAAGATTTGTCCAGTTTAATCTTGGCCAATGAAGCCGAGATTGAGCAGGTGAGGTTGGACCAAACCGTGGGTCGAGTAAGGGCAGCGAAGAAGATATGGTCATGGGATTCGGGGCTCAAGATCACACAAACGACACATTGACGGTTAACCGTGATACCCTGCATATGGGGCCTATCCGTAGTCGATAATCTCCCCAAAGCAGCCAGCCACAAGGTCAACGAGTACCTTGGAACATAGTTAGGGTACCAAATCAAGCAATACAGGTGATATTTTTCCTTCTTACTTCTGACCCAATTCCAAGCAGAAGCGATGGAGAACTTACCTGAAGAGTGGCCTTTCCAAACAATTGTATCTGGGCAATGAGACCTCGGGTTAAAAGAAATGTTGTTCCAAATTCGTTGCAGATCCAGGTGACAAGGGGGGAAAACCCAAACCCCGTTCCTAATGATGGCAGCTACTTTGGCATTCCAAGAAAGCCCTGCAGAAGCTACTGTGCTTGCTGTGATAGTATCATAGACCCTCTCCCCATTTGGCAGCCAATAATCGAACCATAGAGAAGTTCTTTCTCCATTCCCAATTTTGTGAGTGAAGAGCCCCTTGCACCACTTCCTGCTATCCAGAATCTTCCTCCAGGACCACGATGCTCTAGAAGGTATCCTCACTTCCCAGAAGTTATTGTTCTTAAGAAGGACTGAGCGCACCCAGGAGGTCCAGATTGAGCTGTCATCAGTCAATATTCTCCAAACATGCTTGAGCAGTGCAGCATTGTTCCAGTCCTTTATGCGTTTTATGCCTAGACCCCCTTCTTCCAAGGGGTAGCAGATTTGGTCCCAACTTACTTTTGCCCCATTTTTCTCCAAGGATGATCCCTTCCAAAGGAAGCGGGAAAGGATTCGCTCAATGGTCCTAATAACCGCCACTGGCAAAGTGAACATACTGAGCCAGTAAACCTGCATAGAGAAAAGAGTGGATTTTATGAGTTGCATCCTTCCTGCGTAGCTGAGAGAGGCTGAAGTCCATAGCTTAATTCGCGCTGTGATCCTCTCCACCAAATGGTTACAATCCCCACTGGTCAGCCTTTTAGATACCAGGGGGACTCCCAGGTAAGTGACTGGAGGAGTCTTGGACTGGAAGCCTAATAGGCCTTGAATATTTGTCTTCTCATTCGGATCTACTCCAGTCAAGAACATGGAGCTTTTAGCCTGATTTAAACTGAGCCCTGACTGGTGCAAAAAAATTTGCAGGCCTTGCTGTAAAATCCTCACTGAATTCATATCTCCACGGCAAAACATTAGGAGATCATCTGCAAAACAAATATGGGTGATGTGGTTAGTTTTACACCTCCAGTGGTAGTGAAAAGCTGGGTCTTTTGCGGCGTCCTTCATTTGGCCGTTAAGCCCTTCCATAGCCAACACGAAGAGGTAAGGGGACAGGGGGTCTCCTTGCCTGATACCTCGACCTGCTTGAAACCAACCGTGAAGCTCCCCATTAACTTTTACGGAGAAGAAAGGCGTTGTAATACACTGCTGCACCCAGTTTACCATAGCATCTGGAATACCAATCTTCCTTAAACCTTCCAGGATGTAATCCCATTTGATGGTGTCAAAGGCTTTTCTCAAGTCAATCTTAAGAGCACACCGAGGAGGCCCTTTGTCCAGATGATAATTATGCATCAACTCCTGGGAGAGTAAGACTGCATCTGCAATGAGTCTGCCCGGAACAAAGGCAGTTTGAGCTGGGCCTATGATGTGACCTAGGGCTTCCTTCAGACGAGACACTAGCACTTTTGAGATGGTTTTGTAGATGGTATTACAGCAAGAGATGGGCCTGTAGTCATCCAAAGAGATCGGATTCTCCACCTTAGGGATTAAGGATATAGCCGTTGCATTGACACACTTTGGCATGATGCTGGTTTCAAAAAAATATTGAATGGCAGCCACAAAATCATTTCCAACAATATGCCAGCATTTTTTTGAAAAAAATGGCCGTAAACCCATCCGGGGCCGGGAGCTTTATTATCGGAGATGGAAAACAAAGCCGATTTGATCTCTTCTACAGATATAGGCCGAGAGATGTCCTGCTTCATAGAATCTGATATTTTATTGTTGAAAGAACCTCCCACTTGATTCCTGTCATTACTATCCCTACTAGATAGAAGCTTCTTGTAGTAGTCAGCTGCATGTCTTCCCAATTCCCGCTTATCATGCAAAACGTTCCCCACCCCATCTTGCGATCGGTTATCTTGTTTCTAGACCTTCTATGCAGCAGGGATTTATGGAAAAAAGAGGTATTCTTATCTCCAAGAGTTAGCCATTGGATTCTGGACTTTTGTCTATAGAAGGATTCTTCATCTTGGCAAAGCTTCTGATAAGTTTTTGCTGCGTGCCTTTCATTGGTTCGGGCCATCTCAGAGCTAGGGTTGGCGTCCAATCTTTCCTGAGCTTCTCCCCAGTGCTGTCTCGCTTTGTTAACTCTGGAGGATATGTGGCTTCTATTGTGCCTGTGCCAGTTCTTCAGACTGTTTTTAACCCATTGCAGCTTGGTGGAGAGCTTGAAAATTGGGGATCCATGAGCATGCTTCTGCCAAATCTGAGCTATGTGAGGAACAAAATCCTCCCTTTCCGTCCAAAAATTGAGAAACAAGAATCTAGGCTGCGGCTTGCAGTGGTCCCGAGAGAGCTGTAAAACCATAGAGCTGTGGTCTGATACACTTCTCGTCAGGAAATGAGTAATTGCATCCGGCCATATCTTTAGAAGAGTTGTATTGCCAATGACCCAATCTAGCTTCTTCATTATCATGCGATCCTCCCCTTGACCATTGTGCCAAGAGTACTTGAGCCCCCTGTATGGAACTGGAATAAGCTCAGCCTGTTGTAAGCATTCCCCAAAGGAAAGCTTGTGCCCATTCCAAGATCTGTCCCCACCCTCACTGTCCGAAGCCCGCAAAGTAGCGTTAAAATCTCCCATAAGGACCCAAGGCTGTCTTTGAAAACCCCTATACTGCACCTGCAAATAATTCCACACATCTTGCCTCTCTGCAGGAGTATTAGCACCATAAACAAAAGTTACCACAATGTCCAAACCCGGTTGGATAGAAGTCACACTGCACGTCATCCATTGAGGGTTCGAATGAATGCACTGCACATTGTAAATTTCATGATCCCAACCTATAATAATTCGGGCAGCTTTAGTCTCCGAAGCATTGGAAATGACATTCCACTTGTCCAGCTCTAACTGATCACAAAGGCAGTTCAATTTGACAATTTGCAATTTTGTTTCAATAAAACTAAATAAACTTAGCTTATTTTTCTTAATCCAGTTACGGATAGATTTTTTCTTTTGGAAGCTATTTAAGCCTCTAATATTCCAACATCCAAAATTATACATAAACATAAAAATAAGAGGGTGGGAAGGTTGAAGGGAACCTTCAGAGGCGTAGTGCCTCCTTTTTCTTCTTTCCTCCTTTCTTTTTCCTGACTTTTATGAAGGGTGACCAATCCCCATCCTCAGTGTTGCCCCCATTGGTTGCTGTTGCTTCACTGACCTCTTCCTCAACATATGTCTCATTGCTTTGTAAAGAAGCAGATTCATTCACCGTGCCGATTGGGAAAACTTCTACCTGCATCTTCCCTTTCCTGACACGTTCTTCATCTTCCTTTGAAGTGGGAGTTGTTTCCTGGTTTTTGTGCTCCATGGTTGAGTCCTCCTCAATTCTGCCCTTTTTGCGATGGACAATTGTTTGGCTGAGTGAAGTGGAGTTACTGTCTTGTGTGATTTTGGTGTGGGTTTTTTGGGGTTGTTTATTGTCTTGGGGTTTTTGACCTAAAGAGGGCTGACGTGGCGGCTGCCTTTCATCCCTCTCATGCAAGTTCCTTCCATCCAGGGCAGGAACTAGATTGCCATTCTCAGCTGGTTTTGTGACAGTATTTCCCTTATCTTCAGAGCAAACATGGCCAAAAAGGTGGCATTTTCCACATCGAGGGGGCTGCCATTCATATTCCACCTCAAGATGAAGGGGCTCCTTGAACAAATCTGTTTTTATGTCAAACTTTGTGACGAGAGGTAGAGAAGCATCAAGTTCTACACATACTCTCGCATAGTCAAGCCTAGTGCAGCAGAAAGTCGATTCATCGCAAGATAAAGGCCTCCCCACCATACTGGCCACTGCACTCAGTCCCTTCCTTGACCAAAGTGAGAAAGGTAAGCCATGAAGACGAATCCACACGGGCAGCTTTGAGATTCGATTTTTATCAAAAATGAACTGAGGGTGCCATTGCTGCAAAATCATTGTTTTGCCTCCAAACATCCATGGTCCTCTCTCAAGAATGGCATGCATCTGATCTTCAGATTGAAACCGAAACAACCAAAATCCATTTGCAGTTGACATTACTGACTCTAGCCCCCCTGACTTCCATGCTCGATTTGTTACAGTATTTACCGTGTGGTAGTTCATCCTAAAGCCAGGAAAAAAACCTACCATGATGCTCTCCAATTATGCTAACATGTAGACGAACTATAAGTCAAATTTAGAACTTGAATTGTAAACTTTTGTACCTCTAGATATTTATCCCGTAAAAATTCCACTATTTAACAAAGCCTTTTCAAAACCAAATAGACAAAACATAAAAAAATAATTTAAAATATTTTTTTAACAAAAAAAGTGAGTTAAGATTCAATACCAAACATCAATCCCAAAGAGAGAGAAGAAACAGAAAATCTAGAGGTATAAGATTATGATTTTATTAATACCCTGACTTTTCATCCGTGTTTTATTTTGATCTAACGAGAAGTTGTTCCCAGATAATTTATCTGATTCTTGTTTGATTGGTTAAGGTAAATAAATAAATTAAAAACTTATATTATTATTTTTTAAACATGAGGTGTTACTTGATAAGTTACTTACTTTGACATCCATCCGGTGGAAAAGAAGCCAGTTAGATGATTTCAGGAAAATTAATTAATTAATTAATTAATTAATGTGCATGATCCACAATGCTTAGAATTGTTTATATGAATCTGTCCTTTCACTGTAAGAAACAAAACAGAAAACAAAAACCCCCTCTCCGCAAGTGCAATATCTTTAACTTTTAAGGGTAATCACCTCATTTTATCGCATAAAGAAAATAAAAAAGCTCGTGAACAAAAGAAAGACAATTTAATGATCTACTCCCTGGTGAATCATCTCGCGGTACATTACTGATATCATTTAGTGTTTTGCAACTTTTCATTGCGTGAGTTCTTAGTTGTTTTCTGCAACAAATTTCTTATTCATTTCCCCCCCAGAACACAGCATGCATACAAAACCTCATATCAACTGTGATGTTCTCGACTAGCTTTTCTTATAATTGAAGGTCCGAAGGAGGCAGAAACTGCTCTGTTGTCAAACCCCATATGTTAAAATCTACCTCATCGATTTTCCATTTCTCTTCCATTTCCCTCTTGTGGTTTGCAGATTGCTCCCCGTATCTGAAAACCGTGACGCGAGTCTGGCCACTGTGTGCTATGTTGACGCCATCGACGTGCCTGTAATCATCCATTATCGATTCCGTGCTCGTCTCCCAAAATATATCCTCGCCATGATCCGTTCTCAATCCTATCAGCCTCGAGTCTTCAAATTGAATCAAGAGGCCTGACCTCTGGCTGAAGTATCCCCACATTGTATGGTGAATTATCTCGTAGTTAGGACCACGCTGCGCCTCACGGATTGCAGGGCTTGTCTCTAGCTTGAGTATAAAGCAGTCCTCGTCTTTTATTAGTTTCTCTCCGATGCAGGTCGCATCTATAAATAAGTTTGCTGTGGACCTGGGATCCAAACCCTGCCATAGTTTACTGTGTTAGAGCTAATTAACTCGACGAAATCGAAGGACAGATGAAATAATCCTGACCTGCAAAAATCTGCGCAGGGGTCGAGGAGGACCCTTTGAAATCGGTGTTCGATGATTAGAAGAATGCCTCCATGAAATCTTGCCATTGCTCCCGCATATCACCTTGCACCCCGACACGAGAAGCTCTAGCATCCACAAGTCTGGATCTTTTTGCCAAAGGACAAACCCACCTGTTTCCTCGCTACCTTTCCCATTTATGGTCTGATCACCTTGATGAAATTTGGATGCACTAATTTTCACCTCACCGGTTACACACATGCTGTGCACTGCGTTTAACGCCGCTTGTCCTCCGGTAGCTGCTATGTACTGCTGCACAATATATTTGGCTGTTGAAGCTTGCTGCCAGAAGAAGAAGAAGAAGAAGAAGAAGAAAAGCTGTCACATTGTTATTTTGGTAGAAAAAGAAGGGCAAACCCATGCTCATTTTTCTATAAACAAGGATTCTGATGCAGAATAAAATTTCGGAGAGAGATCTGTACTGTTTTTAAATATTCCTTACAATGGAGCAATCTTTGACGGGTTTGTGAACAGAATGGCCTACTTGCACCTGAAGAGGAATAAGAGGAGATCCAACCATGTAAAGGAGGAATCTCAGCTCATTAATTCGCGCTGCAATGATCGGTTGTGACCTTTTACTGGAAGTTTGAGCCCTCATCCATGCAAGCATATTTTGCCAGCGTAATTCAGCATTGCTGCCCATGCTGGCGTACATCTCTTCAGGTATTGGGATCTCAAGAACAGTCTCAAGGCCATCTTCTTTGTCAATATTTGGACAGAGTTTCCTCATGATAAAGAGTACAGAGAGGTTATAGATGGATAAAATCTGCTGGTTAGAGAGCCGAAAGGAAGAGGGAGAACGGATTAAGAGTCGAATGCTACATGTTTTCTCTTTTCTCAAGCATTTACCTGTGTAAACAGGAAAAAATGTGATGGAAATTGATGAGAGACTTGCCTAAAGGCTGGCCTTGCTTGTAGGTTTCATGTGAGCATGATCTGAAGATGGTGTTTCATAATTTTTCTATTTTAGGGGACCAGCCCCCGTATATATTGTTGAAGAAATTTTTTAGAAGAGCAATCCACAGTGATGCCAAATTCTCTCCTAGCTAGAGGCCAAAAATCTTCGTTGAATGAGAGTAGAAAATTGTTTCGTGGACCATTCTTATCAGATCTTAGATTTCTCACCAAAAATAGAAAGCTGATCACTTTACAACCATCCATTAAAAGTTTTCGGGGAAAATATTATTTCCACATTCATTGGAACAGTGATTATATAATTATTTATTTTTGTTGTCATGAATACAAAAATGAACTCTGTAAGCCCAACACCACCGCTTGATAGCAAGAGCTTTTCATGATCAACGATACTGGCTTTCTTATAGACCCTTGGAATATATAAATTAACTGCTTTAATTCCAACTGCGTGCTCAAAGAAATGGATTCCAACAGCGGCGATTACCATCCACCGGACAGCTAGTTTGGCCTTAAACGAGCTTTTACATGTTAGGATTGTCAGTTTCGTTCGGTTTCAGTTTAAATATTTCATATCAATTAAAAAAATAAAACATCTATGCATGAGCGATTATCATTCACTGAAACCTATTTTGAAAACTGCAATTGTGAAAACCATCACAGTGCCAAATACACAATAAACCAACAAAGCATAGATTAAATTTATCACCCACTAGACACATCCATGCATGAGCACTTGAATGCTCACACACACACACCAGATCTAGATCCATTGCCCTCGAAATGCTGCGAGGATGGATCTAAATTGTGTACTAAGTTGTGTTTGAACAATGATTTACATGGAAAAAACATGGAAGACCAACCATATTTTATTCAATGCAAAAATGCTAGTATTATGAAAACATCAATTAGCTATAAATGCTACTAGGTTCAACGTTCCAAGTCTGTATAGTTTCATACAATATTGAGAAGAAATATTTTCTATAATATATTTCTCCATATCATAATTTAAAATATTTGTGCTTTGTTCAATTTTACAGAATATTTGATGTCAATCATTCAAATTTTCATCAAACCATGAGTCGTATGAATTGTCAATGTTTATTTGAGAAATATACCCATAACACGGCAAAAAAAAGAAGCCTTGCACGTTTATGTTATCAAAGAATTGGAGTGGGGAGGCTTTTCAGACAAAAAAAAGAAGCTAGCAGACGAAGAAGAAAGTGGTGTGGCTGATGGCAAACTGATACAAATAATTTATGAAAGAAGACGAACAGAGGAGAATCGGGAAAACTGGAATATTTTGCATGCCTTTTATTGAAATTAACGTTGGCATTTATAGCCACACATTGCATACTGAATCGACAACAGAATTAATAAAACAATAAAAGAGAGTTACAACACTGCTCACCCACTACTTAACAGTTACTAATGACCCACGTTCTTTCTTTAACTCCCCACGTTCCTTCAGTACGTTCCACGTTCATATTCATGTAACTGATCTTCATGTCCATGTATTAGGCAGTGGGGGTTTGTAGCATGTGGTGGATGTATCAATCCCGCCCACTTAATGATCCTTGTCCTCAAGCATTAAACTTCATGTCCATGCCAAAGTGACGGGTAAACTTCTGATAGTATCCAGCTTACCCGAGGAAGCCACGCATTCCTTTCACTGTCGTAGGCTTCGGCCAATCTAGCACAACTTGTATTTTTATAGGATCCATCCACTTGTAAAACGTCGAAGCAACATTTTTCTGCTTTTGCAAATAAAGAATTAGGGGACAAGATTTGCAGTACAATTTGCAAATGTATAAGATGGTCTTTCCATGATTTTGAATACACGAGGATATCATAAAAAATATATATATATAAATTTTTGAATATGAGGACAAAAGAGTTCATTTATGAGACTTTGAAATATTGATGGTGCATTGGTGAGGCCAAATGGCATCACTACGAACTCGTAATGAAATTCATGAGTACAAAATGCTGTTTTAGGAATGTCTTCTTCCTGTACTCTAATTTGATGGTAACCCAAACGTAAATATAATTTGGAGTAAATTTTTAATCCATAGAGCTCATCTAATAATTCATCAATCATAGGAATAGGATACTTATCTTTGATTGTGATGTCACTTCAAGCACGGTAATCTACACAAAACCTCCAAGCTCCATCCGACTTCTTTACTAACAACACTGGTGAAGAGAAAGGAGTGTGGCTTAGCCTTATCATACCTGATTGTAATAACTCTTGCACTATTCTTTCGATCTCATTCTTCTGATAGTAGGGATATCAGTAGGGTCTCCCATTTATTGGCCCAGTTTGCGGCTGCAGGGGAATCTGATGGTCATGTTCCCATTGCGGTGGTAAACCAACAGGGGCTGCAAAAACAGAAGAATATTGCTCCAACAGTGAGCGGACTTCCGATGGGTAAGATGGAGACTGGACACAATTTCCAACTGAAAGGATTTGGAAAAACAACCCCACTCCATGCAATCCATACAGCTCTTTATCTGACAAGGCCGTGAGGTTTGTTGACCGAATTCCAAGAAAAAGATATGAGATGTGGCCTTCCTTAAAGGACATGGTTAGCTGTTTATAATCCATCTCCACAGGACCAAGAGTTTGCAGCCATTGTACCCCCAATAATAATTGACATGCTGCAACAGGTAGAATGTAGAAATCAGCAATGACTGGATATCCCTCTATGTTGATGGTGAGTGCCCGACATTATCCCACACATTAGATCTTCTCCCTATTAGCCACCATAACTTGAAACTTCTTTTCCCGATTAATTGGTAAGGCCAACTTAGAAACAATAGCTTCATCAATAAAATTGTGTGTGGAGCCACTGTCTATGAGCAATATTATCGTTGTGTTCTTCAGTTGACCCACTATACGCATGGTTTGTTGATGCTCAGTTTCTGTCATGACGTGGAAAGAAATTTCAGGTATGACCTCTTCCTCTACTAGTTCGAGTAAGTCATGCACACTGTCCTCATTGTCTATATTAGGATAAACAACTGTGGTAGCTGGCAACGATGTCCTGGGACAAACCTTTCATCACAATAGTAGCATAAGTCCTTCTCTCTTCGTTCCTATGCTTCTTGATTAGTGATCCTACGAAAAGGTGTATTAGCACTGGTAGATAATCTAGGACCCTGTGGCGGCCCCATCACTCCAGTTGTGGGGTTAGCTGATACTTTTGATAATACTGAAGGCGGTATCGATCGTATAGGAAGAGGGGCTCTCTTATGTAGTTGATTCCTCTCCTCTATTAACCGTGCCACACCTATCATATCTTCCAAGGTATGGGGTTGTTTGATTTTAACATCCAGATGAACCTCATCGCGAAGTCCTGCAATGAAGCAACCGATCAAAAAAAAATTCAGGTAGACCATTCACCTAATGTGAAAGTCTCTCAAAAACCTCTTGGTAAGCTGCTTCTATCGTGTCTTATTTAAGTAGAGTTAAAGCTTCTGACGGATCCTCAAAGTCGGTTGGACCGAATATTTGTTGTATAGCCTTGGTAAACTCGTCCCATGTCAATGGTCCCCAAAACTTAGTTAACCACCTATGCCATTGTAATGCAATACCCTCTAAATGGAAAGAGGGCAACTAAACCTGTTGGTTTGGCATAATATCTTGAAACTCAAAAATTGTTCTGCTTTGTAGATCCATCCTGTTGGATCCTCTCCATGGAATTTCGGAAATGATAACTTGAGATTGTGATGTTGCTGGTTGTTTGTAGGATGACGAGGGGGGTTTGTTGGGATGTAGCTTCTTCACTTGAGAAGGGGTTGATTTTATGAGAGTTGGTGTTCTGATGACGGGTAGTGCGAAGAGCTTGGAGTTCTGTCAAAACTACTTCTAAGGTAGTATTAACCTAATCAAAGATTGATTCATGTCTATCTAGAATTTCATGGACTTCATTGCAAAATTCAGCATTGGATTTGTTGCGAGTATCCATGCTCTGATACCACTAATACAAAGAATTTATGAAAGAAGAATAATAGAGGAGAATTGGGAAAACTAGAATATTTTGCATGCTCTTTATTGAAATTAACATTGAAATTTATAGCCACACATTGCATACAGAATCGACAACAAAATTAATAAAACAATAAAAGAGAGTTACAACACTGCCCACTACTTAACAAGTACTAATGACCCACATTCTTTCTTTAACTCCCCACATTCCTGCAGTACGGTCCACGTTCATATTCCTGTAACTGATCTTTACGTCCATGCAGTCTTCATGTCCATGCAGTAGGCAATGGGGGTCTGTAGCATGTGGTGGATGTATCACAAACTTATAGTTGTTACTACTGCTGCTATTCTACAACTAGTAGTAGTCTTAGAACGGAAGATAGAAGAAACTCCAAAAACATGATTCTTTTCAACTCCTTTTCCATGTTGATGTGTTTCAAAAATATATTGTTATTGATGATATATATTATATCCTTTAATTTTGAGTAGTAAATAATACTTGTGTACCTACTACTATTATGATTGATAATGAGAGTTTTTTAGTTAAACTATAGTCTTGTGACTTTTCCCCACATTAGGATTTTCAAGTAAAAATATTTATGTTAATTTAATATAAGTACTTATTTAGCTTGTTGATTGGTTAAATCTTTTTTAATATCACAAATAAAAATTAGGACTTATGGATTAAGAATGTGGATATATAGGTTCTTTTTTTCAACAAATAGTATTAGATTATGATTGTGTAAATTGATTTTCTTGTGTAATTAAAATAGAAAATAAAGATTATGACATGATAAAACTCACTCCCTCCAATTATTTCCTATGAAAGACATTGATTAAGGATCAATTTTACTATAATGATTTGACTTTTTCTACTAAAGTAGGCATAATGGAATATGCTTGGTAGAAAATGACTTCTAATTCTAAAAATTAGATATCTTACAAGTCCATTAACCATAATTCTTATAAACATGACTACTATAAAGTTTGAAAGATGGAAAAAACCTTTCCTAAGAAGAGTGCATAAAACAAAGCTTTTGTTATAAAAAATTTATTCACTAACCTATACACCAATAATAATGATAGACAATACAACTAATGATAAGTACCAATATTTTTCCCAATCAACTATAATTTCACCCTCTCATCTCGAGAGGAGCTGAAGTGACAAATATCTATAAATATCATAACTCATTATCCAAATATATAGAAACAAGGCACATTCTATAAACTATTCTTACCCTATAATTGGGTAAGTAAGTAAAAACATATAAATTCTAAGACTTAACATTTTTTTATTCTACAATAATTTACTACATATTTTCTTAACATATTTTCTCTCAATTCTCTCGCATATTATTTCTCTCAATTCAATCTTAGACCTAGATCACAACCCTGGAAAACCCAATTTTTATGTTAATTTTGTTTTGTGATTTCATTGGTACCTCTCATACATACATTTCTAAGTATGCAATAATAACTTTAATCACCTATAACGATAATGCATAATAACTTGTAAACAAGTGATTCGAACACTTCTATGCTTAAAAGTTGTTCTCATCATTCTCACACAAGACGCTTTAAACAAAGATCCGATTGCTAATAATTATCATTTGAGTCTTACTCACACGCCTTAAAATAGCTAGGCATGAGACAATACATGACTAAACTAGCTCTTAAATATAAGCCCTACTAAGTAAAAGGATTTATATTTCATCATAAAATATTATACACTAGACACTCTATATATTATATCTCTACAAAGGCTAGCTTAGACAATGACGGGGAACTCACAAACCTTTATAAGCACGTACAAAATATAAAATATAAGAAGCATATGTGAGAGACTTATAAGTTATGTTTTCATAAAAATCTCTATAGTAAGATCTACAAACGTGTATCAATTGAATATTTATACTTGTCCTTAGTATCTTTAAAAGGATAATGAATCCATTTTCATCTCTCTATGACCATTTATCTTCATAAGAATATAAAAAAAAATCCTTATCCAAGTCTTCGTGACTATTTATTTATAAAAATAATCAATAATTCTTCTTTAAAACTCTACGACTATCATTAATAAACTTACAAGAAGAACCCTTATGTAAACAATCTTATAATACAAAAAAGAAAAGTTTGTCATACACGTGCAGCCATAGGAGGTAGCATTTATAATACCTTCATATGGGTATTTTTCTCCTCCATTTTTTATACATAAGTCTTCCAAACACATTACCTAATATATAATACGCGTGGGGTTTTTCCTCTAGCATGATGCACTGTAGCGCAAGACTCAACGCACTGTGGACTGGACATTTGCCATCCGTGCATCGCGCGAGTTCGTCCATTTTTTTTTCCCGTTTATGAACAATGTATTAACGTTTCTACCCCCCAAAACGACAAAACACGCGCGCCTAGACTGAGGGGCTCCGCGGTCATTCCCCACTTCGGACCGGCCCGGTTCGCTGCCCTTCTGATTTTTTTATTAAATTCAGAACAGGGGCAGACCAGTAATTGACCATATTTTTTAATTATTGCTTTCGGTAACTATCAGAGCGTGAGGGGCATGCGCCAGACGGTTTGCCGCCTCACGCCCTGTTGAGCAGGCGTGTGCGGTGTCATGCGGTGCCCAGAGATGGGCTCTTGGCGTCTCTCCCGTTGCACCTCTGCGTGGTCGTCATCCCGGAGCTGCGTGTTTCGGCAAAGGATGTCCGTGGATGCGGCGGTGGCCGGCTAAAGACGTTGGCCACCTTTCTCTCTCTCCTGCACGTAAACGTGCAGGAGAGTCCCCCGGTTTTCTGTCATTTTCACTTCGGTCCCTGGACTTTGAATTTTGTGTATGGTCCTGATTTGTTTTATATAAGTTTTGATTTAGTTTGATTGGGTCTTTCGATTGAAATTAAGTCAGTTTTAATGTTTCACTTCAGTCCTCCTTTTAATTTCTGGATTGGGTTGAAACATATTAATTTATTCGGTACAGTAGTTTCTATTTTTTCAATTCTGTCCTTTGATTGAAATTGATAATATATTTGATTTTCATTTCGGCCCTTATACTTTTAATTTTGGATTTTAATCCCTTTATATTTGATTTTTGTTTTGGACCTCATACTTTTAATTTTTTATTTTAATCCCTTGATTTCTTTTTATGATTTTAATTTTGTTAAAGTTTTTATGATTTTTTTAGTCTTTCATTTATTCTATTTTTTTCATTATTAACACAATAATAATAATAATAATAATAATAATAATAATAATAATAATAATAATAATAATAATAATAATAATAATAATAATAATAATAATAATAATTTAATTGTTTTTCTTACTTACTCTTTTGTTTTTTTCATTGTTAATGTTTTTTATTTTTTTCCCTCAAGATAATTTGCTAATTTTTACTGTTTTGACAGTGATAACAATGATAATTATTGTTTTCATTTTATTCTTTTGTTTGACCTTTTATTGAAGTTTTTAGATTTTTATAGTCTTTCATTTTTTTCCTATCATTATTAACTCAATAATAATAATAATAATAATAAAAATAATAATTTAATTATTTTTTTCTTATGTTTTTGTTAATGTTTTTTAGGTAATTTGTTTCTCAGAATAATTTAATAATTTTTATTGTTTTAACAGTAATAACAATGATAATTTTAAGTTTTTATTGTTTTTTTTAATCTTTTTTTTTGTAGTTCTTACAATTTATTTTGTCTTTCAATTATTTATTTGTTCTTTCATAAAAATAATAATAATAATAATAATAATAATAATAATAATAATAATAATAATAATAATAATAATAATAATAATAATAATAATAATAATATTTTAATTGTTTTTCTTGCTTACTATTTTGTTTATGCCTTTTAATTTCTTTTTCTCGGTCTAATTTGATAATTTTTATTGTTTTGATAGTAATAGCAATAATAATTTTAGATGTTAAGACTCCGATGTTGCTATTGTTATAGTATTTTAAATTAATATTGCTTCTTTTTTCCCTTTATTTTTTTTCTGTTTTTTGTTTTTTTTTCTCTTTGGATTAAATGATTTTTATTATTTTATTATTTGCACAATAATAAAAATAATTTTAGTGATTAATTTTTTATTATTTCCTTATAAAAATATTTTGTTTTTTTTTAATGATTGTTCAGGACAATTTAATTATTTTGATTTTTTTTTGCAGTAATGTTGATGATAATTTTAATTGTTATAACAATGATAACAACAATAACATGATGGTGGATTTTCAATTTATATTTTCATTTTTTTATTGATATAAAGTTAACTATTTATATTTGCTATTTGATTATTGTAGATTTTTATTTGGTTTTAATTCATATAGTTTTTTTTTTAATTCTTGGATAATGTTTATTCTTTATTCGTCTCTATGCATTTATGCTTTTGGTTTTTGTTTTTTTATTGGGGTTTTATTTTTAATCTGTTCAGACCTGAAATTTTAATTTATATTGGTAATTATTTTAAAATTAATATTACTCCCTTTTTCCCTTTATTCTATTTTTTTGTTTTCTCTTATTTTTATTTGTTATTTGGATTAGATAATTTTTATGATTTTGCTATTTACGCAATGATAATGATAATTTTTGTTATTTTTTAGTTGTAGTTTGATCAAAATCTTTTGTTTATTTTTTTAATGTTTTTTTGGGGAATTTATTTATTTTAATTTTTTTTGATAATAATATTGGTAATAATTTTAATTGTTATAGCAATGATAATGAAAATAACGTGGGGATGAATTTTCAATTTATGTTTTTGACTTTTTGTGGATTTAAAATTAACTATTTATTTTTGTTATTTTATTATTACAAGTATTTTCACAGTTTATATTTTTTTTGTTTGGTTTAAATTGAATTACTAAATGAACTAATCTTAATGCAGTGTATTTAATAATTCAAATATCCGAATCTTCTTGTTTTTTTGATGATGATGATGATAAATTAATGCTGGTTATTTCCTTGAAAGCTGCTAAACAAATAAATTTATAGCGATTTAAAATTCATATATTTTATAGATAACTTGCACTTAACAGGATTTCTGCACGAATTTATTATTTTGATTACATTTATAATACTATAAAAAAACATACATCATTAATATTTTTTATATTGAAAAAAATATAGTATTGCTCGTAACGAGACGCGAAGACAACATCATTTAGCTAGTCTCCTTCAAACTCTGTAGGGAAAATGATGGTGCCTAAGTTAAAAACAAAAAGGATCACCCCCTCGTTGTTCGAGTTAAAAACACAACCTTCCTTTTGCAAACAACATCATCAACACTAATATTTTGGTCGAAGGAGTAACATCACGGTCCAACTAGTTACACCTTGGACTAAACAACCACACCAAGTGCAAGCTCTTGTGTAGGGATGGCACCGTATTATTTAGCTAGTGGTCTGTATTTTATGCAAATCAAGCACCTCTTTTCTCGACTAATTACATCATAATTTTTCGTCTCCTATTTTTCTCCATCATTTACTTACCACACAAGCTCTATCCAATGATTTGCAAACTCACTAAACGTTCTTTTGAGTTCCAGGAAAAATAAAGTTTTGGTAATACATAGAAACCTTTTTGAAGGAGGCAGAGTTCGGCTAAAGCCCGTTCAAGCATTTGAGTAAAACTAAAGGCCGGACTATTTCCAGGGACAAGCAAAACCAGACTCCCCGGAGCCATAGAAGGTAACCCATGTCGGAGAGTGGAGACTGACAGAGAATAAAGGAAAGGGGGGCACCAGCATGCAATTATCATTTTGTATCCCCGCCATTTCTCGAGAAGATGAGCTTCTTTTGATCGACTTTTTCCATCGGTATGTTAACTCCTCTCTCTCTCTCTCTCTCTCTCTCTCTCTCTCTAGGATTTTATTATTAATTTATCTTAACTTAAAAAAACGCTAGGCTCTTTTTTCTTCCTCATGTTTTAGAGGTGTGACGATATAGTGCTAACAAATTTAGAGAGGAGAAGAGCAGCTTTTGCTTCTTTTTTCTCTGGTTTATGAAAAAACTCAATGACATTACCATTCATGAGAGGTAAGGTCTGACTCTGGCCATGCAATAGCCTATTAGAGACGACAACATTTTCGCGGCTTCTGCTGTATCATTGAGGTCCGTGCACGCCTTGAGCAAATCTACTTTAATTCCCGCTTATTTAAAAGCAGAGAATCAAAATCATTAATTGTGTTTTCTTCTTTTGTTTTCTTGGTCTTATCAAAAGATTCAATTCACAGTAATAAGATACTTTAAACTGCTGCTGACCTTACCCCTTTAATTCTTTTCGTGAGTAATTTTACTTTTTCTGATTTTTGTTTTTGAAATTTAAAATTTTCACATTGATTTTTTTATAATCAAGTATTTAGATCAGTTTGTACGTATTATAACTATTTTTTGAATTTTTTATAAGCTAAATAAACATGTAAAACACTACATTAATACCAAATATACCTAACAATACCTGAATTTAGAATAAGAAGAAGAGAGAAGCTAAATTTTCTCATTGTTATGGGTTGACTTCGCCATCAAAACTACACACTCCCTGTTAAGACAAGCTTTTATCTCTCGAAGTAAATTAAATTGATCTTTCATCAATTATGTGAAAAAATATTGTCCCCGATAAGTTTGTTTGCAATATTATTCATATAATAATTTTTCACAATAAATAGTTATTAGTTTAATATATCTTATAGTCTATCGGTTAATTATACTTGATATTATTATATTCATGTAAATATATATTTATTATTAATCAAATTTAAATTATCTTTAATATTAGATTAAATATTCTGATATTTGATTTATAAATCTAGAGTAAAATAAAGTTCATTGAAAATAATTGATTTATAAAAAAAATTATAAAATAATTATAATTATAAAATTCTTATTGTTAATGTTTATCAAAAGCAAGAAAAAAAAGGTAAAAAAATAAAAACAATATAAAAAATAAACCCATTCAAGTTAATAACTAGGTGATGAAAAGTAAAACTCAATGTTAATATAAAAAACAATCTAGTCATTTGATTGTGCTTTAAAGAAATAAAATTTGAACAAATCAATAAACATCAATTAAATAAATGAAAAGTAAGACTTAATGTTAATTTAAAAAACAATCTAGTCATTTGATTGTGCTTTAAAGAAATAAAATTTTAAAAAACCAATAAACATCAATTAAATAAACTTTGCTTTTGCGGATAATTTAGCTATTTTGCTATGGTTTGAAAATATAAAAAAATTGTTGTTTCCTATCAATCTAATAATAATAAATATATATTGGAAAAAAATCATATTACCTCTAATAACTAGAAAATTGTTTTTGCTAAATTGAATTTAGATAGAAGAAGAACGGTCCAAGTGTAGACTTCTGCTAAGGAATCCGTCAGTGTACGGCTGGATACACCGGATCGACATCATTATAATCTCCATTTTTGAGAAATTCTCTCTTGGGAAAGACGGCTAGGTGGCTGCCTGCCTTTCCCCCAGAACATTTCAAGATTACATTGGAAATGAAACCGGCTAGTTAATCCGTATTTTATTTTACTGTTAGTTCCTATATTAAAGTTTTATTTATTTATTTGTTATAATACCTACCTAGAGGTTTTTAATCTAGTTTGACACGTATCAAGAAAAAGATTGATTAATTTATAGCTCTGGCTCTAAGATTTAGTTTCCATCCTTCACTTTCTTATATTTGACCATTTTAAGAATTTATTTGCTTCAAAGTACTGAAATCATATTTTATATTTTTTTCTAGAAAATATTTTAATTTTTTTTTAAATAAAATCTCTTTATCTTTAGATACTTTGAAAAGGGGTTGGGGAAGTGTGTCCATTTTAGTCCCTCATTCCTTACTTGATTAGCATCTTGCTCACTAAACTCTTTTTTCATGTCTTTGGGTTTTGTTTTGTAAGAACAATGTTCTTAAAAATTCCCTAGCATGAATACAATAAGCAAAATCATCAAGAATCATGAAATGGTTGAAAATTAGATGATTGGAACGAATATGAGTTTTTCTCTTAGAATTATTGTATTTTCTTATTTTTTTAACTATCTTTGAAAACAAAAGGTCAATAATTAGGTTCTCAAACCCTAAGAAATGGATGTGGGTTCCAAAATGCACCATTGTTTAAGGAGAAAGGAGTTGCAGAAATGTAAAAGCACATGAAAGATGGAGAAAAATGTAAGCAAAAGCAAGAAAGAAAATTGGAATATTATTGCTGATTAAGGTAAATAGATTAATGTGAATTGATTTATTTTCAATAACATTGACATAATAAAATGCTATAGATCGATGAAGATCACATAAAAGTAGAAAACAGTATATTTAAATTCAACAAATCCAAAAAGAGAAATATATATTTAAATTAATAAGGATATAATATATATGATCAACATAATAAAATTTTACTAGGAATAAATAAATAAAAAGATGAAAACACCATTGGCTATTTTACAGTTAATCCATGTTTATGATCAGTTGAGACTCATCTACCAATTTTTTCCATCATTTTTTGATATATTTCTTTTCCTTCTCAGCCACCTCCAGCCTTCAACCATTGACAAAAAAAAAACAAGTCGTTCTTCCTTTCCCAGTACTCCACTCGGTTGACAGGTAGAAGACTGAAAGTATATGTCTCTTCTCTTTCGTGATTGCTTGAGAACTGGGACCTCATGTCTTCATACATGTACTTCTTCTCTGTTTGTCCATAATAATAATAATAATAATAATAATAATTACTTCTTAAATTATACTGACCAAGAGCAGATGGTGGTGAGGGGTAACAGTAAATTTCACCCTCTTGTTTCCTGCTCATTGACAAGGAATTGACCAAAATTCATCTCACCAGCTATATAAACCCTTCGCGTTCCTCGAAACGAACAGTTTAATGCTTTGAAACTATAGCAAACTAAGCACTGGAACCAAAACAAAAGACTACAATGGCTAAACGTTTCAAGTTCAAATTCTCTCGAGTGATCTCCTTTCGATCGTGCCGTTCCAAAGACCCCCTTCTCTCTCACATTAAATCCTGTTCCTTCATTTCTTAGATTCCCGGTCAACCACAACTCCATCATTATCAACAACCCCCCACCGTCGCAGCCGCCTTCTTCCAAACCCCGTCAACACTCCTCCATCAAGCGCCATGTGTCCTCAGTTTTCACATCAATGGGCTGCGGGCATAGATCAGAATCCTCCGCACGTTACCTCTCTGAAACCGACCGCGCCAAATCCTCACAGCCAACTGGAAACTTCCACCGGGAAAAGGGAGGAGAATATGACGCTGTGGCCAAACTCTTAGACGACGATTCAAGCCCCCGCCGCAAAATTTACAACTCTTCGGTCTCTGAAAAACACGACGTTTTTCTCCCTCCAACCAACATAGAGAGGAAAAAACGACGTGTCAAAAAGAAGAAAACGGCATCAAGAATCCGCATTAGCACTTCTTCAGCTGATAGCGGATTGTTTTTTAGCGGTGACGAAAATGTCATAAACGTCGAAGAAACGGAAACTTTAGTTTCTTCTTCAAGGAGCTTCTCCACTGATTCTCCCTCAGAATTCAATCCCCACTTTGAAACAATACGCGAGTATCCATTTAAACGTGCAAAGAGAGGTAGGAAGGCGAAAGGAGGTGTTTCAAAGAAAGGAACAAGACGAAGAGGACGGAAGGCAAGAAATAGCAGCGACGGTTCGTTGTCGCCTGCAAGGCTGTCGATGTTTCAGTGGTTGGTACCGTGCACGGTGGAGGGGAAGGTGAGAGGCAGCTTTGCAGTGGTGAAGAAATCAGATGACCCATATGAGGATTTCAAGAGATCAATGATGGAAATGATACTAGAGAAGGAAATGTTTGAAGAGAAAGATGTGGAGCAGTTGCTGCACTGTTTCCTTTCTCTGAATTTAAGGGAGCATCATGGGGTTATTTTTCAGGCTTTTTGTGAGATTTGGGATAACTTGTTTTGTAGAAGAAGAAGATCGATCTCTTCCAGGGTTTCAGCTGTTTAATCTCTTCGTTGTTCTCTCCTTAGAGCTATCTTAAATGTAGCTGTAAGTTAATGTCTAACCAAATCACTACTGTGATCATAAGAAAGATCACTCTTGTGAGTGTGCTTCCTTTTTACTTGATTACTTTCAGTCTTCAGTTTATCACTGAGCTTTTTCTTTGTCTATTAATTTTGTTGTCGCTGCTGCTGCTGCTGCTGCTGCTGCTGCTAGCTGCTGCTGTGTATGGTTATGGCTATTGAAATGGTTTTGGACCTTATTTTTAGTAATTGTATTTAACTATATATACAATTTAAACTAAGTTGTATACCTATTAATCTAATAAATAATAATCATTTAAGATAGCAGATCAAAGAAATTGAAACACTACATATTGGAAAATATTTAGTTGAAGATACAGGAACAAATATATATGTATATGTATGTATGTTTTGACGTGAGTTTTTGTAATTCTAAAACATTAGCTACAAAAAGGACATGTCTTAAAAAATAATTTTTATTTTATTTTTCATTCCTAAAAATATTGTAAGAAGCTTCTAATTTCAAAATTATTCAACTAAAATATATAAGAATAAAAAATTAATTAATATTATAGTTTTATAAACAAAACCTAGCTATGGATCGAGAGTGTTAATCACAATTTATTTTTATTTTATGAATAAATGATCAAAGTAACTTTTTTTATATATAAAAAAGTCAATAAGGTTTTGACTAGATATTTACCCGTGTTAGGTTTATTAAATCCATATTGGCTTGGGTCTTGTGTTATTTAGATCTCGGGCACACCTGTCATGTTAATCCAAGTTTTATATATAAAGTTATTATACTATTATTAATTTCAATATTCATTCAACGTAAACTAAAATAAAAATAATATCTAATTATTTTTTAAAATATATAAGTTTGATTGTATTATCTATTAATAGTAATACACCCACCATCAACTAGATAGGATATATCAACAATGACTATTTTTTATTAAGGAAACAATCGAACCCAAATCAAATACTCAACTGTCACCTTAAACTCTATATGGCAGTTTCCTTTCTTTGTATATTTTGACAGTAAATGTAATAGTAGCCGTTAGTTTGTTAACGTTAGAACATCTACAATTTAGGCTTCCAATTGTATAATCTCTTGTATAAATTGTAACCCAAATCAATAACAAATTATGCTGAATATTATTCACAATTGTGAAACTCTTTATTTTTTATATATCAAAATATCAAACATAATTTTATTTCTATTTTTATTCTATATTTGTCTTCTTTGTTCTCATAATCTTTGCTTCTTTTATCTCGGGACAATAATCAAATATTTTTTTTAAAAAATAGAAATCAATAGACAAGGAAAAAAGGAAGTCAAAAATACATTGAATATCATATAATGGTAGGAGACAAATTATGTGCTACAATTCACCAGGCAGCTGGGCATGGGAGCTGGAACCCAGCTCTGTCTCCATGCAGCGACACGAGTCCTCATGATGTCCGAAGGTGAAAGATGAGAGCACGTTTCGTGTGGAGGGATTACATTTTGTCCAGATATCTTGCTTTCTTTTTGGAATTATTATTGAATTTATTTTTCAATAATATTTTTTATTTAAAATAATATTTTTTTCTTCTTAAAAATTATTTCTATCATCATCACCTAAAAACATCTTAAAACACCAAAAAATTTAATTTAAAATAAATTTTTTTTTTTTAAATAGTTTTAAAATGAAATACTAAACACCCGCCTACCCTGATCTTACGTAAGGAGCTATACTGTTGTAATTCTAGCTATGGCCTGGGTGATTGACAATCAAATGTGTCATGATGGGTAGACAACAAACAAAAACAAACGACAAACGAAACCTGCTTGTGTTTTGCTCAACACTGACTAGATTGCTCGATCGTATAGAATCGACCGTGCTCTTCACGGACGTTCACAGTTTTGACGTGTGATTTGCTGTTTTTTTCATTTTTTTATTTTTCTTTTAATGCGTTAATACCAAGATTAAAAAAATAATATAAAATAATCAAACTCAACCAAATAAATTTAACTGGAAGTGGTAATAATTCAGGGAGCCCAGAAAACACACGGTCCCGAGTGGGATGCTGTGCCCCCTCAAACTGTCTGTAAAACATAACAGCTTTTTACGGTGTCCAAGAGAAGAGATCTTTCGAATCCAACATATCAGGATCCCTAGCAGGCTGCCTGCTGTCATTGTCTGATCAAATCCATCTCCATTTGTCAGTCCATGTTTGGACACTGTTTTGCTGTCATGGAATTGACTGCTGTACATGTTATTATGCTGAGCCCAACATAGACATTATAATAAGGATCTGGTGGGCTTCATGTTTATAGCCTCGTAATCATACTTTCTAGTCACTATGGGCTTCTATTCAATCCATGGTCTTGTCTTCAAGAGTCCCAAGTACGAAAATTACACTTAATAGTTAATATATCCTATTTGTATTTTTTCAGAAATATATATTACTGAAATGAAATGACTTACGACCGACAAAACGAGTCCAAGAAGGTTGCAAAACATATTTAGCAACATAAGAGAGATCTACTCTATTATATTTTTTTTTATTAATAGCATGTCCGGGTCAGCTTGCGTGTACCTCGACTAATCCCACTGACCTTGAAGTTAATGATCATGTGAGTCTCTAGCGGCTATCATATTAGCAACCACATGACTTGAACCTAATATTTCAAGGGGGAGCAAACTTCTTAGTTCTAAACTCTTACCACTGGTACATCTACTAGATGATTTATTATACAATGTTGTTATTCCATGTAACTCCCTATATTTATTAAAAAAAAAACATTCTTCTTTAATTTTGATTGAAATTAGAATATTCACTTTTTTTTTATTGGATGTGAAATATATTTAATTTCCTTATGGATCTGCTGCAAACCAAATATGGTTTAATAATACTGATGTGCATGTTTTACAATAGAGAGGAGGGTAAGGGAGAAATGGGATATGTAGGTGTGGATGTACTAAGGAGATTGATATTGTGGCTAAAAGAATAACTTTTTCTATGCTTGGTTATGTATAGCTTGTGATTCATGAGATTGGATATTGAAGAGAGATACGATGCAATATATTATTTGTTATCATGTCATATATATATATATATATATATATATATATATATATATATATATATATAGATACGATGCAATATATTATTTGTTATCATGTCATATATATATATATATATATATATATATATATATATATATTATTAAAAATAAAATGGGAGAGTGATAACACAATACAAATTTCAGAGTTTTTTTAATTATCTCTAATTAATTTAATATCCAAAGTCTTTATTTTAATTTCTCTACCTTCTTCATCCATTCTACAAAAGCAATCAAACCTAAGTAAACCCTTCAATAAACAAGACAAATAACATTATTGAAACAATAAATCCAACCTAGAAATTAGGGATGTGTGCCTCATCTCACATAGAAAGCTTTTACTCTTTTTTTCATATTGCATAAAATTGAACAAAATCAAGGAATAAAATTTTCAGCAAAAAACCAGATTTAAGCTCGACTTCTCTTGTTCAAAATTACATTACCACCAATAATTAAGAACATTCTCAATCCTGGATCATGGTTAGTGTTATGCATATAATGCAAACACAACTTCAAAAGAATACAAAACCTATATCTTGAAAACCTTTTACTTTGTTTTGCTTAACAATAATAATCCACAACTAAAGCTTCAATGATTTTTTTTAATAATTTACAAAAAAAACAAAGTGGTAATAAATAAATAGATTTCTCTTGTATTTAATAAAGTTGAAAATTTGTAAACTAGCAAAGTTTAGGACAAAACTAGAAAAACAACACACTTCAAATTGTTATGCTAGGTGTGTTTATAAATATAGTTAAACCAGGTTAGGACTCATAATTATACCTAACTCAACTTATGATATTTTACTAATTTTACACCTGACCTATTCAAACCAAAATTTGGATAAATCAAATTGAGCTAAATTATAGATATTACACATCTATAAGTTCAATTATATTGCTAATTTTCATGGATATATTTAGAGACGAGTTTATAACACAGATTGTAGGTGTCATGACATCCCCGATGTTAGACCTAATTTTCATATCTTGCATCACCATTAAATTTTAATTACCCTCTATCCTTTTAGGAAAGAAATAAACCCTTTTTTGTTCCATTAAATAAAATTAATTAGAAGCTCATTAACAAAAACTTTGGAGCCGAATACTTCCAAGTAGAATAAAAATAAATGTTTAATCTATAAACTATAAAATATAAAGACAAAAGGAGTATAAGGGGTATACAAATTGGATTAAGTTGATTAAATTTCAAAAATCTCAACTTTCTATCTTACATGTGATATCCATTTCTTAGGTTTTGACCCTTTATCATCTTAATATCCATATTATTTGACTTTGATAAGTTGAATCTGGTTATATAATGCAAATATTATAGAAAAACCAACTTTGTTTAACAGACTTAGGTTGTCTTACTCCTGGTAACACGACTAAGCTTTATCATTAGGAGTAGTGTAATTCAATTGGTTGTGCTACCACTAATAGTATATCCAATTGAAATTTAATTGATTGTATTATTAGGAGTAGTGTCACTTTTAAATTTTTGATTAAATTTTTGAAATTTAAAAGATTTTTCTACTTCTAGTAACAAAATCCCCCCCCCTCCCACCCATTTCTCTCTTTCTCCCTTACCAAACTAACACTTTTCCCAGTCTTTACATATATAAGTGTTCATTTTTTATGGTAGGGTTTTTTATGTAAGGAAATAGTTAAATTTTGATATATATCAATTGATGCTATAGAATATATTGATTAAATATAAATTAGATCAATTAGTGATTAAATGATTGATGATTTTTTTTTTAATTTTGAGAGAATTTAAGAGTAAATGATAAGTTTTATCAAATTGATATGTTTTAGTGATAATTTGTTAAGATTGATAAATTTTAAGAGTTGGTGAGAATTAATGTTGATTAATGAAAATTTTTATTTTTTTATATTTGAACTTATTTGAATTATTGCAAATCAAAATTTAGGAGAGTTGATAAAATCTTGTAGTGAATTAGTTGAAATTATTTAGAATTGATAGATTTTATCAAGGCTTTTAATCTTTTTATATTAGTTTGTGTGAATTATATATTTATTTTCTATTGAATTGTTTCTAGAGAACTAATAAGAATTTGTGAATTCTATCAAATTATATAATATTTTCAAAATTGGAAAAAAATGATTAATGTTTAAGATTATTATGGCTAGAATAGTTATAAATTAGATAAATTAGTTATTGTTCAAGATTGTTATCTGATGATTTTAAAACTTGTTGGTTTACAAAATGTCTTTTAATTTGGCATTATTAGATTATTATGATGGTATTATATCTGATAGTGAGAATAATATTTTCTATTGAAGAAAATAATGTTATTCTTAGAGATAAATTAGACTTTTCACTAGCCAAGCTAAAATCAGTTTTATAGAGAGACACTAAGTTAAATTCTAATAAATCTTAAAGTTAATATTACCTAAAAGATGCAAGCTAAGGAATGTCTAATTAGTTATGTTGCTACACATATTTCTTGTTACGTCATTTTGAAGTCTATGATAAGGTTAGCCATCAAATATGGATTGAGATACATAGAGCTCTACTTGTACAATATACCTATAAAGTATACTTGTATCCCAAGTTATACTCAAGTGGTTACACAAGCATCTATCCCCAAGGGACGTGATGGCAAAGAACTCGCAATCTACACATCAAGTGTCGTGTTTGAGACAGAGCATGCACCCCTTGTAAGAACCCGAGACAACTAGAGTTTTACTCTCTCACCTGGATCCATAAAGTGCATTTTCCGGGAGTGAGGTTTCCTCGCGTAAAAAAAGGTTACACAAGCATCACAACCAGATTTTTCTTTTAGAATAGTTATGCAATTAGTCTAAAGTTGATATCTAAAATTATGGAAAGCAAAGATCCAATTATATTTGACAATACATATGATAAATATGACTATAAATCAAGTGAAAAGAAAGATGAGAGTAATCTTACTTTCGGTTTAGTTAACCTACTCGAAGAAGATGAATTTGGTGATGCTAGTAAGGCTGATGTTTTTAAATTTAATGATGCTAGTAAAGCTGATAAAATGATACGCATTGATCAAGCTTTGAGCTGGAGGCTGGATAAACCTTTCAAACCTTGTCTAAATTAATTAATGCAATGAAGTGGTGACACATAACACATTTATAACAAATTTATTACAATACAAGGTGCAAGCACAATTATATGCATACCTAGAATATCAATGGTAATTTCATGGGGTTTTTATAAGAATTCTAATTCGTTTAAGACGAAAAAACACGTAGCAATCATCCATTAGACAGGACCGCATGTACCAAATAATCCTAAGGGTGACTGAAGTAAGAATCCTGAACATATATCATTTGGTTACACTGATTTTTGGAGAAGAGACAGGTTAAGAATGCCAAAGAACTTGTTTCTCATGCTTACATTAATCACCGACGATTCGATACGACAGAACAAAACTTTCTTCAGCTACTCTCATTACAATGATCCCTCAAGTCTCAGCAATGCTAAACACTCTAATCTGAATATGCAATTGGTAATACTAGTGAGACCCACATGATGGCAAACTTAATTCAAAGAATGGAGATTATTGCATAAATCTTCAAATAAAATGAATTTGAACGTTGTGCCTAACTAAGCCAACTCGCCTTCTGAGGATAAACAGAACTGATGGCCTGATGATTGACATTATGGAACAGAACTGACTTGTCAATAAATCATGACCAATTCTATGGTTAAACTACAAAAATATAATTAAGCAAATGATTGGTATTAATGATCATCAATTACCTCATTAGACAGACATGGTTTATAGCTGGATCCGTTACGTCACTAGAAACTTTACAAGCCCAAAATTTGTTACTTCAAATGAATATTCCCGGGGAAGTGTGCAGACTTCAGTCAATAAGCAAAAATGATGGCTGTAACATTGTTAACGACAGTTTAGGTTGCCAGCTCTATGGTACTAATTAAGAAAATGTCCTGCAATGAGAAACAAATGATGATAATAATAATAAAAAAAACATTCAAAATAATAGCTGATGTTATGAATAGCCGCAGCTGCTCTAGTCTCAACTTGATGGTGGTGGTGGTGGTAGGGCATTGGGTGGAGGACGTGGTTGCATCAACATTTGTGGCATAGGGGGGTGCCCAGCAAAATGCTGTGGTGGTGGTGGCTGTTGCCACACTTGTGATTGGGCACCCATTGCCATGGGCTGTGGAGGTGGCCTTGGGAACATAGGAGCTGCCTGTGGAGGAGGTCGAGGCATGTTTGGAGGAGGTGGCCTGTATTGAACTAGAGGTGGAGGCATGACCGGAGGAGGCAATGGTTGACCTTGCTGCAGTGGCTGACCCTGCCAAGCTGGTTGTCCAGCAACCTGCATCGGTGTCAATGCTGCATGTGGTGGGGGTGGTTGGTGCATTGCTGGAAATGGTCCTGGAGCAACAGCACCATTTGCGAAGGGCCGTGGACGAACAGGTGCAATCACAGCACCATTGGCATGAGTGGGTAGTGTTGGAGGTCCACTAGCAAAGAGAGTATGGGGCCTGCTCTTTTGGGTAGTTGGATTGCTTGCAGCCAGAACTCTCTCTGCATCAATGATGGTAGTAATTAAACCAGTTCAATTACCAATAGAAAGACTTTTCTATACATGAAACCATCAATGGAAATTTTCTATGCATTCTAAACTAAGAAATGAAAAGGTATTCATATAGTTAATTTCAAACGACCCTTATCCTAAGGGGCAACAAAAGAAATTGTAATTTGTAAATAGGGTATTTAAAGCAGCATTTCGATGACAAAAAGCCTCACCTGCTGGAGTACCATGGCGCTCCCCTTTAGTGTCTTTCTTGTACGCATACGAGACTGTTATCTGACGGTTGCAAAGATATTGACCATTCATTGCCTGTCGAAGTCCAAAATACAATTAACTGATCAGCTCTGTTTGGTCAATATAAGCCAAGATCGAGCCAGGGTGCTCATGGAATCTTAAGATCGAACAATATGCAGTTTATCTCTTCCAGCATTTACCAAACAGATTAGCATTTAATACAATTATCTGTAGTTTTGCATCCTTTCGGTATAAAGTAAATTACTTCCCACAGTCCAAAATGACCTACAAACACAGCCAACAATTTGTACTTATATGTAACTATTTAAACTGATTGACTCAAAAACATTAGTAAGAAATGTGAACACGAGGAATTACCTCGATGGCTGCATCAGATGCCTCAAACGAATCATAACTGATGAAACCAAAACCGCGGGAATTTCCAGTCTCTGGATCTCTCATTATCTGAAAATATCAATGCCAAACATCAGGATACAATAATAACAAGAAAAAAAAAGTGATTCACAAACAGGTAATAATTAGAATGCTAGGGGTTCAGAGTCAAATCCACTAAAGAAATCAATGCACTAGAATGTTTGAAAATGCGAGTTGTGCTGCTTGTAAGTTCATTTAAGGAAAACGATATCTAATCATAGAATTACTCTGAATTTTCTTGGTACAAAATTAAAACAGCTGGGTCCCAGATGTCAATTAAACTGAAAACAATCTGCTAGACGCATTTCACTTGCAAAAAATGATATGTAAAACAAATTTTGAAAAAATCTACACTTTCAAAATTGCGAAGAAAAAATTCATTCATAAGAAATGAAAACAGGCAAGTCATCCAAATGTCCACTTTCCAAATAGGATCTGCACTTCCTATGATTGACAAGCAAAGAGTTTATGCCTAAAATATACAGAGATGCATATTCACGAAATTTTAAGAATTAAAAGCTTCTTCCCATCCTTGTTCCTAAGCATGAATTTGGATATTCAACCTATTAAAGCAATCAAGAACGACACTTTTTTTCCCAGATTTCTTCTCTCACTTATACAAATCAGACTATTTGCTGCCCCTTATTCATCAAATGCAAGATAATTCCAATGCATCATAATAAAACTGAATTTCATTTCGATTATTTACAATAACTGCTCAGGTAACAGTTTATAATCAGCAAGATTAGCAAACATCAGTGTCTTAAGTAGTGACTATATTGATCAGTAACATCAACAGTGCGCCACTAATACTCCAAAAGCTCTTGCTCGTAGCTCAGGTCCATTCTGTGCTTTAGGGCTGGCATACCAAGATCTAACTAAAATACCACATTATATACAAGCTCCAAAGGCACAAAAGTAACCACTATAATCAAGAAATTTGGTTGGACAAGCTTGGCAGAGCACTGAGCTTGGTCTGTGACAGTTTGCACCACGTCAATCAATGCCATAACATATACACTAAATGACTAGCACATGGTTTGATAAGTGGCAAATGATACCCTCTGTATTCTGCTAATTTGATTGCATTCTAAACTTCTAGGCATTTGGGTCTCATTTACAAATTCTAGACTTTAAGGTATCGCATGCAAGCTCAACAACGTTAATTAATTGACCATTGCAAACTTCATGAAAGCACATACAAAGAAGCAATGTATGAAGAAAAAAAGCATGGATCAAAGCATCATAATTTCATTTAATTTTTTCAATACTCATGGACGTCAAACTTAAAGAAGCAAAAATAAACTAATAATTACCTTGGGATTTGTAACAATTACTCCAAATGCACTGAAAGTATCATGCAGAAGCTTCTCATCAACATCCTGCAAGAAACAAAAAAGGCAGCTTTTAGCCGTAAAATTAAAAGAAACAAAACACTTTATATTCTCATAAGCATCCTTTGAAAGAATTAAACGTACAGGGTCAAGATTTCCAATAAAGAGATTCGCTCCCACATCCAAGCTCTTTTTATCTTGCGTCGCCTAAAACCACGATCAGCCATCCCAATAAATCCCAAAGTTAAAAACTACATAACCATGTATATTAACGGGAAAAAAACAAACAAACATGAACACAATACTCCCATACCTTGTTTACACGAATTGGCTTCCCATAAAGCTTAATCATATTCAAAACCTTAATTGCCTGCATAGTCAAAATCCAAAAGTATAACATAAATCCAACGTTCGTTTGAACCATATAATCTATAAATATGAACTATTTTTCTTGTAAGAGACAAGTAACAGCGGATGAAATTCAAAACCCACTCACATAATCAGCATCTTCTTCGCTACGAAACTCTACAAATCCATATCCTTGGTGAAGATTTGTTACTCTATCTTTAGGAACATAAACATTAACTGAAACAACAACAGAAAAAGGGGGGCTTAAAGTAAACGACATTTCCCTAAAGTAGTAAGAAAGAATTGCTAAGAGTAAAAAGCAATTACTTACCAACAGGACCGGCGTGAACAAATAATTCCCAAAGTAAATCCTCGGAGAGTTGAGGATCGAGATTTCCAACGTAAGCAGTGGCATCTTGATTTCTCTCCGATGAGTGTTGGCCAAGTAGATTAGCTCCGACACCCGGAGCTATTCGAGTTGTCATTCTAATTTTAGAGTTGCTTTGCTTCCGCTAAACCCTGATCCCCTAAACCCTTTCTCTTCTGTGCAAATTAATTGTATTGGCGGTGACTCGACGACAGGAGTAACAGTATCAAGGACTCGCTCATTTTACAATAGACATTAGACACCCACTTTGCTACTTTCTATAGCTACGAGCCTACGAGTATATTAAAAAATTAATTTGAAATAAAGATATTTAAATTTTTTTTA
This sequence comes from Salix suchowensis, assembly GCA_029030765.1. Classification (NCBI taxonomy): domain Eukaryota; kingdom Viridiplantae; phylum Streptophyta; class Magnoliopsida; order Malpighiales; family Salicaceae; genus Salix; species Salix suchowensis. The sequence goes on along the minus strand of CM054984.1, from coordinate 11,102,590 downwards.
AAATATTTTTAAAATAAAAAAATAAACTAATTCAGCTACTAATCAGATATTTTAATTAATTTTTTAATATAATCTTATTTGGCACAACCAAGCATCAACTCAAAGCTGAGGCATTTCTAACAACACAGATACAATAAATCATAAGAATCAAAAGAAATTGATGGGTTTAAATCATGTGAAAATAACATGAATGAATTAAACAAATAAAAGTTTAGATTCCAAAACAAATAAAACCCAATGTTCTTTTAGTATATTGTTAATTAGCTATAATGCATAGGCATTGTCAAATTTGTTTATATATATTCATTTATTTATTTATAAAAACTCTAATAACTTGAATTAGAGAGGAGAAATTTTCCTTTCAATAACAATTCTCATTTTCTTATTTATTTATTTCTTTTTTATGAAAACATTGTTTTTAAATAAAAACTTATTATGATTAGAACACAAGCTTCAATTTAAAATAAATAAATAAATTATAAACTAATCTTTTTACTCATTACATGAAAAATGTAAGACTAATTAATAAGATAAATTATATAAAATACTTATAATAAAAAATAAATCTTTTATTATCATTCAATAATAATGAAAAATATTTTAAAATATTGTATATTAGGTTAATACATAATTATTCACAAAAAAACTGCTAATATTATCATAAAACATCAAATCTTCTTAAAATATAAGTCATAATTGGGTAGTTTTTAAATATCATTTTGATGTCTTGATTTACAAAAAAATATTATATGTACTTAAGAAATTACATTAAGAATTATTTAACAAAAAAATAAGGCATACTTGGGCTTATAAGAATTAGCCCACATGTTTGTATTACAAGAAAAGACTAAGGTTGTAAATATCTAAAAGATCACACCTATAAGCCTAGTTATCCTTTTTCATTTTAAAATTAGAGGATAACATATTGTCATCTCTAATTTTTTTATAAAATAGACAATGTTTCATTCATTAGCCAACTTGGGCAAATGATATATTATTTTCTAGTTTTAAATCTTATCATCCCTATTTTATTTAATAAAATTAACACATGGTTGTAATGGACATGTGCAAGTTTTAAGTTCAAAATATCACTTAAAGGGAGGGGGTAGAAAATAATATAAGTGATATCCTAATACCTCACATAATAACTTAAATTTTTGGGTTGAAAATATTCTTTGACAATCTAAAATCCAGAAAACAAATTAATCCTTTTATGCTTAAATAAAAAAAAATGAAGAAAAGAAAAGAAGCAAACACATAATATAAATGTATTAAAAACATTTATAGGTATTGAGAAAAAATATGTGATATTGAAAGAAAAAAGGATTAGACGATATAAAGATAAAGTTAGGAAGATAAATCCAATATCATTGTCTAATAATATGCTTCTAAATAGATTTTGAGGGGTTATTTTGTTGCTTTCTTGATACGGATGATGAATTTGTTGATTGGATTTTTATGGTTGTGGTTAAATGTGTGTTGGTTGCTGCCATTGTTGTGTGTGTGTGTGTGAAGAGAAATATATATATGATAATTTTTTTTGTAATTCCAAGTTTTCTTAGTTTAGTATAAAAAGTTTAATAATAGAATATGCATTTTAAGGCTAAACAATACCTTGCAATTTTTTGACAATGGTGAAACATCTATAATAATTATAATAAGAAAAAAAAATGAATATGTTAACAATTTTTAGAAATCCAGCTAAAATGATTTTCTAGTTATTTAACTAAAATTTAATGAAAACTATGAAAAATAGATGTGAATGTTATTATTTTGGTTCCATTTTCATAGATAAATAGAGGAATAGTTATTGGTCATCACTCACCTCCAAATAATAAAAAGGGATGCTTATAAAAAATCCCATGTAGTTTATGTATTTCTTCAATTTTCCTCAATTCATTTATAGATTACACTTCATATAAGCTTAAATGAAAATAAGTAAATTTAAAGGATATATATATATTAACTCAATATATATTATCTCAATTCAAATATGATAATATATTAACTTTAAATTTATGCAATGCAAATATAATTTAAAATATCTAAAGAAAACTTTAAGTAATTCAACACAAATAAATTTTTTTAAAAGATTAATAAAGTAAGAGGTTTAAATACAAAATAAGAATAAATTAAACATCATCTCCATTATTAACATAGAAATAAGAATCTTGATTTACTGTGGTATAACTAGATATTTCAATAGATAGTAATTTCTATTAAGCTCATCATCGTCATCAATCAAATCTTTTCATCCCCTAAAGTCAAACTAAACAAGGATGTCTTAATAGTCTCCCAACTTAAATTCTATCCTTTAATAAAGTTAGGTTCCTTGTAAACTCACTCATTCAATAAAGTCAATGTTATCAAGATTAATTTGATAAAATTCATCTCTTATTTTACTTAAGTTTCTACAGAGTATAAAAATAAAATGAAACAACATGAATATAGACCGTATATATTAGTGATAAATTCAATTTTACAAAAATAATACCAAGTTTAATGAAAATAATATAGTTATATTGTAGTTATAAAAGGTTTAGACAAAACTTATTTGCAATGTTGGATCTGTAGCCATACCTACCATGGAACTTGTATAAAGACCAAAAATATTTATTTGTCATTGAGGAAAAATATGAGAAAAGAGACTTAGTAGTAGGTACAAAATGCATGTTGTTTATGTATGGTTTGTGATAAGGCCTACTCAATAAAAACTTGCATATTTTTCATCTTTAAGTATATAAACAATGTCATATTAAAGTTACCACAATGATTTTCTTTTTTTGGATTAGTCTCTTTGTAATTGTTTAGGGAAAAAATGATTGCAATATAATAGCAATGGATGATGAAGAAGAGGTGTCTAACAAGTAAATGATATTAAAAGACTCTGACTGGTTTGAAGTGGACTTGGATGTTATCACTAGTATTATGAAGCTTATGATGTCAAAAGAAGCTCCTAGGATTATTGTTAATAATCAATTTTATCATATGATCCATATATGAGAACTAAAATGTTAAAACTAGATAATTCTCGATGAATCTTACAGTTACAAGCATAGTTTGATATAAAATTCATGATAATAATAGAAACATATGTCTGAATTTAATATTGATATCGATTCAAAGCTAGAACATGAACAACCTTTCATGTTTAGACAAAAATGTCAAAGACTCAAACAAAATATAAAAAGTAAACCCAAAACATCATGGCTAAACTTTGGACGAGAAATTCAAAATGATTTGAGATCTTGAGTGAGATTAAATATGTTATATTTGTTCTTTTCTATAATGTTATGAAGTTTATTAGTCATTTTAGCCATAACAAGATGGAAATGACAATCTTTATCTTCATCTCCATCTCATAATAAAGATAAACTATAAAGTTTAAATACTAATCAGGGTATATTAGTAATTTGCTCCTTAACAACCAAGAAAATAGCCATTGGCTACTAAAAAACCCAACATTTTGCCTCTCTTTCTCTCTTCACTCTCTTGATTTCATCTTTATCATCCTCTAACCCTGATTTTTCCTCTCTAATCTCAATCCCTAATATTCTCCTCTACATTTCTTGAATTATGTTCCTTCCATCGTTTTCTATGCTTTTCAAATTAATTAGTTGGGATCATCGTGATTATTATCGTCAATTCAACTTTAGGGATAATTTGTCTTGGTGTATGATCTCAATGATTTTTTTTTTAATCCAAATTGGATTCTGAGCATGATGGTGGTGGTGGACATTGGTTATACGAGCCTAAGAGCTTTATTATTGACCTAATTTTCAGATAAAAATGATGAAGTTTTCAGATTGTCTGTATCCTTGCAAACACTTTGTTCTTAAACTGATTTCAACCTTAATATTGGTGAAGATCATTGATGACCTTATATCAAGTGAGTGCACTACCTTGATATGGAGGAAACAAATGTAGATGACGATATTATTTACACTATTACATAATTTTTATTTGAAGAATCTTTGATAGACTTTTTTCTCAATGATCACAATGCTCTTTCAGTTTTTTAGATGAGGAAGAGATGGAAATAGTGTTATTATTTTTCATGGACTTGGCTTTAATTTTCTCGTTCATTATCTATTCTCTCTCTTTTATGGTCATGACCTCCTACAGAACGATAATGCAATGCCCTCCAGCCAGTTTATTTGCAATTACAACATGCTAAAATAAAATTGTGGGATTTAGATCTTTCATTTACGTACTGTTTACTCTCATCAGGCAGGACAAGCAACCATATTTTAGTCTAGCCACCACATTTAAGGACCTGACACTACTACATGGATGGTAGAAAACTCAGGCAGAAAACAGCCAGTATTACATATAATGGATCAAACATCAATAAGCTTCATTGCCATGGGCAAAGCAAAGCTTCAACCTGAAGGTCAACGTTAAAACATGGACTAGCATTTTAATATTTTACATGGCATCCAAGAAGGAATGCAAAATCATGAGCTAAATCAAAGCTTTTTTGAGACAAAATGGAGCTCATAATCTCATTGCAACTCCCAAAACAGCTCCCCTGGCTAATTGTATTTGTGAAGACTAGAAAGGAATAGAGCTAGGAAAGCTACATACTGTTGCAATGTGAGCAAAAGAAAGTTGATCCGCGTGTAGCTGCATTTATAGCCCAAAACTTCCCGGAATACACATCCTATCAATCCTTAAGCTGTGGCCTCCTTAACTTCATTGTCTTCCTCAGTAGAATGCAATCCAAGATTTTCCTCCACTTTCTTCCAAGCATTCAATAAATTAGGAGGGAATTTTTTCTTCATTGTTCGAATCAATCCTTTTGCTTCCTTCATCTTCTTCTTCTCCGCAAGTCCCTCGGCCAAATATTTCAATGTATTAAAATCAGGAATCCTATGCACCCTCACACTCTCCTTAAATACCTTATACCCTTTCTCATATTCCCCATTCTTACACAAGTGAAAAACCAGTGTCCTAAATGTTGCTGCATTTGCTTTACACCCATATGCCTCCAGCCCCTCAAAAACCTTCTTCGCATCGTCCATCATCCCATTCATGCAATAACAGGTGATCAAATAATTATAACTGATCGTGTCAGGTTTTAGCCCAGAATTCCCCATGTCCTCAATCAACTCCTTCACTCTCTCCGGTCCCTGATTCACAGCATTGCTGATCTTCACATTATACACTGCAGCATCCAACTCACACCCTCTGTCCACCATTGCATGCCAAAATCTCTCCGCCTCCTCATTCTTTCCCTTCGAATACAAACAATTCAGAACTGTTGTATAAACAACGGTTGTAATTTCCACTCCTTTCTTTTCCATTTCCCTCAGTACCTCATTCGCCTTCTCTGGTTTCCCATCCTCACAATAAGACTTGACTAAAATCCCATATGAGACCTTATCAGGAAAAACCCTATATTTCTCACTAAATTCATCAAACAGCACCGGAACTTTATTATAAAGTTTGGATTGAATGCAAGCAGATAATAAAGCATTAAAAGAGACAGAAGATCGAGGGGCACCCAATTGGTCCATTTGGTGATAAGTTTTCATGGCCTGATCAAACATTCCAGCAACACCGTACGATCTAATTAATGAAGAAAGGAAGGGTTCTTGTTTGATTTTGGGATCCGATTTACGGGATTCTATCAAGGACTCGATGTCGGTGAAACGGTGGGATTTTGCGAGACGGCGGACGGTGAGGTCTTGAGCATAGCGAGAAGCCACAGGGGAGGAGTCGTTACTGGAAGCAGAGGAGTAGATGGCTAGTGCTTTGTCTGGGTCGTGTTCAGTTCGGAGTTTTGATTTGGCTTTGGAGATGGAGATGGAGACTTTTTGGGTTGTGGTGATGTTGGTGGAGAGGTGTCGGAGAGAGGACGCCATTTTGGGAGTTGAATGGAGGGGGAGAGCGTAAGGGGAGTTTGAAGGTAGATGGGTTTTAGGGTTTAGGGGAGGTTGAAGTGAGGAAGGGAGGGACTACAATGGGTTCACGAACTTTGCATTTCCTTCGTAATTAAATGATTGTGGTAAAAAAAGCACACGTCATTTTTTACTGTTAATTTAAGCCGAGCAGACTCGAATCTTGCTCCAAGTAATTGTAAGCTACCGAATCGGAATGGAGTCTTAAAATTATATTAATTATCCGTTTGCTTTTTTATATTAAAAGGTTATAGTATGTAATTTTGAAAAAAAAAGATTTTTTTATATTGCTAATATCAAAAATATTTTAAAAAAATAAACAAATCATTTTAGTAAAAGACAACATGAAGTGCACTTCGAAACTGACACTAAATCAAAATCATTTTAGTAAAAGACAACATGAAGTGCATTTCGAAACTGACACTAAGAAGGTGTTAATCGCAGATCGCACCACAATTTGGTGTTTGGTTAACAAAAAAAACATTTTTTTTGTGTGGGACCCACACCAAATTTTGTTCAAAACGCCGATTCAAAAAAAGCATCAATTTGATGCCTTTTTTGCATCGCCGGTCCGAGATTGAAACGGTGTTTATTTCTTTGCATGTCTACCAGCCATGCACAGCGATGAAAAATACATTGTTGTGCATGGCTCTCTCGCCATGTCTGATGAAGAAAAATGACTACAAAATTATTCAAACAATTGGAATCACTGTGCATCGCTGTGCATCTCTCTCTCTCTCTCTCTCGGAACAGCCATGGAAGCCGAGAGCTCTAACGCCGACTCCGGCCACCACAGGGCAACCATTTACGATGAAACCACCACAGAAGAACCACCTCGGCCTCCTCTACCCGTTGGTATCCTCCGCTTTAAGCTCTCGTCGTGGCTCGGTGAACAGCACCGCCACCTTCAAAGGCCGCCTCCCGGCCACCACAGGCCACCATTTCGCACGCCACTACCACAGGGGAAGAACCACCTCGGCCTCCTCTACCCGTAGGTATCCTCCGTTGAAGCTCTCGCCGTGGTCGGCCTGAAACCACTATTTCACGTGCGAGTGCGCCGCATCTGTCGAAGAAGACGTGCACGGTGCAGACGCACCGTTTCACTCTTCTTCGTGAAACTGGTCGAGCTGGGTCAGGGCCGCTCTGCCCAGCCTCAAGTCGGGCCGACCCATTTAGTCGGGTGAGGCCCAAATCGAATTTAAAAAATATATATTTTAAAAATAACAAAAAAAATGTATTTTTCTCGATGAAAAAAATGACGCGTGACTTCGTTGCACTTCACAACCCCGTTATATTTTTTGATTGATGGGGGAATAAAAATTAATATTTGTTTTTTTCATGAATTAATAATTACATTATATTATTATAATTATTAAATTTACAATATTTAAAAAAAATTATATATATATATACCCCTTTAAAGTAATTTCACAAGTTAAAAGCAATATAAAAAGTTTGGTAACCAAACATCTAAAACAACTTTTTTTTTCAATCTCCAACTCAACCACTGGCTTTTAACCAAACACTCCACTCGCTTATTTTGAACCACAGCAAAGTGCTTTTTTTTAAACTCGCTTTTTTTCAATCGCATCGCAAAAGCAAAAGCAATGTAAATCAAAATCATTTTCTTCAGACAATCTAAAAATTCATTTTTCACACTAACCCCATAAATTTAAATAATTATTAAAATATTAATCTTAAATTTTAAATTTAAAAAACCAATGAAAGTGATACATTTTCAACCATTTGGAGTAAAAGATTTGATGCATGGTCACCAGCTTGTACTATTAAATATTTTTAATCTTTCCAAATATGCAAGCAATGACAATTAATGAAAGGGTGTGAAGTTTTTGAAAATCTTTAATTATTTAAATTCCAACGATACGCTTGTGCCCGAAATCCATGATAAAAGATGACGTTGGACTCAATCAAAGAAGCTTTTTGGCACGATATTTCACCCGCCGTGCCGTAACTTTTAGTAAAAATATTTTTTTATTTTAAATAAATATATTTTTATATTTAGATCATTTTAATGTGCCGATATTAATAATAATTTAAAAAAAAACATAATTTTAATATATTTCAACATGAAAATACTTTTAAAAACTACCACAACAACTCTCCCAAACCGGCCCAATTAATATCAGGCTGTCCGTCAGACTTGCTGTGACACGATGTGAGTTTTATTTCCCATGGGAGACCATTGATTGAGAAAACATAGGACCATATTTTCTTTCCTTAAATCTAAGCTGAGAACTGGGAGAAAAGAGTTTCCCGTCAAATGCTTTCCATCATCAGCTCGCTTGACATAATTCTTACAGCAAATCTCATTCTGATGCAGTTATCAAAATCATTACTGGCCTGTTGTAGGAGGGGTATATCAGAAAAAAGCATAAAACAAACAATATTCTAGTCAGGATGGCCTAATATTAAGGCATCACAGGATGCAAAACTCTAGCGATGGAAGCCTAAGACTAACTAGTCATCATATTCTCCCTGGGCGAACTTGTTCTCTGGATAAAAGATAGCCACAACTTGATTTCCGTCAAATTTCCTCCCGTTCATCCCTGCTCGAGCTTTTGAAGAACTTTCAGTGTCTGCATACTCCAAGAACACCTGAAAGTAATCCAGGATTGTAGTCAGCAAATATGGCCTCAAAAAAGTGTCCCCTTTCAATAGCATGAAGATAGATCTGTAACACATACTGACCTTCCCAACTCCTGGTGCATTTTCACCGTTTGGTCTTGGGCGTGGGATCACAACATTAACCAGTTGACCTGCATATAACGAGTGAAAATATGCAATCCAAAATTTTGAAAACAAATATCTTTTTATCAAAAAGTTGAAACCAATCTCAAGTAAATATAAATTGGGGGTTATGAAGTCTTCTGTCTGTGTATGTTAGGCTTGATTCTTTATAGCAGAATGTGGGACTAGAAAAGGCTGTAAAACAGACATATAACAGAGAGTAAAGAAAAATCAATTACTACGTGGGAAGATTCACAGCAGAAAGATCTAGAAAGAAAATAAATAGCCAGTTGAAAAATTTTACCAAATTTCCCGGCTTCCATTCTCATGTCTTCCAAAATGTCTTCATACTCGCCATCATCCTTGAGCTCATCTCCAGTAACTACTTGAGTTAGGCTTACAACTTTTGTGGGCACAGGCTGTGGCTGTAACATAAGCCTCTGCAAAAAAAAAGGATGGGGGTGGGGGGACAAAGAAAGAAAATGGTTTCAGTAAAACTAACCCGCTCACAGTAATCAGTCTGTGAAGAACAAACGAGACACGTAACAAAATAAAGGCCATGTGGTTGAGGATAATTAGCATAAGATGGTATAGAATAATTTATATATATATATATATATATATACACAAAAATGGAACAACATTTACCTGCAATGCAATCTGCTGCTGGGCATGCAATAGCACATTCTCTTGCTCAGGTTTTGGTTGGTTGGTGCCCTGGTTAGCACGTCTAACAGTGAGAGTTTTATCACCCATTTTAATTCCATTCAGAGCAGCACAAGCTATGTCTGTAACTGAAAGATCTTGATAAACACAAAATGCATAGCCTTTTGAGTTCCCAGTTTCTCTGTCTTTTACAAGATCAAAACCACGGAGGGGTCCAAAAGACTCCAACAACTCCCTGATCTGTGATTCTGTGAAGTAATACGGAAGTCCACCCACAAAAATGCGATCTGGACCCTCAAGTCCACCAGCAGAACCCGGAGTAAGGCCCACTGCAGATAGATTAAGATTGGGATTGGGCTGGCTTGGACCAAGTGTTGCAGCCAGAGATGGATTATAGTCACTAGGTCTCCTCACCTTAACAGGTGCTCCCTGTGGAAATAAAGCTTGTAAATAAATAGCTCAGACAGATCAGTGCCACGTAAATGCAGATATCAAACATACCACAACCAAGCAAAAGGATACAGCATAACATAATTACCTCAAAAATAATCCCATCCAAAGCCATTGCATTACTGGCCTCCTCAACAGATCTCATCTCCACAAATGCAAACTTCTTTTCATGATTTATATATACATTAACAACAGCATCCCCTTACAAAAACAAGCCAGATAAATATTTAGTGACAAGGAAAAAGATGCAGGTATTCTAATTATGTGTGCAAAACAAAATTGAAAAGAAAATGGCACACCTGGACCTGCAGTGTTCCCTCCAATTGCAGCCATCACCTGACTATAAAAGGTAGCTACAGACTGAAGTACAGCATAAGGGATTAGTGTATAAACAAGGTTGTATAAATACGAGAAAAAAATAGAAGCAGCATAAACACCTGTTCATTGGCTGTAGGTGGAAGCCCTCCAACATAGACCCGCCGAGCATGCCTGGTAGCCTGAGAATATAAAATAAATCATATAATTAAACCAAAAAAAATTACAAAAAGAGCTTGAAAAAAATTGCATCTTTGCAATCCTGCCAACCTGTTGAGTCATAGCTTGAACTGGCATAACAGGGAGAGCACCAAACTGCTGCAAATGAAATGAATTAAATGCAAATGAGAAGATAGAAACAAAGACAAGTTGCACATGAGAGAGATACATACCTGACCAGTCCCTAATGGAAACATGTTGGGAAACATTCCAGGAATGGGAGGAGTAGCCCCAGTAATCTGGCCTGCAAAGGTAGTTAAACTGTAATTAGTATACAATCATAAGGCAATCCTTACTCTAATGTAAACAGGGTACCAAAACCAAGTCCTGCATAATTCTCTAATAGAACCTCTAAGTCCTAACATATGGCAATAAATTTATCAAAAGAGATGAAAGTATACATCATATTCCAGTTCTTGAGGATATATTTGCAAGACTACCAAAACAGGCAATATTTGCTGGTTGAAGACGAATGAGAACCATCAAACCAGTGCATTGTTTCCTTCTTGTACATAAAAGCTACAGAAGTCGACTCACACCCAATGTCAGCACAATGGGAGTAGTAGCCCAACATTGCCTTCTTACAACAAATGATAAGACAAAATAAACAAACAAACACAAGAAAAACCAAAAACTCTCTCAGTTCCAGAATTGTTTCACCAAGTAAGCAATAATAATAACAAGAGTACAGCCCATCTGGAGACCATGGCTTTAAGAAGCTATGTTTGCAAAGTAAGAGAACAAAATACTGCTTACCAAAATGATATCATGTAATTTGATACGGAATTTCCACACTATATCAAACAAAAAACAAAGACAGTAGTTAAGAGAATATGGCACTTCAAGTTGTCTAAGAGTGTACATGTACCTGAAGCAACGGCGGCGGCAGCGGCAGCAGCAGCTGCATTAGGCAACATTGCAGAAGGAGGAGCCATATCGAAACCACTGGTCCTTTTGCTGTAGTAAATAAATATTGTATCCCGAACAGGCAAGCATAAATTAGTAAATGGAAGAGCAGAATAAATGCAAGTATAAACAGGCATTTTGTGCACACCCTAATATACCTCTTAGAGCGTGAGCGTGACCTTGATCTGTGCTCAGATCTACCTTTCGAATGAGATCGTGACACGCGTCTATGCCTGTCTTCTCTGTCTCTATCATAATCTCTCCGCCTGTTAATAGAACCAATAAATAAGCAGTCCAGCAATTACCATAATAAATAATGAAATAACATACATGACAATACTTAAAACTCAGCCTACAGAATATAGTCATATTTTATACCTTTCATAGTCTCGGCTTCGGTAGTTATCATCATCATCCCTATCTCGGCCTCGATCCCTCCTTTCACTGCGATCTCTATGTCGATCACGATGACGGTCACTATCCTTGTCTCGGTCCCTTTCCCCTGTCCCTCGCTTTTCTCTCTATCCTTGTCTCGGTCTCTTTTCCTGTCCCTGTCCCTATCTCTGCTTCTCTCTTTCTCCCTGCTTTTTGAAGACTCCCTCTCGTAGTCACGAGACCCATGCTGAAATTCATGCATTATAATAGCAAGATAAATGTTACACGGCACCAATCAAAAACAAAAACCCTTAACACAGAATGGCTATCTACACGAAGAATCAAAATACAAGACTAACAGACTTAAAATCTCTAAACTCAAACACTGCACAAAGCTAGACATGTCAAAAAGGAAGACTTGAACAAAAAATAGAACATTACAAAAGAAGCATCCGCCAGTGCATTCAGCTAGTACAAACACCAAATCCATAACTACTGGGATAAACCAACAATATTCAGTTAATTAGACAAAATAATCGTATGGGATGACCAAAAAAGGCCAACTGAAACAATTCATGTCATTTCCAAGGCTCCTTATTTCTTCCAATTAAAACCCTAAATCAGAAAATGCAGCAGCTACAAGCTTTCTATCAATAGTATAATCTAAGGCAACAACATCACATAGCTCATATTCTCAAACAAAAACAAACTTAAACCCCAAGTAAATTCCGTTCTTTAACAGTTTTTCTGTCTAATTGAATTGTTTTTCATCTGTTTATACCTGAGACTTGGAATCGTTGTGATCATCGCCGCCGCGAGGTGGAGGAGAGGTATCAGCACCGTAGCTGTTCTTTTCGAAAACAGAACCCCCGTTACCTTCGTATCTCTCAGCTTCGTAATCAGTCATGGTGATGTATATTTTCGATTTTTAGTGGTTTAGCTGCGAAACTGTACTTGAGAATTGAAGAAGAAGAAGAAGAAGAAGAAGAAATCTAGGGCTTCAAATTGGGGGTTTCTTACTGTATTTATATGGCAGAGTGAGTGGCTTAATAGAAGTCTGGTGGCCATCGTAATCATCGGCTCTGTTGGGGTATTGTGGTAAACTCACAAGCAACGGAAATTCGAAGGCCTCCTTTCTTTATAGTTAGACGTGTGTTTCCAAAAGTTTTAATTTTTTTATTTACATTTAAATTAATTTTTATAGTTTTAGATCTTTTTAATATATTAATATCAAAAATAAATTTTCAAAAAATAAAAAATATACATTTTTAGATATATTTTCTAGTAAAAAATAGCTTTGAAATTAATAATTATCACACTTTTAAATAAACTTAAAAATTTTAAAAAAATATTAATTCAGTAATCCTTAATTTATACAAGAGAGAGTTATACATTTCTGAATAGTTCTTCTTTGGATTAATTATTGAATTATAATTTAATTCAAATGGTTATTAGTCTTTTTCTTACATTTTAGAATATATATATATATATATATATATATATATATATATATATATATATATATATATATATTAGATCAATATTTGAGATAGAAAAATGATGTATTTGTGCCAAAGTGTTAACTACAGTATGGTAGGACCATAACTTTGTTTATAATATTTGTGGATTGTTGATGTTAACACTTGGGGTCATTTAATTTTTATAGGAGACGCTGCAAAGATTTCATTAAATTAGGAAAGTTTTCGTTTAAAAGTAATAGATCAAGGTATAGTGCAAGTAGTAAATCTTTTTGAAAGAAAGTATAAATTAGGGTGAAATATAACAGTATGGTTTTTTTTTTTTTTTGTTACAGTGGAAACAAATAAAAAAAAAACTATGGTTTATGTAAAAAGAAAATGAACCATGATGATGAATACGGATTGTACTATGCAAATAATCATACAAATAGCTAAAACAAATACAAATATATATATATATCATACGAGTTAAGTTCAACTACCAACCATTTACTATGAATGTTTAACTACCAACCATATAAAAGATTTATCAGTCATCGTCAATACCTTAGACATCTGAATCTAACATGTCAATGGACACAAAGATAATACTCCCAGGAAGAAAGCAATAATAAAAGCAAGTATCGAATAGCTTTCATCAAGGGATCCATTTCCTACAAGTTTCACTTCTAGGCAATGACATCTCTGGATTGAAAGAAAAGTTTGAAAATTTCACAACTTAATTCTTCATGTAGTAACATATAATAACATATTCGTGTGAGTTTACAAGAAGTTACAATGCATTTGTTAATGATTATGTTTTGGTACAGAAGAATCTCATCAGACCTCACTTATTTTATTTCCAGATTTTATCATATACTACTTAAAAGACCATTACTAAAAAAGCTAAAAGCGATTGACAAATTAAACAGTAATGAATTTTTATTGTTCATCTAGACTCGAAGACAATGTGAATTGGATTATTAATATTACTATTTTGCCCCTCTGTTTACTACGATTTTGGCCCTGGATCCGGGCGTGTTTTTGATTTTTGTCTTCCTGTGTACAGTAAAATAATCAAAATACTCATGAATAAGACAAAAATGCTCAGGAACCGCTGGGAGAATTAAAGTTATTGCATATTTTTTTAAATGGATAAATACACATTTACCCCATAAAAGATAAAACGGAACAGTAAAGTTTAGGGTCATTGCACATTTTTTTTAAATAGACAAATACGGAGATACCCTCATTTTTTAAATGGACATTTACCCCATAAAAGATAAAAGGAACATTAAAGTTTAGGTTCAATAGTGTAGTATTTTGAAAATTTTAAAAAGAAAAATACATGAGTGTCCTTGGTGGCTTAGAATTAGGTGTGTAAATAAATTAAGGGCAGGGTAGTAATTGCATAAGCTTATAAATATAAATAGAAAAGAAAAGAAAAGGAAAAACAAAAAAAAGATAGGAAATAGATCTGAAATTTGAGAGAGAGAATCGGGAAGAGAGGAAGAAAGAAGAAGAAGAAGAGAAAAGAGGGAAAGAGAAGAGGAGGAGAAAAGAAGGAGGAGAAAAGAAGAAGGAGAAATAAGTTGTTAAGGTAATGTGTATGTTTTATTATGTATAAATGTGATTATTAGCTATGATTTTTGCTTATATTAATTGTTAGGGTTTGAGAATTTTATTTGGGTTTGATTGATGAATTAAGAGAGATGTTAAGGGTTGAATATGTTGGGTAATGGTTTAATTAGTTTGATTGTAGATGATTTTGAAGTTTTGAGATGTTTGGTTTAAGAAAATATTGAGAAAAATGGTGAAATAATGTTGAGAAATTTCAAAAATCCCTTGCTGGAATTCTGGGTGTAGGTTGAAGATGATGAAAATTCATTTTGGTCCTTTTTTGTTAAAATTTCAGTTTAGTCCCTGAACTTTGAAAAAAATTACAGTTTGGTCCCTGGAGTAAAATTGGAGATCCTGGACAGATTGAGGTTGAATTAGGGGCAAAATTTCAGTATTGTTATGAAATTATGAGGAGTTCAATTGGTCACTCAATTTGGTAAAATTACAATTTGACCCTAAAAATATGAGAAAAATTCAAAATGGTCCTAGGGTGAAATAATAGCATTTCAAGTTGGTTTGATGGATAATTGAATTGTTTATTATTTTCAGGCTTGTAGCTTGCTAGCAGGTCATTTTTGTCCTACTCTTGGAACCTGCTATTTTGGTTGTAATTGATACTTTTGTTTTTATGTCTAGTTAGTGTTCCACAATTATAATTGTATATAATCAACTCTTGTACAAAGACAATTGAATTATGTTATAAAGTTTACTTTGATATTTCCGCTGCGTTGAACTCTGAATATGAATTATAAGTTTGTGTGTAAGTTTGGATTCGCATAGGTGTGGAACCTTGGAGGGGGACCATGTCTATGTGCCGGTCACGGATCCGGGAATCGGGTCGTGACAAGTAGGGTCATTGCACACTTTTTTTAAATGAACAAATACGTAAGTTGGTGGTAGGGGTGTCCCAGTAATTTATCAATTTTTTTATTATATTTTCTATGAAATTATTGTTGGCACGTCAACGGATGGGTCGTCCATTTCTGCACTCACGCAGGTTTCGAACGACGTGTGCTATGTATTCTAGCATCCAAAATGCACAATCGGCATCTAGAATGATTGTCAATCATGGTCTCTTCCTCCTGGTGCGGCGCATGTGATGCTAAGGTGGGCGGAGATGTGTTAGTGGTTGGTTGAATCCCCCCCGCTCTCCCCTACCTACGCAAGCACACGCCAACATCGTTGTTTACTGCAATTTCAGTTTAGTCCTTGAACTTTCAATTGTTTCCTATAGTCTTTATTTCTGTTAAATAGGTTTTGATTTGTTTCAATTTAGTCCTCCAATTGAAATTGATTATATATTGTAGTTTCATTTGGGTCCTCAGTCTTTTAATTTTCGGATTGGTTTGGAATCCTTAATATTTTTGGTATCAAAGTTTTGATTTGTTTCAATTTCATCCTTCCATGCAAATTGATTAGAAATCCTTAATACTTTCGGTATCAAAGTGTTGATTTGTTTCAATTTTATCCTTCCATGCAAATTGATTATATATTTTAGTTTCATTTTTGTCCTCATTCTTTTAATTTATGGTTTTGCTATAAATTATTTAATTTTTGTCGGTATCAATGTTTAGATTTGTTTCAATTTGTCCTTTAAATGAATTTTATTGTATATGTGTTTTCCATTTTGGCCCTAACACTTTTAATCTTAGATTTTATTTTAATTCTTTTATATATATATATATATATATATATATATATATATATATATATATATATATATTTCTAGCATAGTTCCTATTTCTGACCATGTTTATATGTATATGCTCTTAGTTTTGTTTTCAATTTTTTTTTAATGTTATTAGGGTTTTTTATTTAATATTTAAATTTTAAATTGTTAGTAATCATTTAAAATTTGATATTTATTATTATTTCTCTGTTTTTTATTCTTCAAGTCAAATAATTTCTTGAAATCTAATAATATTTATTTTTGTTTTGTCATTTGTTTTGTTTTTTAATTGCTTTTTTTTTTGTTAATATTGTTAGGTGTTGATTTTAATAATATTATAGATAATGCATTCAAAATAATGATAATGATTATTTGTAAGTTATTTAATATTAACATCTTAATATATATATATATATATATATATATATATATATATATATATATATATATATAATGACCTATTTTTTATAAAATAATAATAATTTACTATTAGTGTTCTAAAATATTTTTAATATAATAATATGCAAAATAAATCTAAAAGATAAAATTAAATTATTTTTTAAACAATAATTAAGGATTGATCAATAGTATGACCATAGTAATTAGAATATTAATTATGTATGATAATTTATAATGACAACTATAATAATTATCACAAAATTCATTGGTCAATGTTATTTTTGTGAAAAATAACTTTTGCGTCTTTTTTTTTATCTTTGATATTTAAGATCTAATATCCAGTAAAACAAATATACAAAACCACACGTAGACAAGACAGGTAGAAAAATTATGCCAAATTATCAACAAAAATAAAACAAAAAATTGCCCTGCGTTTCGCCACAACCGACACCACATTTTTTAACATGTAACAAAATTGTTAATGGTCCTAATTTTTTATATATATTATTCTTGGAAATTTTTCCTTCAAAAATAGGAGACTAATTATATATTGTGGTATTTTTTATATTAATGTCTTAAAATATATATATATATATAATTAAATAGACTTTTCTTTATAAATCTCACATTAATTTAATTTCAGTGCTCTAAAAAAACTTTTAATATAAAAATATAAAGAAAAAATCTTAAAAAATAATCTTTGATAAATTTTAGCAGTTGTATTTTTGTTATCTATCAAATAAATTATTCGTCAAATAATTAAAACATGCCCAACAAATAATTAATATATTGTAGTCAACAAATAATATATCAATGGTCAATTTGATCAATTGTGGTTCTGCTATGTACCAATTAAATTATTACCAAAGTAGTTAAAACAAAATCATCAATCAAATTGTTTGCTACATAAAACAAATCACTCATATGTACTAAAACTCAATGATTGTAATATTACTATTTATTAATGAAAGAAGTCATGAAACAAATAAAATATACACAACAATCAATCGGTATGTTACGCGGAACACATGACTCATTTTAATAGATTTTTTTCAATTTCAATCGTACTATCTACCTATTAAATAATTATCAAAACAGTTTTAATGGTAACAATATTTAATCACTTTTAGGTGGGGAAAAAAACTTGTTTGTAACAGATTTTATCAATTACAATTTTACTAATTAAATATTAAAATAATCAATTACAACACATACAAAATCAATTAGTTTTCTACATAAAAACTCAACACAACACGCGGGCAAATTATCTTGTTTTCTTCTAAACTAGAGATCATTACCTCTTTATGCAACTTCTTTTGCTTGTACTTTACTTGCAAAATGTCAGAAAGAAAAAAAAGGGTATGAAAGCATTAAGCCACTTCCATCTAAGAAAAGAACGGGGGACCCATAACACTGCCTAAAAATAATGGAAAATGAAAGCATTAATGGCACGTCAATTAAGGTTGTCCAAATCGTAATTTTGACATAACACGAAAGTCATTTCTAAACTCAGATAGTAAAATTCAAATCATAAAATTGTACTTGATACTTTTACCGTATAAAAATCATAAAATCACAGCTAAAACGTGCAGGTAGAAAAATCATAAAATCATAAGTAAAATATTTTCGAATACAATACATCATAATTATAGTCATAAAACTTCATTAATTAAGGTTCATACATGATTTAAAATAACTTAAAAATACATTACAAACAATTATGTCCATATAATTTTATTAGGGAAAAAATAATAAATTTAAAACAAATATTCAACTGGTGTGCAATGTAAACTAAAATCAACCTCATTTTCATCTCCCTTGCTATTTCTAAGACTCGCATCAATAACATCACTATAAAAAAAGATTATTAGCAATACAACTGGTACCAACTTGCTAGTTTTACTAGCTCTAACTCAAACAATTTAGTTCGACATCACTATATGAAAATGATCTAAGAACATAAAAAAAAATTAATTTAAAGTAAAAAAATAAAAAAATATATTGTTTTCAAAAATTTTAAGTATAAATTTTAAAGTTAATGTTTAAATCAATATATGAGAATTAAAAAAAATTATTGTCTAAGAAATGGTCTATACGTGAAATGAGACATCCTTTCTTTAATTTAATATTTTAATTAAACAAGTCTATACTGAAATGGGACTTCTTTTCTTTAATTTAATATTTCAATAAGTGTTTGAGGGGGGACAAGCATCACAGCTATGGGGGGTGACAGGCGTCACAACAATGGCTTAGGATGCATTTTTCAACTTTTATCTGGTATCGTAAAATTAGATTGTTTTACTATCCAGACTGATTTTTATATTTTTTATTTGATTTTAATATAATTTGATTTTTCTACCATATTTGATAAATTTTATTGAATTCACTCGTAAAATTATATTATATGATTTTGCAAAACCATGATGCCAACTGCCAAGTCAATGCAAGTGATGATGGAGCGATGCCGGATTTTCTTTTGTATCCGTCGTTCAACGGCTCAACCTTATCGTCATTTGCTTTCAAGAAAACGAAAATCAGAGGGTGGACATCAGATTATACTCCAAAATCCAACCTCTAGTTAGTCTTTCTCGCTTACGACACCAAGTGTTTCCTCTTCTTAAAATATATTATATAAGTTAGATTGCAACTCTCATTATAGTGGTTTTGGAAAATTATCCTGAAGAAAGGAACTTGTCTAGAAAAATTAAATGAAAATATGTTCGGGAATAAAAATAAATAAAGAGTTGGCTTAGAGGGAAGAGAATATTGTTTTTTAAGGTATTTATTTGTCTCGTACATATATAATAGCTCCAAAATACAACTAAGTTCTCTAAATCTCTGGAAAAAAAAGAGAAGGAAAACATGTTTTGTTTTTGGTATCTTTGGTTTTATGTGTAATAATATATTTATATATTTTTTTCTTTTTGTGTAATAACATGTTTATATAAACTTAAAATATAAAAACAAAAAAATTAAATGAAACTAGATGATTCTCAATGAGAATGTTACTCAGTTTTATCCCAAAAGTCATAAATGCCAAAATTAATTATTAAAATTAAGAGTCATATAATTATATTAGAAAGCCCACTAGAAGAGCTCATCTTTCCTAGCTTTCACTTCATTTACTAAGAAATAAAACACTTAAGAGCAAGTATTTCTTTTCAATGTAAGATATACATTTTTTTTTTTTTTTTACATTTACAAACTACATCAACACTATCAATAATATAAATGATTTTTTATATTATTATTCTAATATAACCTTTTAGAGGGTGAGGTTTTTAAGTTCATATACATAACAGTGAAGTTGAGGACAACTTTTTAAAAAATATAATTTAAAACAAGAGGGAAATTTTATATGGGGTCATGCGATTGCTTTTTTAATTAAATTTCTTGGAGCAAATCAAAATATAATAAAAGAAAATGCACAGAACTTATAGAGTGGTGCGTGCAGCCATTTGGATCATCCTTGGACGTAGTGTTGCATTAATAATTATGTACACATAAGTTATGTATTTTAATAATTGCATTGGCGTTGGACACATAATTAAAGTATAATTTCAAGTACCGAGAAGACATTTGTGTTTATTTTGTGAAGAATCAACTGTAAAAGGTATCCTCATGCACACTAGTCAAATAATGAATTCTAATAATTTTTTATTTTTTTTACTTTTCTGGTTTGCTTTGGAAACCATGGGATGGGTTTTTTTAAATGGGGATGGAGTTTATTTTTAAAAATATTTTTTATTTAGAAATATATTAAAATAATATTTTTTTTATTTTTAAAAATGATTTTTGATATTAACCTGTTGAATGGTATAAAATATCAAAAATATTAATTTAAAATTAAAAAAATTATTTTATATTTTTAAAATACAATATTAAACAACAATGTCGGAGTCATAATTAGTGGCTGCCATCATTAGATATGATGTTATTTCTACTATTTTATGTGCCGTATTTGCTGTTTACTGTAAAATAGTTAGCAACTAGCATCAACAATTTCGATGCAAGGATTTCATGCATATCAATGAGGATTGTTTCATGTCCGATTTTCAATTTGGTATATTATAAGCATCACGTAAAGAAATACTAAAATGTGAAATTCAAACACATTTTCAATTAAAGTGAATTTTATATATAAAAAGGGGGAAATAACGACTTTAATGAATTTTATATATAAAAAAAATGAGTTTGAATGTAACTAAGCAAAGAGGATAATAAGGAAAATAGGAAATATTAATTACACAGCCACATAAATGGCTACTATATTAATTTAATTCCCTTTGGTTTTTATTCAACAAGAACGATACTAATATAAAAAAAAAATCAAAAACATAGACGAATAAAAAAAGGAATTTTACGTAAAAATATTTTTTTTTTGAATTGTGACCTTTTATGAATATTTATTTCTATTTCTATAAAATCAAATATTTTTTAAAAAAGAATATCTCGCAGCATCTCGCCACTTATAGTTCACTAGATAATTGCCCGCGCGTTGCCGCGGGTATTTTTTTGTATATAATTGAACATAATAAAATCTACAACTATAAATTTATATGATATAAGTAAATAAAAATTATAGATTAAAAGATAAAATGTTTAAAATTTTGAGTTGAGTTTGTCACGTAAGCATAGATTATATTTTTTAGAATATAGGTATTGCGTCATAAACCATCACAAAAAAGCGCACACTAATTATTTTTTGTGGGGGTGTAATTAGCCGCATTGTGCACAGTGTAATCACGAATCAACCCCTCGAAAACGACAAAATAATTATTACATTATCCTGGAAAAAAAAACATTAACAAAAGAATAAGTAAGAGAAAGAATTAAATTATCATAATTATTATTATTATTATTATTATTATTATTATTATTATTATTATTATTATGAAAGAAACAAAAATAAGTGAAAGAAAAAAAATATCCTAGAAACTTTCACAAAAAATAAAAACTATTATTGCTATTACTGTCAAAAAAAAATTTATCAAATTATCCGGAGGAAAAAAAACATTAAAGAAAGAGCAAGCAAGAAAAACAATGTAATTATTATTATTATTATTATTGTGTTAATAATGAAAGAAAAATAAATAAATAAAAGGAAAAAAAAGAAGAAGCAAAAAACAGAAGAAAAAAAGAAGAAAAATAATAATTAGAAAAAAGAAGAAACGAAAAAAAGAGAGGAGTAAAAAAAAAAAAAAAATTTACTATTGCAATCCACAGTGCACTGTGTCTGTGTGCATAGTGGAAAAGCCACGCCGTTTATTGTGTTTGTAATATTATTATTATGTTAATAATGAAAGAAACAAAAATAAGTGAAAGAAAAAAAATATCCTAGAAACTTTCACAAAAGAAAAAAAAAAACTATTATTGCTATTACTGTAAAAAAAAATTTATCAAATTATCCGGAGGAAAAAAAACATTAAAGAAAGAGCAAGCAAGAAAAACAATGTAATTATTATTATTATTATTATTGTGTTAATAATGAAAGAAAAATAAATAAATAAAAGACCAAAAAAGAAGAAGCAAAAAACAGAAGAAAAAAAGAAGAAAAAGAATAATTAGAAAAAAAAAATAAATGAAAAAAAGAGAGGAGTGTAAAAAAAAAAAGAAAAAAAAAGAAAAAAAAACATAAGCAGAAAAAAAAAATCTACTATTGTAATCCACAGTGCACTGTGTCTGTGTGCACAATGAAAAAACCACACCCTTTAGTGTGCTTGTAATACTGTATGACTCCTGCATGTATTGTTTTATTTTCTTTATTTATTGATAATTTTCCTCTATTGGTTTTTTATTTGATTAAATTCTTGTACGTTAAGAAATGACTTTGAAGTGACCTTTCCATTGACGTTAGTTGTTACTAACAAAATTTAACTATTAGATGATTTACTCATGTTCAAATTCTATATTTGAAAAAACAATTACTTCAATATCTAATATAAACTTTCATTTACAATCAAGAGAGAGCAAAATAAGTAGTAATAAGAATTTTTAATTTCAAATAAAATTATAATTTTGAATAAAAAAGAATTAGAAAAGGCCTAAAAATGATTTAGAATAAAGAATAAAAAAAATAATTCTATCTCTTGGGTTTTTTGTTTTTTGTGAAAAATAAATCTTAAAAAGCCATGTTTTAGTGAGAAAGGAAATTTATATTGAAATTTAATTTTTAGTATATTGAATTTCCTCATTTAAAAAAAACTTGGAAAAAATAATATTAAAAATTATAATTATTTTATATTTTTAATTAAAGATATTAGTTGAATTTCTTTGATTAATAGTCAACTATAATATAGGGATCACATATTGACACAACATAACATATAAGTAAAGTTATAAATATAGATGGAATGAAGGGTGTGAAACTTCTTAAATAAATAAGGAATGTCTAGCATAAGAAACCTTGGTCTAACAAAATCAACATCAAGAGTTAATTATGAGAAAAATCAAAATGTAGAAATAGCAATGGACAACATACATGCATAATGACAAAGTTAGAAGAACTTTGAATGAATTTAGTTCTTTCAACAATTCTTTGCTTGGTTTTAAGAGTGTTTTATTAAAGTTTATCTTGAGTTGACAATTCTCATTCTGTTACAAAACAAGCTCCTCATAAGAGATAGAATTCTACAATTATACTATATATCTCGGACCATATGTTGTAGGTTGTAGTATCGCAACCTATTATATTATATTATACATCTTTTCTTCTTTTTTCTCTAATTCCTTTTTTTTATTTAATATCACTTATCTTTTTTTATTTTCTTGTGCTTAATTGGGCTAGTTAAGCTCTTCTCTTCTTCTTCTTCTCTTTAAAGCCTGATTAAGCTTGTGTTTCCAACTTTTTGGTTTGGCTTTGTGCTCTCTAGTTGTACTAGAGTTATTTGATTGGGTGATGTTAAGTTTTTTTTATTAGGTCTATTTCCTTTTCATATACACCTTAGTTTTTTTGGTTGGGCCTATTCTTTTCTATATTAATTGCTTTGTGAGCTTAATTTTATATCCATATCACCGATGTATGAGAATATGTAACAAAAAATTCCAAGGTTATGAAACATGTAATATAACATTAGAACTCTCGAGTATTAATAGTTAAGAACCTCTTCGTTTTATTTATTTTTTAAATTAAAACTTTGATTCTCATTTTACATAACTGAAATTTATTAATCAATTAGCTTTTAGAAGAAAAAAACTATTTCTTTATGTGTATCCAAACTTATTAAGTTTAGACTAGTTCATGACTTAGTTTAAAGCTCGGGTCATGAGATTAGCGAATTGACTTGTGTCAATATAAAATAGTGTTAATTCAATATTTATTTTAAGTAAAATAAAATAAATTCATTTAAAAAAACAAATAAGATTTTGATTGGTTTGACTAGGTCAATTTATATATTTTTTTTTTAAGAAAACCCGATTGAATCAAGTTTAATAATATTAAGCTATAGTTGGACTACAATTTATGTTTTGATTTCTTATAAGATCCAATCTAGTATTAATAATGGTGAATATTAATGATATTCTAAAACATAAAATGTTTAGGAATACGACTTGTGTGATTGAATGATAGATTGATAATTTAGTTATAACAATTTGATCTATTTGTTTTTAGCCAGGGTGTTTAGAAGTTTGATGTGAAAAATCAAGGTAGTTGTACTTGGTAAGCCAAAGTGGTTGGTAACTACTGTTTGGTAAGCAAAAGTATCTTGTGACCTATAAAAAAAACTTATGTGATGGATTAATGGACTCTCAAATGCTTAAGCTAATAACTTTTATAATGAGAAAGTATAATGATATTTTACAAAAATAGATTGTAAAAATATGTATGCTAAAAATATTAAGAATGAAGAGATTATTAATTTAAAACTTGATAGATTTATGAGGTATTTATAGCTCATGAATCCTGTCATGTTATAGAAAGAATAAGCTATTTATAGCTCATGAATCCTAGCATGTTATAGAAAGAATAAGCTGAAAAGTAATTTCACCTCTATAAAATAATGTGTATTTTGAGTTGTATTCCACTCAAAATAATACAAATTGGATCATTATAAGATATTGAGAGACTTATATAAAGATCTTAAGAAATTACAAAGAAATCTATGTGGGGTCTTGAAAAAAAAATCTCAAATGAGTGTTGGGTTCAGACAAGTTGCATGGGCAAATTAGAGGCAAAATTTATATTCGAGTAGCTGTTAGGCCCAAACGCTACAAAGACTCATTTCTATTTGGCTTAGCTAGGGGTTTACTCCCAATGTTATGGGCTTAGCTTGAAAGCTAAGTTTTGGGCAATTGGGTTCTCACATTTTTTTTAATATTTTAGTTTTTGAGGGTTTTTTGGACTCATTAAATTCAAGTTTATCAAATATTATATAAAATTAAAATTAATCAATATACAATATAATGTTAGTTTTTTTGCTACAACATCAATATGAATAAAACTATATTCTCTTAAAAAGATATCAAATTTTATTATGTTAGTGTCCCAATTTATTTTTTAATAAAGAAGCATTGCAAATTAGCTTCACTTGTTTACTATTATACGCAAATCCAATTCCAATTCCAATGCATATGTATGTACAACTAAGGTTCTATTTGAGAACATGGTAAATATTGTTTTTCAAAGTATTTTTGCTAGAAATATATCAAAATAATATATATTTTTAATTTTTTAAAAATTTATTCTTAACACCAATATATCAAAATTATTTAAAAATATTTTTAAAATAAAATCAAAATTTAACAGGGCCCAAATCTACCATGACTCCCCTTCCCTTATAATGTCACATTTCAGCTCAAATAAAATGTTGAATCTTATCCAACTCTAATGGTTGTTTAAGGAAGCAAGAAAGTCCTTCGCATGTGAGCTCGTATTATAGATATCGTCATCGATTTCTTCTCCCAACAAAGAATGAGATTAGAAAGTGTTTGATATTGCGTTTTAAAATTATTTTTGAAAAAATAATTTTTATTTTATTTTTTAACTACAAATTAAAGTTTTTTGATACTTTTAGATCATTTTTATGTGTTTATGTCAAAAATAATTTTTAAAAAATAAAAAAAACTTTATTTTAATGTATTTGTAAACAAAAAACACTTTTAAAAGCAACTTCATTCACACTCTCAAACAAACAAGTACAAAGCTTTCTTCAAATAAATAAATAAATAAATATGACATGTAATCCACTGCATTTAAAGGTTAGATTTTATCCTTAGAGCATCTCCAATCCACTAGCTATATGAGGAGGCAAAACTATTCTTATCTATTGTAAGCACTTTTTACTTCCTCAGCCCAATAGCTATATCAATAGCTAAAATGACTTTTTGTTCTTTGAGATGCCATTTTTACATGTTCTTGTAGAGAAATTAAAATTTTAAAAAATTATATGATATTGTTTGACTAGGAGAAATAGTTGGCAAACAAAAATATGATTTGTAACAATAGTAATCATCTGATTTGCTCAATTATATATAAAACATTATTTGATTTGCTAAATAATATTTCTTTTTACATGTAATCTTATATAAACTATAATCTTATATTTTATTTATTTATATTTAACAATTAATTAGATTTTTCAACAAGATAAATATTTTTTAAAAAATATTTTTTAAAAAATTATATAATATTATCAGGTAGCATTTTAAATAATATAAAAAATGAAAAAAATATAATATTTGTTGTTCTTGTAAAATTTGTTTTATATTATTTGTTGGTATATATTAAAATATATTTGGCAATTTTAAATGACTTTTATTTTATATATATATATATATATATATATATATATATTTTCACTATTCAACAAGTTATTTTTGCACCCTTCGACAAGTTATTTTATTAAAATTAAACTTTTTAAAATAACATTTTGCGCCGTTAAGCCCCAACAAAATTTAAGAAAAAATAATTAAAAAATGGCAACATGTCTTCTCAAATTTGTAACATGTAATCCACTGCATTCCCCTTCCCGGAGCAGTGTTCTCTGTTCAATAGCAATAGCAAAAATAAGAGGGAGTGTGAAACCAAGCACGTGTAAAAAGTGTGCTGGCCAAAACAAAAATCAAATCAAAGAGAAAAGGTCCTTTGACTTTTAATAACATTTAAAGTACCACGAAATTGACACTTGACAAGTTCTCTCTACCCCTCCACACCATGCCCAAAAACGTTCACAAAACAAACTCGAACACTTCAGAAACCGACAGATTACCTGCGTGTCTGAGAACGACAAATCAGCTGGCTAATTGTTTGATTAACTTGTATTATTTTATTAATGTTCCTTTTTTATTTATTTTTATTCAAATGGAATTTGATGGAAACGAAACCGAACCACTTTAAAATTTACTATTTACATTTTATACATACGAAGCTATTAATCTTATAAGGGTAGTAGTGGTTTTTTACTTACAAATATATTAAAATAATATTTTTGACATCAACGATTCTAAAAATATAATAAAAAAATAATTTAAGCAAATAAATAAATAAATTTTAACAAAAGTAAATACCCAACCAAACACACCCCAAAACAATTTCTGAGGTAATTAAATGTTTTACTTTTCTTTGGGAAGGAGGTTGTGAAATTCAAATATGTTTTTAATTGTGACACACGTCTTGTCTCTTATTACATTTTTTTTTTTCAAAAAAAACGGTGCGCCCTGGGTCCCTTGCTTTCCGTTTTTTTTTTAATATATATATATCCGTTTTTTTTTTTAATATCTATATATATATATTATGATTTTTTTTTATCATATGTAATATGTAATTGGGTCATGTTATCATTGTTTTTTTTTTTTAATAAAATATATATATTTTTTAAAAATTAATTTAATTTTTTATTTTACATTAATATTTTAGTATATTTGGATCATTTTTATATGTTAATGTTAAAAATAATTTTTAAAAAATTGAAAATAATATTATTTTAATGTATTTTTGAATAAAAAATACTTTGAAAAACAACTTCAATTACACTTTCAATATACACATACTCTTCAATTTTAACATAATTTTTAAATATTATTTTTTTTAATTTAAATTTCAATAATTTCTCAATTACTATGTTTTTCATATAAGAATAATAATAATAACAACATATCATTCATGAAAAATAGATTTAAATTTGTTTTTATTATTAAAAATCTTAAGTTTATTTTGGACTTGATTTTATTATATTTGTGATTTTTTAGCTTTCAATCACACAAAATATAAACATTGTATTTGCTAAGATAAAAAGAGATATGTTAATAAGAAAATTTATTTTCATGGAAAGAAAATCTACAGCATTATCTTTGGATTTAATAGCCATGCCAAATAATCTCATGAATCTTGGATATTTTTTAAATTAAAAAAAGTTTTGGTAGCACCGATATAAGTTAGAAATAATAAATTTACTAAGTGAGTGTTTGATATTGCGGTGAAAAATGTTTTTAAAAATGTTTTTTATTTTAAAATAAATTAAAATGATTTTTTTATATTTTTTTTAAATATAATACATAAAAATCATAAACAAACCTAAAAAATTAATTTTATATCTCTTCAAAAAAAGTGCAAAAGAACTTTAAAAAATCATGTTATAATGCAAAACAAAATCACAACTCACTTCATCATCAACTTATTTGAGTTGGATTTCCAACCGAGGCAATCTTTTTTAGTTGTTAGCTATTTTCAAACCATTCTACCAAATTTCTTGTTTCAATTAATTTTCTCAAAACAACATTCTAAAATGATAATATTTAAAGTGAATGGTTGAATTAAATCTTAAAAACTTATATAAACTTTAGATTGGAAAAATGAGAAATAAAAGTATAAACTTTATATTGAATTAAATATTTTTGGTGTTCTAAGATTATTTTTTATATCAAAAATAATTTTAAAAAAAATAAAAAATATCAATTTAATATATTCTTAATAAAAACATTTTTAAGAAAAAAATTATATCACAAATCTAAACACAAAATTAATTTGGAAACGTTGACATGAGAATTGAGATGCCTTGTATTAGGAAAAAAAAATAGTTAATTAAATAACTAACATAAGCAGATCAGTGAACACTAGCCGAATTCACTTAACCCATTGTTATTTTAGGAGTCTCTTTCTGTCAAAGTGAAGAAGCTAAGTAAGAACAAAGACTTTGTCATCTCCAAAATCTCTCTCTCTCTCTCTCTCTCTCTCTCTCTCTCTCTCTCTCAAGCTTTCACACGAAATCTCCTCTGTTTTTTTTTTTGTTCTATAGCAGCCATAAAGCACCTTTCATTTCTGGTCTTCGTTTAGATTTCAGTGTTCGAGATTCAAGTTTGACCATTAGATCATAGATCATCAACCGGTCGGTTGCCTTGTTTTTTTTTTTTTTTTATTTGATGTTGTAAACTTGTTTTCCAGTGGTGTCTCTGGGTTTAATCATTGAGTTCTTCGGTTAATGTGAGGTTTTGGTCAGAGAAGTGACTGTCGTTAGAGTTTTTAGGTAAGTTAAAGAACACCCAACAAGGAAAAAGAGTTCCATTGACTGGTAGCTGAGAGAGAGAGAGAAAAGAAACGCCAAACCCTAGAAAGTAGTAAAAGAGAAACTTTGGTCTCTCTTTCAAATTCTTTACAGGTTGTAAATGCTATAGATTTTTGCCTTGGTGTTTTTTTGGGGAGTAGGAATCATGCCTGTTGATTTAGATAATTCCTCCGCTGCTTCTGGTGAAACTAGTGTCTCTGGTAACCAACCACCTCAAAAACAAACACCGTCCAAGTCAGTTGCTATC
Source organism: Salix suchowensis (assembly GCA_029030765.1). Lineage (NCBI taxonomy): Eukaryota > Viridiplantae > Streptophyta > Magnoliopsida > Malpighiales > Salicaceae > Salix > Salix suchowensis. The sequence goes on along the minus strand of CM054984.1, from coordinate 11,073,116 downwards.
GCTAAGAAAAAACGCAACCTCCCTGGAATGCCAGGTAAAGAAAAGTCAATATTAGTAGAGCTTGAAGCTTTATCAGTTTTGGTTTAATTGAAGTTGATTGATTCTTTTTTCTTTTTTTAATTTCTAGCAGATCCAGAAGCAGAGGTGATAGCCTTATCGCCAAATACCCTTTTAGCTACAAATCGATTTGTGTGTGAAATATGCAACAAAGGGTTTCAAAGAGACCAAAACTTGCAACTTCATCGACGAGGACATAATCTACCATGGAAATTAAGGCAAAGATCAAGTAAAGAGGTGAAGAAGAGAGTTTATGTATGTCCAGAACCAACTTGTGTACACCATGATCCATCAAGAGCTCTGGGCGATCTTACAGGAATAAAGAAGCATTTTTGCAGAAAGCATGGAGAAAAGAAGTGGAAATGCGATAAATGTTCGAAGAAGTATGCTGTTCAGTCTGACTGGAAGGCTCACTCAAAGATTTGTGGAACTAGAGAGTATAAATGTGATTGTGGTACTCTATTTTCAAGGTAATATTGACATCAAATCTTTGTTCTTGATGTGATTTTAGGAGGGTTTGTTTGGATTTTGAAGTTGTGTTGTTCTGGTTGGATTATGAAGGAGGGATAGCTTTATTACACACAGAGCATTTTGTGATGCATTGGCGGAGGAGAGTGCTAAAGCTCAAACTCAGAGTCCGAACCCAAATCCAAATTCAAACCCGGAATCTGACCCAAAAGTGCAAGTTGATTCACCTCCACCACCAGCACCACAACCACCACCACCACCAGTGGCCCCAGATTTAGGTCCCGGTCAGTGTCAGGCTCCACCAGGGCTAGCTCAGTCAACTGGGATGGTATCATCTCCAGTTTTGGCAATTCAGAGTCCAGGTAAAAAACATTTGGAGCTAAATTTGGAAACTTTCAAATATTCTGTTTAACTTTTGTCGGTTCTGGAGTTTTGTCTTTACCAATCAATAAAATCCTTGTGTTGTTTGTTGTCATCTCTCTTTGTCTTTCTTTAGATCTTGGAGTTTAGTGGTTTTTGTCTGCTACTGATGCTAGTTGTCATGTTAAATGGCACTGAATAGATGTGTGGCGCTAAGGAAGAAAGAAAAATACGGTATTGAAAATAATTTAGAGATGCAGCTGTGCAATCTCCGGCAAAGGACTCGAGTGATTCAAAAGCTAAAAAGGAAAGAGATTTGGGTTTAGTTAGATAAAGGGAACTATTATTGACTCGTTGCCTTTTCTTCTAAAGTTCTTCATAAAGAAAAGCTTTACTTTCCATGCCTGTATGCAAGTGCCCCCCTTTTAATGTATTCTTTATTTCCTTTAATCTTTTCAATTTGACATCATGCAGAGTTACGCGATAATCCCACACAAATTATAGAAGAAGCACCGGCACCGGCACCTATGCTGGCCACAGTAACTGCTGGGTTCAATGGAAGCTGCAGCAGTAGCACTAGCTCAGGCAGCAATGGCAGGGGCACCAGTAGTGTGTTTGCTAGTTTATTTGCTTCCTCAACTGCTTCAGGAAGCTTGCAGGCACCTCAGACTCCTGCTTTTACTGATCTAATCCATGCATTGGCCCATCCCAATCGCCCAACAGACCTTGCTCCATCATCCTCTGCTGAACCTATTTCTCTGTGTCTCTCCACTAATCACGGGTCATCAATTTTTTGGCACCGCAGGGCAAGAACGTAGGCAATATGCACCGCCACCACAACCAGCTATATCTGCTACTGCACTGTTACAGAAAGCTGCTCAAATGGGAGCTGCTGCTACAAATGCATCATTGCTCCGTGGGCTTGGAATTGTGTCATCTTCTTCGTCATCTGCCCAGCAAGACAACATGCAATGGGGTCACATGCAAATGGAGCCTGAAAATGCCTCACTTGCTGCGGGGCTCGGACTTGGCCTGCCTTGTGATGGAGGTTCTGGATTGAATGAATTCATGATGGGAACTCCTTCCATATTTGGGCCGAAGCATGCCACTCTTGATTTTCTTGAACTTGGGATGTCTTCTGGTGGGAACCCTAGTGGTGGTCTATCAGCACTCATTACATCTATTGGCGGTGGTCTTGACGTGGCCGCAGCAGCAGCCTGCTTTGGAGGTGGAGAGTTTTCTGGCAAAGACATGGGAAGGAGCTGATGGCATTTTAAAATAAGGAACTATACTTCTCCATTTCACTTGGGGATTTAAGTTTCATACATACAGAGCTCTGTCTCAGGGCAACTGATTTTCCTGAGGAAGTACGACGAGATAAAATCTTGTGGAACACGTTGCTCTAATGGAGGTGAGGATCAACCCATCAGTAATTATTGTGCCGCTGCCTTGGTGTAGATATATTGGCCAAGAGACCCTTGGCTTCCTGATTTATGTAATTTAGAGAGGGGGGAGCGATTGAAAATTTGAACCTTAGCTTTGTTTACACCTGGGAATACATTTCTCCATCCACTACTTTAAAATTATTGCTTGAAAACATAATAAAACAGATGCAATTTCAAATTTTGATTAGCAGCCGCGCACTTGGAAGGAAGGATGAACATTACGAATTTGTGGCTGCGAGGTGGAATTAGTCGTTGACCATGCATCTTGCTGCCGATGATGAAAATAGCCTAGGGTGTATTTTGTAGCTGTGTTGTATTATGATCTTGCTTAGAAATTTTGTTTCTGTATATGAAAATCGACCCTTGGAAGTTATTATGTACTTGGAACTGCTGAGTTTTATCTGTCATCAGGCATGGTAGATTGTCAATGAGAAAAACATGATGAAATATTGCAGGTTTCGTGACTGTGTAAGAGTTTGTTTTTTAAATGTTTTTCATTCAAAAATGTATTAAAATAATATTTTTTATATTTTAAAAATTATTTTTAATATTAGAACATGAAAATAATATAAAAACATCAAAAAATTTAATTCAAAGTAAAAAAATAAATATTTTTATTTTTAAAAAAAATTGTTTGAGTTCCTGCTTTCATAACTAGACATTGAAGTTGGTCTGTGATGGACAAAACTGCATACAGAAATGTGTGCTGTCATTCAATTTTTCTTTAAAAAAACCCTGAAAGCGGTGTTAAATTCACTTTTCTCTTACACATTTTTATTGTAGACGAGAACAATAAATTTATAATCTTACCTTTTAATAAAAGTTCTTAGGGCTAATGATCGAGGGTAAAATTGTATTTGTAATGGGATATTTTAGTATTCTTAAACTAATATAACAAGAAGGCTAGGCCTTGTAGGCCCACTCTGTCTAGCCTTCTTTCTATTAGGTCGGCATTCAAATTTCAATGTCCTAGAATCAACTCTTTCTATAGCTATTTAGTTTAGTATTTGTTTTTTTTTTTTTTTTTATTAAGAGTTTTTGTGATCACTTGTTACATGCAAAGAAGATTTTTTTCAATTTAGAAATTGAATCTTACTTGAGTTTACCGTAGGTTAACTTGGGGTTTGATCGGGTTAATCAGTTCAATTATTTATTTTAGCTAGTCTATATATTATAATATGTTATAACCATGTGAGTCCTAAAAATAAATTAAAAAAATATTTTTTAAAATAAGAATTTAATAAATTATTCATATGTAACAGCTCTGATGTGCTCATTTGTGATGCAAAATTTCAAGAAACTTAAAAACACCATTCCTTGGAAACTCAGAATGAGGATCTCACAAATTCATTGCATATAATTTCATAAGAATTCATTGCTATTCTTTTCTCTTCTTTCAATTCTCTGCTAGCTAGTGATGTGATTCATTGTCAGGTTAAGCCTAGGATTTCAGAGCCACTAGAGAGGCCAAGAAGAGACTTCAGCATGACAACGTCCACATATATGTTCATCACATGATAGAAACCGAAAGCCCATCTCGTATTTTATTACAACAAAATTCAGATTTGGGATTGTTCGTATCATTGTTTCCTAGATCATCAGCTGATCAAGGTTATATATCTAAGTCGTAAAGATATTTCTTTTGTAAGAATCTCTTAGTTTTTATGAAATGTTGTTCCATTAGCTCATCAAAAATATTTTCAAAGAAAAATCAGCAAGTTTTTTAATTTGAGTTTTGTTTAATTATTTGGATAATATCCTCTTCAAGTCCAGTAAAATTGTCAAGATTTTCCGCTAGAATTAGAAATGACAATGAGTATCTATAGATTGTTCACACACACACACACACACACGATATTTTTTTCATTACTTAGATAACAAAATTAGATATTCATACTTTATTCACCGGATTTTGGGTATTCATATGAATATTCATTTTTTCTTACTATTATTCATTATACAACAAAAAAACAACAACATGTGTTTGTGTTTGAAGTATACATGAAACGACATATAAAATGAACAAAAGTTAGGGTTCTCGAGCTCTAAGGTTATAATTCTAAGTCGTAGAGGAATTTTTTTTTTTAAAAGAAGAAACTCTCTAGTATTTAATTAAAATTTTAATATAAATTAGACATTTCTATTTATATTAGACTTAAAACCCTTTATTTGGAAGAATTCCTGATTAAAACTAAAACTGTTTATACAAAAATATTTTTTAATTAAAATTTACTTAACTAATAAAACCCTCTAGCATCAAAATTCTAGATAATTAAATTAAAAGTCTTAAACTAAATAGAAAAATAATTAAAACCCAAAAATAACTTGAAAATAATTAAAATAGAAAAAATAGCAAACTCAAACTTTATATCATATGCTTTTTGGGTTTCTGCGTGAGTAATTTTGAACTATCTATATGGTCCATAAATGTAATTATAACATGTACACGTCGTCACCCTCTACTTGTGAAAGATTTGACCTCAAGTCACCTCCAAGCTTTGGGTACAAAGGTTAATCATCATGCAAAGATAAATATCAAACACAGTTTTGAAAGCACTCATATTATCAAGTAGAACGGTGATATAAGCATTCCCACTTTGAACTCTTATATATATATATATAGTTTATTTTACTCAAATAAAGTTCAGGGTGTTTATGTCTACTTTGACGAATATTCTCATTAACGTCACCATGGCTAAGAGAAAATTTCATCAGTGGTGAATAAAAAAAGAAAAAAGAAAAAAGAAAAAAGAATTAGCAGCAAATCAGTTTGATGAAAGTTCAGCAGTGGGTGATATTGCTAACTTTACTTTGCTTGAACTTGCACAGAAGGTAATCCTAGAAGACAGGTGGCTGTCTGTGGGGACATCAAAGCTGGTGTACTTTCCCGACGCCTCGCAAGAATGGAATCTCTCAAGGACATCTAACACTGCAACCTGTCCAATCCAAACAATTATGTTTTTTTTTTTCTGTCAATAAAAACAAATCTTGTCTTGATATGATTTTTTGTTTCATGTATAAGATGGTTTTGAACGAGTTTATCAGGTGTTTTATAATATTTTCTGTGTGTTTTGAATAAATAATAGGTTAAGAATTGAGTTTTTAAAACTAAAAACAATCAGTTTTATATTTTTGAGCACCACAATAATTAAAAACTAGGCAAAACAGATAATGTATGGTTTAATTTTTTAAACCACCCAAAATGCAAAAAAAAGGGGGTCATTCATGTAGGGTTGCAAGTCGGCTTTTATAAAATAGATCAAATTACTTAATTGCCCGCACTACGTAGTGGATTGAGCAACAATTTTTATAATTGTTGATATTAAATTATAATATTTATATATGTAAAATTTGATATAATAAAATAGATTAACATACCTTGTTATAACAATAACAATATTAAAATCTTAAAATATAAAATTATCACTACTATTATTGACAAAATAATAAAAAAATATTAAATTACCCCGAGAAAAAAAACTTAAAAAAATTAACAAAAGAGTAAGTAAGAACAAAAAATAAATTATTATTAATGTGTTAATAATGAAAAAAACAAAATTAAATCAAAGACTAAAAAAGTCTAAAAACTTTAATAAAAGAGCAAACAAAAAAAAAAAGATAAAATAAATAAATTATTAGCTGAGAAAAAATCACTTGACTTGAAAATAATAAAAAGAACAAAGAAAAAAAACATAAATATCAATTTTCAAATTATTATAAACACAAACTATAATTTAAGAAATGTTGGCCTTCTAAAAAATCAAATCAACCTTTGAGATTATTATCCTTAAGATTTGATCCTATTATTTTTATTATATATATTTATTATTATTAATTAATTAAATTAATGATTCTTTCTTCTCAATTTCATCTTTCAAACTTTTCTCTCACTCTTTGGATTATTATTTTCTTTTATTTAAGATATTTTTAATTATTTCTTACAATTTAATCCTTCTTGATTTTTTTTTCTTATTGTTATTGCTATTCTCTTACCTTGCAAGGTTTTAAGTTTATGAAATTCACTTTTGCCTCCTTGTTTTTTACCTTTTTTTTAAGTTTTTTATTTATTTCATCCTATAATATTTTGTTGTTTTCTTAATCCAATTTTGATGAGATTCTTCAATCATTTTGAAAAAACTTGGGTTGTTCCGAATTTTTTTCTTTGTTAGATTTAGATGTTTTGTTTTATCTTTAAATTATATTAATTGATATCATTTTCTAACATTTAAATCTTAAAGTGTTGAGCTTTTATGTTGAGCCTAGGTAAAAAAATTAATGGCTTACAAGTTTGAAAGTCTAATTTGAGTTTATAAGGTTCATTGATTTATTTTGAGTTCATATTTTTTTTATTTCATCCTTTTGAACTCTTTTTATTCACTTTATGTGATATTTATCGAGTGTAACCTCAAGCCCTCTTTTTTTTCCTGATCTTTGATATATTTAACTTTTTAAAAAAGATGTTTTATTTTTTAATTAAATATGTTAGATCTATTCATTTAATACTTTTTCATTTAAGTGGAAGGATATTGAGCCTTTTAGTTAAGTTTAGGTCTATAATTTAATTGGTTATATATATGAGAGATTAACCTGGGTTTATGAGATTCACCCAAGCTTACTTGATTTTTTTTCTTTTTTTTAACCTTATTTTTCTCTTCGTTTCGTCCAATAATATTTTAATTTCTTATTCACTTCACATGAGGATATTCTATTGTTTTTAAAGTAAGAATGGTTAACTTTTTTTTTATGGCCTTTATTGAATCTAGCTTTTTTTTAAAGAAAAAATATTTTTAGTTAAATTAAACTAATTACTTGAGTGTAAGCATGTGTTACTCTATGATGTTTTTTTTATATATTTACTTTTCAAGTCATTGCTCTTATACCATGTGCAACCCTTTTTCATTTAGTAAATTCTTAGATATTTTTTACTCATTCTAAAGAGTTGCTATCACATGATCATTCTTTTTTACATTGGCAAAGAACAAACTTGGCTCCTAGCATAGTGTAAATCATATATCTTATGTATTCTACAAGGCCTTACTAAAATAACATTGTCTAGTAGGATTAAAAAAATTCAAATTTGTTACCCCTGTTAAAATGGCTCAATTTCAACCTATTAGCTTGTGCAATACCATTTATAAATTGATCTCGAAGATTTTGGTGTCCAGACTGCGTCCTTGCATGACTAATCTTATCAATCCTACTCAAGTCAGTTTTGTTCCGGGAAGACATATTACAAACAATATCATTGTTGCTCAGGAAATATTACATAAATTTAATATCTTTAAAGGTAAGAAAGGTTTCATTGCTTGGAAGATTGACTTGTCCAAGGCATATGATCATTTGAACTAGACTTTCATCAGGAATGTGCTTTAGGAAATTGGGATTGGGGGTAATATCCTTGAACTCCTAATGCATTGCATCACTTTAGTTAAGTATCAGACCATTCTGAATGGTGAGGTTTCAGATACTTTCACTCCTAAGTGTGGCATTAGGCAAGGAGACTCTCTCTTCTTATATTTTTATACTGTGCATGGAAAAACTTTTGCATATCATTCAGCAGAAGGTTCAGGAAAAGGTTTGGAGATCTATTCAAATTTGTAATGGTGGCCCCTTCATATCTCACCTTTTCTTTGCTGATAACTTGATCCTTTTTGGAGAGGCCTCTACAGCTCAAGCGTCGTTGATGAAGTAGTGCCTTGATGAATTTCGTAATCTTTCTGGTCAAAAGGTTAGCTTCAAAAAATCTTCTATTTGTGTTTCCCCAAACATTAATGCTGATTTGACAAACTCTATTGCTACATTAGTGGTTCCCCCCTCACGGCTTGTCTTAGTAAATATCTTGGTGTGCCCTTTATCCACTCTCGAGTCTCCAAAACTACTTATCAAGAGATCATTGAGAAAGTGCAGAAAAGACTTTCATCTTGGAAGTCTAATACTCTCTCAATGACTAGTAGGATTACTCTTATCCAATTTGTTACAATTACGATCCCTCTTTATACTATGCAAACAACCCCCTGCCTATCTCTATTTATAACAAGTTGGATTAAATTAACAAAAATTTCTTGAGGGGCACACTCCTGAGACAACCAAGACTCATCTGGTTAAGTGGGAGATGATGTATAAACCAAAATGGTGTGGTGGCTAGGGCATTAAAATGTCTGCTTGCATGAACCAAGCTTTGCTTGTTAAAACTGGTTGGTGTCTCTTACATCATGAACAAGGTTTATGGGCGCAAGTCTTTAAGGCCAAATATTTGAAGCATAGAGGAGTCCTGGATGCAAAGGATTTGCAACATAAAGATTTCTCTAGTGTTTGGCGGGGTGTGCTTTATGGATCTAAAGCTCTTGATCATGGTATTCGATGGAGAATTGATTATGAGGATGATGTCTTATTTTGGACTGACAATTGACTTAGTTGCGGTGTTATTCGTTAATAGGCTACCATTGATCTTTCTGAGGGGCTATTGCAAACTAAGATTAGTGACTTTCTAGATGATGGGGTTTGGGACACCACGTGCCTTCTAACCTGTTTGCCTGATAATATTGTCAAGCTGATTACTGATATTCATGTTGGGTTTAATGGGAGTGGGGTAGACAAACATATTTGGCAATTCACCTCCAATTATTGTTTTTCTGTTAAAACTGCTTATAACTCCTTGATGGAGGATAATAACCTCAAATGGAAATGACATTTCCTTTGGAAGTTAAAGATCCCCCAAGGTGAAAACCTTTCTTTGGGCTTTATGCCATAAGAAGACTCACAAATACCTAACGATATAAGAGAGGTTTCACCTATGTCAAAACTTGCCCGAGATGTCCCCACCTTGTGGAGTCCATTGAGCATTTGTTTAAGGATTGCCAAATTATCCACTCTATTTGGTGCAGGTTTGGTAGGAACAGGCCCAATATCTGTCACTCTCACATGGGATTTAATGATTGGTTATTTTTGCAACTCCAATCCAGTAAGATTATTACCCATGGCATGTCTTGGTACCTAGTTTTTTTGATCGCTTTATGGTTCATATGGAAATGGAGATGTAAGGTGATTTTTGAGCAAGGTTTTCTTATGCCCTCTAAGCCTTTGCATCTGATCCTCGATTATACCTTGAATTGGTATAGGGCGCGAACTGAAAAAACAGGTTCTACAGAGCACACTATGGTCTATCTCCATTAGAAACCTCCTAAACTTAGTGCTTGCAAGGTTAATACAGATGAAAATACAATTAATGCCACTGGTCTTAGTGGTGCCATAGGTGTTTTATGTAATTCAACTAGGGCCTAGATCTAGGGCTTGGTTGTGAATTTGGGTGCATGACTCATCCTTGAGGCTGAATTATGTGATGTTTTTTGGGGTCTTAGATTGACTTGGGACTATGAATACGGGGATGTGGAGATTGAGTGCGATTCCCAGTGTCGTTGTCACTCTCTTAACTTCTGTTACAGTCTTAACTCATCCTCTACATAGCATCATTTGCTGCTGTAAAATGAAGATTCGTGACCATTGGTGTTGCACAATTAAGTATATTTACCGTGAACAAAATGCAATTGTTGATGCTCTAGCTACTAGAAGTTATAATCTTGACTTTGGCCTCCGTGTCTATGAGGAGACTCTTGATTTCTTTAAAGATATTCTTGATGCGGGTGTTGTGAGGCCCCGTTCTTTTGTTTTGTAAGCCTTTTGTTTTTTGGGCTTCTAGCTCCCTTTTTACCGTATATTTTTGGGGGAAGTTTTTTCCCCTGTATATTTTATATTTTCTACCTTTATAGTTCCTATATTTTTTGTAATTTCAAGTTTGATAAAAAATATTTCTTTTATATCTGAGTCTCTATAAGTGAGAGATAAGAGAAAAAAATCAGTGGATTAATCTAGTTGAAGAGAAAAAAAGTATTGGGTGACACTTATTTTGTGCACTAAAATCATTGATGGCAGTATCAATAAGTTCTATTTGATGAGGAGAGTTTGTTGGTAGTTATTTTTAACCTTAATCTTTTAGAGAAAAATATATTGGGTCAATAGAGAAAAATCTTCTCCTATTTATTTTTGTGTTTATACATTGTTTTAAAAGTTTTTTTTTGATTGATAAATGAGTTTTTAGAGGTTATATATATATTAAACGAAAATAAGTTGAAAAACAAATTTCTAAACAAAAAAAATAACCTTGATTTTTTAACTACCACTGCGGTGGTAGAATTCTGAAAAATTAAATAGCACATCATATGCATTTTTTATATAAAAAAATGGCCAGAGGCTTGAACCCAAGTCAAGCTCGCACATCATCCATGACCCGTTTGTCTAAGCTCTTAAACTAGTTGAAAAACCTAAATTACATTTGGTATAATGCTTCAATTCTCCAATTGATTATTATGGAAAAACGTACAATTTCATAAATTAAATGTTTTTGCATAGAGCATGTAAAGTTCTAGAAATATAAAAGCATTTCCAATTGATTTCAAAGAACAAATTAAATTCAATGAATTTATATTCAATTTAATCTTCTTTTATAAAAAATCTTTCTTGAGTTTAAAGAAGAATAAAGATAAAATTTGAATCTGTAACAAATTTAAAATGAATATTTTTTTTTAAAATATAATTTCTATGGAAAGTCTATTAAAAATGTATCCAACTTGCTTAAATGTAAAAGACAAAATATAAATTTATATGACAAAGCTAAATAATCATTCTTTTTTATCTGCCTCGAGACATATCTCGTGTTCACCAATTTTTTAAATATTATGTGAGAATAAAATTAAAGAAACTAAAAACAGAAAAAATCACAGGGGCACTATGGTAAAAAACCAACTTAGCCGTAATCAACTAGGACAGAGAAGCTTGGAGAGAACCGAAGAAATCCATTTGGCTTTATTTTTCCCTCTCCGCCCCTCCACGTTTTCACTATTTGGACACAAGCAAAGCCGAGGCACACACAAGAGAGAGAAGCTCCGAAGAGAAAGACCAACGTGATACCTTCTTCGGAGCTTCCATTATCTAACCACGAAACAAAAGTTTCAATCTTTTAGGTTTTCTCACCATCAATCTCTCTAAAATTCCGAAATAAGGTATGTTTTATATTACAGTTTCTATTTTTGTTTCGTTTATATCTTTTTATTCTAACGTAAAAATTCCAAATTTGGAAACCCATGCCAGGTTCTTGAGAAGTATTTGTTGTTGCAGCAGGACTTGTTCAGATTTTTTATTGGAAGTAATGAAATTTATTGTTTTGGCTAAAAGGGTCACTGGATTTTGGTTAAGAGGATAAGATGCCATCTGGGGTTCTTTTGAAACTGAATTTTGGATTAAGGAGAGCTATTGTTGGTAGAAATTCGATTCCTTTGGTGTCGAAGACTGCTCAATTTTCATCAAGGAGGTCTCTTTCTACGAGTTCAATGGCTGCTTCCAGTTCTAAAGCTGTCTTTGGTGATGTTCATATTGATGACATGATTGCCGCTTGTGGGAATGGATTGGAGTTTTCAAAACCCAGTGGTGTTTTTTTCTCTGATAGAACTCGTTCTAGCTGTATAAAAGCGAGTGTTAAAATGAGAAATAGGGAGTTGCCAAATAGTCGTTTGGTGTGTGGAAACTTTATGCTTGATGCAACGAGAGGGAATGGTAAGGCAAATAATTTAGATCTTGGACCGTTGTTGAAGAACTTGTATTCTTCGTCTTCTGTGTGTTTTTCTGCTGGGGCGGCTCAAGATGTGTCACTTGATGGGAATTCTCGCGAGGAACAGCTAGAGGACTCCACTATGGTATCTGGCCAGTGCGTACTCTTATCTTCTGTTTGATTCAATTATTTTTCTTTCTTTGCTAACTCATTTTAGAGTTATAACCTCATTAAAGTCAATCACAAGATCGTGCTACAAATGTTCTTTGTTTCCCTTTATTCCCAATGGGTTTGGCAGTGGTGAAACAAGGGTTCGGGACACTGTACACAATCTTGCAAATGAAATTAGGATTCTTAAAGGAGCCATCGTACAATCATTTATTTGCACAACATTAACTTCAGAAATACTGTTGATGACAGAAACTTGAAGCTGCTCTCTGGATCATGTTACTTGCCACATCCTGACAAGGAGGAGACCGGTGGGGAAGATGCTCACTTCATATGTGAAGATGAACAGGCTATAGGTGTAGCAGATGGTGTAGGAGGCTGGGCAGATGTAGGCGTCAATGCAGGGGAATTTTCTCGTGAACTTATGTCCCATTCCGTAAGTGCAATTCAAGAGGAACCCAATGGTTCCATTGACCCAGCCAGGGTATTGGAGAAGGCTCACGCAAAAACAAAAGCTCAGGGTTCTTCAACGGCCTGCATCATTACCCTTAAAAGTGAGGTATGTTCTTCTTTAACAGGTGAAATTACACCCAGCTACTTTCTTAATATTATAATTGATGGAATGTTGTGGCAGGAATTACGTACTGAATATTGTTAACACAATTTAATGAGCTCGGCTATATGCATATGGTGCTTTGGCTATTGTTTTCAGTCAGAATCAGTGGTTCAATCTTCAAGGCACTTATATTCCTTACTTTTTCCTTGAAGAATGGAAATTTTATCCATGAAACTAATGTAATGGAGATGGATAATCCATTTCTGTGTTTGATAATGTGAAGTTTCAAAAAGTGGTAGCATTTTGAAGCTCAGGGGTTTTAATTTGTACTATGGTATTTCAATTTCAGACTCTCTGATAACTAAAATCCTTGTAAGACAATACAATTACTTAATTCTATATCTAGGAGATAAAAAGCAAAGGCCTCCCTTGTTTCATGAAGTCATCATAAACAAAGTCTTTGTACCTTTGAATCTCTTTGTGGATTGGAATGCACAAAGAAACATCTCTTTGACTGTCAACTTATGGTGAAGATTGTTACTAGACTTGTCTTTTATATTTCCGTGCCTGTATTTTACTATTTTTAATTGCTTCGTCAATGATTATTTTATTAAGTAAGCACCAAGTGAAAGTTACTGCTCAAGACTATGTGGTCTTATATGGACTTCTTCCCTCAGGGAATACATGCTATTAACCTGGGAGACAGTGGATTCATGGTGGTGAGAGATGGATGTACTATCTTCCAATCCCCAGTGCAGCAGCATGGTTTCAATTTTACATATCAACTGGAAAGTGGCAATGGAGGTGATCTACCCAGCTCTGGGCAGGTCAGTTACTCTACTCTCTCTCTCTCTGTTTTCATTTCTGTTTTGTCTTTGCGTGTTTATAAGCTGTGTTGTATTGTAGCATGCTTTCACGTGTAACATGTCTAAATGTTTGCATTTCAAACAAATCATTCCTGGGTTTGCTGTTATCAGTTTCTATCTAAATTGATCTTAAATATTGTTTGTTCATATGCTGCCACATTACAACCTTTCATAAGAGCTAAAAATCAATGTTATGAATTTAACTCCCCCCCCGCCCTGCTTTTGAAGCCTCAAGGCAAATTAGTCAGGATTTTGAATGCAAAAGTACTCTTTCCCAATGTCTGACTGACATGTGTAGTATGGGCACTAGATGTCTTTTTTTCCCTCAAAATTATTAGATACTGATTTGATTTTAATTCCAAGTAACCCATGCGAAATTTGAGCAATGACTGTCCTGACCCGAGCATCCTTCTGGGATTAATGGCCTCAGGTTTTTACAATTCCTGTTGCTCCTGGTGATATCATTATAGCTGGGACAGATGGATTATTTGACAACTTATATAACAATGAGGTTACTGCTGTTGTGGTGCATGCTATAAGAACTAGATTAGGACCTGAAGCAACTGCTCAGAAGATTGCAGCTTTGGCACGTCAGCGAGCATTGGACAGGAACCGGCAGACACCATTTTCCTCTGCAGCTCAAGATGCTGGGTACCGATATTATGGAGGCAAACTCGATGACATCACTGTCGTTGTGTCATATATAACAAACTATGCCAATATGTGATTCTGTCTTCTCCTACATGGCTACACTGTGTTCATTGACATGGTTCAAGTGCTATTAGTTCTGAGTTTTTGATGAGAAACCATGTTAAGAAAGTTCTTTATAATGGCGCACTATGTTCCTTTTACCACCTCAGTTTTGATGAATGCAGCTTTGCATTTCCCTTTTCTTCCTTATTATGCCATGAATTATTTTATATATGATTGAAAGGTTCTTAGAAACTGTTGAAGGATACTTATAGCATCCAGCCATACTCACATTAGGGTTTCTCAGAAACAGGTCATCTCTATATATACCAAAATTGTTTGTGAATTACTGTCGCAAATGACTGAGCTAGGAATTTTAGGTAATCTGTCACGAATTCTGGTCCAGGTACCAGCCTACTAGTAAAGGTATCATGCATGGTGATTAATCAGAGTCTACCTTAGCTTTTACATTATTGGTCTTATGGCAAAACCAATTGCGAGTCTTTCACTCTCTGCATCACAACAAAACATTATTGCCGATCAGCATTCCATCTAGAGAAACTGTGGAAACAGAATAAAAACATCATGGTGTCGTCATCTAACTGATAAGTGAAGCAGAATCAAAGAAATATCTCCGTGCATGTTTTGAATTGCCATATATTCCAAACAGGCGTGAGAAGCCACCAACAGAATTCAGTTCTGAAATTTCCTTGCTCCACCCCAGTATCCGTTCATGGTGCTACCACATTCTCAGATGTTTTCTCTTTTCTGTATTTTGATTTCAAAACTGTCAATCTTACTTTTTTAGCGGAATGCTTTATTTTCATTCTTCCTACGTTCACTCTATGAGCAAGCCTGTTGTCTGACGCCCCTGTTTACAGATCAATTTGTAACGATTATGATATAATTCCCCTATCTTTGGACATGAAAATTTCGATCAACTGGGCGAAGCAATCAACACCCTATACCTTTCAACCACTACGAAGAAACATGATTTTATACATATCCAAACCCGTGAAAAAACTTATTTCATTGCATGAAACAGATGACGTCCGAAACATAGATTCCAAACATAGAGAGATTGAATTTAAAAGCATAAAAACATGACACTGCATAGAAGGAGCATTTATTTGCTTGGACAAGGAAAATGGCTGGAAACTAGCCAAATTAGAGCTTCCACACTTTCCTTAGAGCTCTTCTTCGTTTCCCTTCATCACCTTTTCGATCTTGATCTTCTCCTCTTCCTCTTGTAAGTTCCCTCTCCCTCTCAGTTTCTTCCTGTTCTCTCTTCTCCTCTTCCTCTTTTCGTCTCTTTTCTCCTCCTCTCTTCCTAGCTTCCTCTTCATCCCTCTCCCTCTCCTCCTCTTCCTCCTCCTCCTCCTCTACCTCCCTCTTTCTCTCTTCCTCTCTCATCGTAGCTTCCTCTTCCTGTTTTTCCTTTTCAATTTCTCCCTTCATTTTCTCGTCTTCCTCCTCAGCACAAGAAGTGCAATCCAATATCATTGCGTCTTCCTGAGCATTCAAAAGCTGATCCATTGTGGTGTTAGTAACACTGAATGACACAGCCAGAATGCTTCTGTCTACCATTCGGAGGATTGAGCTCTTCCCAGTCAGAAACTGAGGATGATTTCTCTTTGTTGATGAGCTGAACCCCATGAAAACAAAGGAGTCATTGTTGAAAGACATTTGAGCCATAGGATGGAACCTGGATACTGCAAAAACATCCCCTTCCTTAACCTTAAACCTCATGTTTTTGCACTCTGATTCATTTGCTGTGCCGGGACAAACCACTCGAATCATCCCTTGCCCGTGTAACACCACTGCAATCTCAGTAGCCATTGGATTCCAGTGCGGCCCCATCATGGATCCCTGAATGGAAATGCTAATGAGAACACTAGCCAGTGATTGCCAGATTCATTCTAACCCACGCCATGAGAGCAAAGCTTACAATAAATCTGTATGTGGAGGGAGGCATTACCTTTGTCAAGTGCACCATGAAGATACCAATGTTGGAATCCCTTAATGATTTCAGACTCCATTTGTCCACTGTCAGACTCCACCCATTACAATTCTCAAAATCCGGGTCAGCATCTAGAATGTTGAACGTCTTTGTTTCCTTGGTTTTCTTATGTTTGTTGCCGATATCATACAAGGAGTCATCTTTGCCACCTACAAGGAAATTTACCAATTGATCTTCCAATTTCCAAAGTGCTGATTTCTGACCTTCTGTTACTGCGTGCACCACTGGTGGCGGCTTTGTCGCACTGGCTATTTCCTCCAAAACTTCTTCAGGGACCTGGATAAACCAATTTTGCAGTATATACATCTCTCAGAATTTGAAACTTTGAAGCACGAAGCAATGCAGAGGTGTAATAAAGCACTAGGTCGAACAAAAGTAATGGAATAAATAAAATAAAATATGTTAAACTTGCTTTGTCTGTTTGAAGTTTAGTTGATTTATTTTTTAAAATGTTTTTTATTTTAAAATATATTAAAATAATATTTTATTTTAAATAAATTTTGATATTAGTACATCAAAATGTAAAAATACAGAAAACAATTTTGTTTTTTAAAATAATATTTTTTCCCGAAAATAGTTTCCCAAACACCCCTAGATCAAAAGAAGTTTTTTTATTTTTATTTTTTATATTACTAAAAATATAAAAAAATAATGTACCATTAAATAAGTAAAAAATAAATTAATTCATATTAAAAATAAATTAAAAAACCCAAAACATTAAAAAAAAATTCATAGGCAAATTAAAAAAATTCATAGCTCTTACAACAAAGCCCAACATGCACGCCTAAATCAACTTTTTTTTTTTCCCAGCCCTATCTGTAGTTAGAAAATAAAATAAAAATTGTCAGCATTGCTAGAACACATAAAATTATTGAAAACAATTATATATATATATATATATATATATATATATATATATATATATATATATATATAGTAAAATGCCAAGTTAACTGCTAATCATACCTTAAAAGCAGCATTAAGGATTTTCCCATCAAATCCAAGGACCAGATCGTTGATGCTACTGTATGCTCCAATTGATGGATCCTGCATTTATACTTAACATCAGAAAATAACAACAACAATAATTAATAAAGAGGTAGATTACAGCTCTCTTCAAAATATTTCTATTTACACAAAAATAAAAGAAAGGTGTGAAGAATCATCCCGTACATATATGCCCTCATCTGTATTGGAAAAGATGGCATGAATCCTCATCTTCTCTCTCTCCGGATCCAGGTTACTTTGCACACAAAAAACAGAGCCTGCCTGCAGCCTCCAGACATCTCCTCTTCGTAAGTTCATCCTCTTCATTTCCTTTCCACCATCAGTCCACCTCAACTTCCCGTTCCCTGAATCCAAAAATAAATAAAATAAAACACATTTTTCTTTTCAAAAAGCATATTGCTGGATATGGTTGTTCTGGTCCAAGCACCATTGGTGAGCTCAAAAAACTTACCTGTGTGCACGTAGAAGACCATGTCAGCATGGAGAAGCACAGGAAGCAGCAAGGAGTCAGGCTCCAGTGTGATGAATTGAATGTGATATGGCCCTTTTGTTCCAGCACTAATTTCAGCAGATGAAATCTCTCCATCTTCTGTCACCACCAAAGACCTTCTGTTTCCTCTCTCCACCACATAGGGTCTCACCCCATCCTCGCTCAACGCCGCCACATGAGAGACAGAGACCAGGAAACCCAAAAGCAAGAGTGATATCAGTGATGGAAATGACACTTTTTGCAGCATTTTTTGGTATGGAAAACGAGAAATTAATGAGCTCAAAGGTAACCACTGATTGGATTAGTTATAGCCGTGATGGTGATGATGAGAGCGAGGAGCTACGTGCCATTAATCTGGACACGTATATGTTTGTGGAATTACGTGGCAGTTGCTTGAATGAAGGGTGTGCTTTGCAGAAATCCTTTTTAAAATATTTGATTTTTTTTTTATAAAAAATGTACTTTTTTTTTGTCTTCAACTCCTTTTAATGTTTTAATTTCAAAATTTATTTCTAGTCAGTAAAATATTATTTTAATATGTTGCTAAATAAAAAATATCTCAAAAAACAATCTATAATATACTCAAACAAATTTGAAATCTTCTTGCTAAAATACAAAGTTTTTATCTTTTATTTTAGGAGGAGATCATGATTTGCTCTAAATGGTTGTGTAATGTTACTTAGTTTCTTACTCTTCCTTGTGAAGAAAATTAAGATAACAATTAATTTTGCTCAATTTGAATTTTATGGATCTAAACTTAAAATTGTTGATTGAAGAGAATAAAATAAAAAAAATAAAAAAAATATACCGCACGATCTTGGATTTAAAATAAGAATATGAAAATTACTAAGTTTGAATTGAAAATAAGAACTGTATATCTCGCACGATCTTGGTTAGTTGTTTTATTTATTTGATTGAATCTTCCTCTAATATCCTATTTGGTATACTATCATTGTTTTCCTTGATGTTATGTTGTTTTGTTAAAGACAAAACCCTCATAATTCCACGCGTCATCCTTTTAAAAAGGAAGTCTTCATAATCATCCATGTAAGCCTTACCTTTTTTTGATTAATCTTTTCATCTCAGTCATCTTGAGAGCTATTATCATTTCTAATGTCATAACCAACCACCCTCCTCCTGCTAGACCATTACAACTCCCTCTACCTGAAAACCTTGTCCTCAAGGTGAGGGTATGTGTTCTCGAGCCAAGTTTATTTAACCTGGTCATATCTTTCCATAACACTATATATTCATTTCTAACTTTCTCCTTATGATTTCACTTTACCTTTCTAGAATCTCCAATAGTTCTAGTGTGGTTTTCTCTTTAGAAACAAGTATGGACAACGATAGTTTGAGAATTCATCCCTTCCCATACCTTTTCCTTAAGAGTGATGTATGGAAAGTAATATGGATTCATTCCTTAAGAGTGATGTATGGAAAGTAATATGGATTCATTCTTCCTCATGTAAACCACCTCTCCGACCTTTCTTGTGATTTTAAATGACCATAAATATTTATATGCTAGTTTTTATTTTATTTTGTGTTCTCTACATGCTAGATTGTTTAAATAATTGAAGTTTTAGGTAAACCCACTCATCTTCTTCAATACTTGTTTCTTATTTGTTATTATCTGTAAAATGTTTTTTTTTTTTAATCTTTCTTGTGCATTCTTAAGATTGTATTGTATGCTTTGTAGTTGCCATGTTCTCTTTTGTAAACGTGAATTTATTGTTTGATTAGTTGTTGACCCTGGAACATATCTTATTATGCTTAAGGGTGGATAGCCATAATTAGCTTTAAATAGGGTAGTTTTAATGGAATTATGATAATTGGTACTATAATTATAACTACTATTATTTCTTAGGGTTGTCTCCCACATAACACCTTAGGCAACCTTATAGGGCCTTGTTTATTGATTCGGTTTGACTGTTATTCTGAGGGTGGTAAGTAGTGGATATTAGTAGCTTAACCCTTTGAATCTTTAACAACTCCCTCTAAAACTTGCTAGTGAAGGTAGGATCCTTAACGGTAACTATACTGTCTAGCAAACCATGCAGCTTCATTTTATGTTGAGAAAACTATTGAGCTATTTTTAATGCAATGTAAGGATGAGATAATGATATAAAATGAGAACACTTTGTCAATTTGTCTACCACTACGAGTATGACTGAATGTTAATGTGATTTAGGCAAACCTTCAACAAAATCCATTGAGATGGATGACCATAGTTTGGTGGGTTGTATGAACACAAAGGGTTTTAAATTCTCCCCTTTGACCTTTTGGCATACTTCATAATTTCTTACATAATTTTGTTTGTTAGACTTCATCCCTATCCAAAAGAAATTCTTCCTATCCCTCATAAATGCTCTTTGATACATTGTGCATCCAAATATCAAGCAATCATGTATGTAATTTAATATTGCATCCTTGATAATATTGAATTGGTTTAGATAAATTCTAACTTTATAATATATTATTCCCTTTCTTATTTGATACTTAAATGAACATATTGTCATGAGATATCATATGAGGTTCCTTTCCTAACGAACACTAATGTAGAGTTAATGTATTAAATAACATATTTTATAAATTTTCATCTGTAAAATATAAAAAATTATAGATGTTAATTTAATACATAATTTAAATAAAAGAAATATGTATATTGAATTTAGTATTTGTTTCATTAATGGAAAAAGGACATTTGGATTTCATATTAACACTTGTTAATGAAATTAAATCTCCACAAAAAAATATAAAAAGGTTATATTATTTTTTTTATAATTAAACTTAAGACACTATTGAGCTAAACATAATATAAAATAATTTATCAAATTATTTTTATGCATAATATTTTGTTTTTTTAATCTTGACACCTAGGTGGTTCTTCCTTTCAATATATTCAAATATGTTTGTTAGACTTCTTTATTTAGGTTTTTAAACATAAAATTAACTTATATGAATAGGTCACGTGAAATGTACATACAAAAACTCAACCTGCTAATTAAAATTATATTAAATTATGATAATTAACAAAAAAATCATATCATAAGAGATCTATTATTGTATATACTTTCCATGTTTCAACTTTTAATTGATATGTAATCAATTTATGCAATCACTAATTGATCAATTCATGAATTCAATATATATAGAAACACTTTATTGTGTGGTAGTTCTTATCAGACTCTCTTATGGTCTTATGGTATAGAGCTTTAACTAGATTTCAACTCTTTTATCCTACTCCACCCTTCTCCCTTTCAACACCTTGATGATCACCATCAAGGTTTCATCCACCTATTATCTCATCTAGAACCTTCACGAGAGTCAATAATTAATAAGATATATTGATGGAATTATAGTACAACCACCTCAATTTAAACCTGTTAAACTCTCATATACTAAATGATAGACACATGACATGGAAAGTTTTCTTTACCAAAACCTTAGCCTATTTCTCTCCTTTCTCTTTGAAGAGACCATGGCTGAGGTGATCGGTCTTTCTAGCTTACATGAAGTTTACCTTACTTGAAGTATACTTTTAACCATTGTTTAACAATTGTTTAAAAGCCTTTGAAACCATTCTAAAAAAAAATATTCAATTGATGAAGTGCAACACATGATCTAAATGTATTTAAGCCCAAACCTTAGAGGTATACTATGACAAACTCTATGTGATTGTTCGACCTATTGACGATATCGATAAAGTGCATTAGTTTTTCTGCGACCTCAATTATGGTTTCTTGATCTTCTTTACTATATAAATACCCATTTCTCCTATGTTTTACCATTTTTTCTCTAAAGCTAAGAGATTTGATGTTTTTTAGAAGTTGTTTTAGCCTTCTGTGCTTTCTAGTATGACATTCCTTAATATAGATTATGGTTTTGAATGATCAAACTAGTGAAACATTTCCTATAACTTTAATGGATGAACCTATATCCATGACCACCTTTCTTCAAAAAAAAAAAAAACAACACTTCTAATCCATTTAAGGGTATTGCCCTCCTCAATGCCATTTTTTAAGCATAAATGGTCCCTTTGCCAATTGGTGTGACTTGCACTGACTCTAGTGATCATCCTATTGAGGCTTTAATTGGTTCTTATTTTCTAAAATAACTCATGGTTTTTAGTTGAAGACCATAACTTTGTTTTTAGCGTATAGTGAAGCTTTAGCTTATATATCCATCTATTTTGGACCAATCTAGTCATTATATAGGTATGAATTCACTAACTATAGGGAATGATGCCTCCCTACCCAGTACACATACTTGTACCTTATTTGTTATACTAAATATTAAATTCATAGATATCATGGTTGTTCCTCTTCTAACCAAAAATCTTATCGCAATTAGTAAATTGATGTCTTATTTCTCCTTTATTAGTTACCTTATTGATAATCTTTTTTTTTTTTATTAAGAATCGCCAAAAATTAAGAGTGACAATCGATAAGAGAGATGGAAGCTTACTTACATACATACATACATACATACATACATATATATATATATATATATATATATATATATGCATGTTTCACATAATTTATACATGTTTGCTTTGAACATGTTAATTATTATGTTATATCCTACTTAAGTAAAAAAAAAACATATTTATCTTACTTCACTATTGTCCTATTTAACAATATAGTAAATATAAACTTGTAAAAAATCATTCATTATCAAAATGAACTATTTCACCGACAAGTAGTATTGTTATATTCCCGTTTACGTTCGGTTAATTGAGATAAAACCTATCCATAATGCAAGCAAAGTCTTGGTCTAGCGGTCTAGAAGGTACTTGTCCTTTCCTCTCACCCTAGGTTCAAACCCTGTCATGCACGCCTGTCACCCCGCGGTGCGTTACCTGTTTACTGAGCTTCCAGGATGTTCAGTGGTACCTAGGATTAATTGTAGTGTGTGCAAGCTGACTCGGACACCTCAAAGATAAAAAAAAACTTATCCATACTCGCATTGTTGGTTATGGTCCTCTCTTTTCAAATCCAATTAACAAAAGAGCTAAAAGAGCTCGGGGTCGGCACTGTACATTGTGACCCATTTGCACTGTGGACTGGACTTTTGTCCGCCGTGCGTCGCACGAGTTCGTCCACCTTTTTTTTTTTTTCTATTATGAACAGTGTAGAGACGAGATTAGACCTGGTAATAGGACAAAAAAGCTGTCGGCTGAGGGGTAAATACCGGTTAGGCTCAGGGGCGCGGACGTAATTGCACACGTACGGACCGTTCCGGTCCGGTTGGTCCGGTCCGCCGCAACCCTTTTTTTTTTTTTAATATTTTTGACATGGCTAAAGACGATTATAGCCCCCAATAAGACAAAATAGCTTATTTACGGGCAGGGATATAACGGTAACTGACCATTATTATTTATATATTTTTCGGAAACTGTCAGGCGTGTGCGTGCCACGCGGTCGACGGTGCCCCCCCTGACGCCCATTTCAAGCCGCGCGTGCGGTATGCTACGGTGGCCGGAAATGGTCAACCGGAGTCTAATCCGGTGCGCCGACGCTTGGTCTTCCTCCCGGTGCGGCGCGTTGGACCACACTGTGTCCGTGTACGCGGCGGTGGCCGGTTGAAGACGGCGGCAGCGTTTCTCTCTCTCCCCTGCACGTAAAAGTGCAGGGGAGTCCCCCGTGTTTGTGCATTCTTCAATTCGGTCCCTCAACTTACAATTTGCTTCCCCGCGCCTTGCACTTTTGTTACAGTGGTTTTCATTTTCTTCGATTTCATCCTTCCGGTTGAAATTAATTAAATGGGCACCTTTCACTTCGGTCCTCGAACGTTTTATTTCCTGGGATTGGGTCCAAATTGGTCAATAAATTCGGTACACTGTGTTTGAATTTTTGCAATTTTGTCCTTGGATTAAAATTGATAATAAATGTGATTTTCATTTCAACTCCTTCAACTTTTGATTTATGATTTAAATCCCCTGTTTAAATATTTAATGCTTATCAAATAATTGCTACATTTTTTGCTAATAATTTTATTTTCCATCGATTTTTTTTCTTTGATTTATTTTTGCCACTTTCATGCATTAGGATAATAATAATAATAATAATAATAATAATAATAATAATATTTTCTTACTTACTCTTTGTTAATGTTTATGAGTGTTTTTTCTTCCGTTAAAATTTTGTTATTTTAATGATTTTTGCAATAATAGCAATAGTCATTTTATATCTAATATTACTGGGGATAAAAGACAACTCAATAAAAAAAAATAGACAAATTTACCTAGGTTACCTACAATTAAAAAACGATACAAGTCACCTTTGTCTCGATTATACTGTTCCTTTTAAACGGCAAACAAGTCATTATTATATGTTTTATAATTTATTGCATATTATCGCCTAAAAATATATAAAGAGAAAACAAAAATTGACCTCGGATTTTTTGCAAGAAAAAAATTAATATCAGCATGCTTAAATACATTTAATATAATAATATGAAGAATAAATCTTATAAAAAAAAAATTGGCTTCGAATTTTAATTTTGTGCTCTTTTCTTCAAGTATATTTCTAGAAAAAAAAAATGTATTTTTATTATTTAAGATCTAATATTACCCGGGAAAAAATACAACTCAAAAAAAAAAGGTAAACAAATTTGCCTAGATTATATAATTAAAAAATATATGAGGCACTTTCTGTTTCGACTACACTGTTCTTTTTAGACAGCAAATAAATAATTATAGCACGCAAAATATATATTCCTTTCTTGAAAAATATTGAAATGTTTTTATTGATGATGTGTCAGGTCTAATATTACTGGGGAAAAAAGGCAACTCATATTGTTTTTTTGAACAAATTTACCTAGGTTATCTACAATTAAAAAATATAAAAATCACTTCCCATTTCGATCACACTATATAATATGTGAGGCTAAGTATATGTGTTTAATATTTATTTAATATTATCGCCTAAAAATATATAAGAAGAGAAAAAAAATGACCTACGATTTCTTGAAAAAAAATTTAATATCAACAGTCTTAAAGATATTTAATATAATAATATGATGAAGAAATCTTATAAAAAAAACTTTGGCTTTGAATTTAAATTTATATTTTAGACCCTTTGTTTGCTTCTTTTAAGAAACAGTGACTTTTTTTTCACATATATTTTTGATTTTTCACTGTCCAACTCAGTTGTTCTTTTTTAACCGGGTTTCTTTTGTTGTTTTGTTTTTTTAACCAGAGTATCTGTGACAACAAATTTCTTATAAATCATTTCACCTTCTTAGCAAATTTTCTAACAAATTTTATCAAAAAAAATTTAGCAATAACAATATTCAATCACATTTTGATTTAAAAAAACTATTTTTAGCATATTTTATCAATTACAATTATACTAAGTAAATATAAAAATAACAAAATACAGCATTTATAAAATCAATTAATTTTCTACATAGATAAAAATGCCCAGCGAAGCGGGCTAAGCCAGCTCGTATCTACCTAGACCGCTTAAACCCAAGTTCACTGCCCCCATATATATATATATAAAAAAATTGTTGTCTCCAATATATATATAGCAGACAACAAATTTATATATATATAGGAGGCAACAGATTTCTTCTGACCCTTTTCTGAGAAACTTGTGGCAACTTTCTTTGTGCAGAGGAAAGAAGAAATTGTGAGTTGACCAATAAAAAGAGTGCAGTTTTAGACTCCCATTTAGTATATCCTCTTAATTGTTTCTTCTCGTGACGCAGTATGCTTGACCACAAATTTAAAAATATTTGATTAATTAATGCATAATTTAAGCATCTCATTAAAAAATATTTTTTGAGACTTTAATTATAAAAAAACTATAATTTACAACTTTACCATTAATTAATGCATAATTGAAGTATCCCATTAAAATATGAAACACCTACGTGAACTGGCTGAGGGCTCTGTATTTTCATGGTGCATGGTGACGACTTGAGAATGACCACGACCTCCGAGCAACATCGATGATTAATTTCCACATCCGTGATGATTGTCGGCAGCTAATTAAATGGTTGCATGGGATTGTTTTTTATTTTGTTTGTTTTTCATTTTAAAATAATATTTTTATATTTTTCAAAAATATTTTTTAAAACCAAATATAAAAGACCCCATCAGCGACAAACGACACACGGGGTAAATGCTGGCCTGAGCAAAGCCTAGCTATATGGTGTATAGCTGGCACCATGTTGGATTAGTTGTGCATTTATAAGCTGCTACTGAGGGTCGTGATCTTGACCATTTTATTGCTGCTGGCATGCAGATAACTAGCTAGCTAGATAGCTTGTGGAAAAAACCAAGATCTTGACAAATAATTTTTATTAAAATGGATGTTTCTATAGTTTATGTGTTTATCTCGATTAATTTTATAAATTTTAAAATTAATAATTATATAAGTATTTAATAATCATTAATTCTAACTTGTATAATTGACTGTTTATTTTTGTATATTAATTTTTTTTAATTCAAATTAAGTTATTTTTTGTTGTTTTTAAATTGTATTGATGTCATAAATTTTAAGTATAAAAATATTATTTTAATATATTCATAAATAAAAAATATTTTAAAAAACAATCTTATCATACACATATAAGTCCTTGTATTTACAGATATAAACATTGTTTTTCTATATGGTTTCACGACGCTTTTTGCAAAATTTATTTTAAAAAAAATATGTTTTAGTGTTTTTGAGTATTTCAATACATTGATATGTAAAATAAATCTAAAAATGAAATATAATTTTAAATAAAAAAAATTAATTCATTTAAGACTATACAATTCATGTTATCAAAACATACAACTGACAGTGCAGTTAATATTGATTTTTAATTTTTTATTTATTTTTTTATATTATGAAAATAATCTAAAAATACTAATTTAATATAATAAAAAAACTAAAAAAAAAAAAAAAAACAGTTACGACCAGCAAAAAATCCAATCATGTAAAAGCTGATGGAAGAAAAGTCTGTCCGATTCAAAAGTCAGTGGTTGCAGGGTTTTCAAATCATTTAATTCACAGACCGGCTGAGGGGATGTACTCTGCTCGGTCCTGTGCGCCACGACTCGTTCTTTATCTGTTTCTCATTGGCACACTCCAATACGTGAATATTGTTCATGATGCCAATTATATGGCTAATATCTGTATGCTCTTCCCAGCAAAGTTATTAATCCCGTCCCGGTCCCGGTTCCGGATTTGTGTTTGGAACGGGACGTTCCGGTTTCGGTACCGTTCCGGGTACCGTTCCGGTTTTGTACTGTTCATTTTTATTTAATTATATATATGAAAAAAATAAAATATTAATTTAACAAGTATAATTTAAATTCAAGATAAATGAAATTTAAATTATACAATACAAACATAATCTCAAAATTAGAAACATCTCTAAAATTCCAAAATATTATGAAAGTAAAATGTTCTAAAATAAAAGAAATATACATCAAACATCTTCTACATTATATATATATATATATATATATATATATTAAGAGTAATATATGCGTTATTTGCCGACATTATAAAATAAACAAAAAAATAAAAATAAAATAAAATAAAAATGTGGGTGGTGTCTGTCCCTTGGAAACTATCATAATAATAATAAAAAAAAACACAAACGAAGAGCGTGATTCCATGTTCTTTCTTTCTTTATTAACCTTAATGAGTTTTGGGTCACCTTTCAATCCTCCTTCTCCTCCTCCAAAGCCTCGCTCTTTCAACTTCCTAAAAAATAATCTCTCATGTTAATTGAATCCCTAATTTCTTTTCAATCGTTGATTTAGAGCGATCATTAGTGAACGAAAAACGAGCACGACACGCAAACGTAAAACTAGAGAGCGTCCGAAAGTTTCGATTTTTTTTCCGTGTATGGAATCTAATGAAGCTTTTCATGCTCTGCGTCAACAGATCGTGTCTTTCCTTTCGATCTTCTTATTTTGTTCCTTGATGAAAACACTTTTCTGGAGAGATCGAGTGATGTCTTTGCCGTTGTTCCCTTGTTTTGGTGTTGGTGTGGTAGCCGTTTGAACCTGCATCGTCAAAATGAATCCGGAGCAGAACGCCCTGCACGAACCGGGGCGTTCCGGCCGGAATCCGGCCGGATTTGCCGGATCTGACCGGGATTTTTACCGGGACAAAAACGTCGCCGTTTTGTCCCGGATTTTGCAACGGGACGGGCCGTTCCGGCCGTTCCGGCCGGAACGGGACGAGATCAATAACTTTGCTTCCCAGTGATCATTTTCTTGTTGTTTCAAAGACACCCTCCATTTTGGCATTTCTTTTCGACCATCTACTACTTCTGGTTCTCTAATGGCGTGCTTGATGCTGACTAGGCATGTTCCACCACACCTTATTCTACCTCTGGCTACTCTAGTTATCTTGATGACGATGTCGTTTCATAGAGTACTATGAAGCAACATTCTCTATCTTATTCCAACGATGAATTCGAGTATCATGCTCTTATGCACACTGCAGCTGAACTCGTTAGGATCACACATCATCTTCGTGACTTCTAGCTAATAGAGGAACATCTGTCAAAGATCAACTTCCCTAGTCTCACGGGAAGATTTTATACTTAGAATTCAAATTCAAAACTTTGTATTCAAATCTTTATCTTATCATTTGTAATCTTTATCTTATACTAGATGATAGGATTTGACTGTATATATACAATACTGTCACTATGAATAAAATACAAGTTCAGCAAATCTTCTTATGGTATCAGAGCATTACCAAGAAGTAACAAAAATCAAAATTTATTCCTAAACCATTCCTTTAAAGCCATGGCTTATTCCTCAAACACTGAAAATGTCCTCAACACCGAAACTCCCAGCAATGAACCAAATCAAGCCCTCATCAGTTTTAATGTTGCTGCCCAACTCCCACTCAAACTAAACTCCACAAATTACTTCTCATGGAAACTTCAATTCCATACCCTTTTCATAGGCTACGATCTATTTGGCTTCATTGATGGTACCAAAGCCTGTCCCCCAGCTACAATCACTACCAATAACACAATCATTCCCAATCCAGCACATGTGTTATGGATACGCCAAGACCAACTCATACTCAATGCCATTATTGGCAGCATTTCACCACTCATCATCCCATTCATAGCTCAATCACGAACATCTCGTGAAGCTTGGACCATTCTGGCAACCACCTATGCCACTCCATCTCGTGGCAGAATCAAACAGGCCAAATCCCAACTCAAATTGATCACCAAAGGATCTGCTAGTGTCATGTCCTTTTTACAGTCCATCAAAGCCAAAGCTGATGAACTTGCTCTTCTTGGAGCACCACTACATGCTGAAGATCTCACTGATAAAGTCCTTGATGGACTTGGAGATGAATACCGCGAGCTGACTCGTGTTGTGCAAGCCCGAGATATGCCTATCTCTTTTGAGGAGCTGCATGAAAAACTGCTCAATTTTGAGGCCTTTGTACTCCCCACACCAGATGCTCTTCAATTTCCTGCAACTGCCAATATTGTGCACAAACCACCTAATTGGCGCTCCAATTCACAGACCCAGCAACCAAATTGGCGTCCACCAATGCCATACAACAACAGGTCCTCCTCTGCTGCCAATTACAACCCAAACACCCAACCCACCTCTCGTCCCTCACGGCCATACCTGGGTTATTGTCAAATATGCCGCATACAAGGGCATACAGCGAAGAGATGTCCCTCTTTTCGCCTTGTTCCTCTGCCAAAATCTCCAACCACATCTGCTTCCCAAACCACCTCTACTACTCCTTGGCAGCCGAAGGCAAATGTGGCCACAAATAGCTCAGCTCAACAGACTTGGCTCCTTGACAGTGGTGCTTCGCACCACGTTACTTCGGACCTTGAGAATCTCACCTTTCACTCACCATACACTGGGTCCGACGATATCATGATCGGCGATGGATCGGGTCTCTCAATCACCCACACCGGTTCCACAGCTCTTCCCTCTATTTATAAGCCTTTCTCTTTAAATAATGTCCTTTGTGTGCCTGCCATGAAGAAAAATTTGATTTCAATTTCACAGTTTTGTTTATCAAATAACGTATCAATTGAGTTCTTACCCTCTGCTTTTCTTGTAAAGGACATTCGCACGAAGGCAGTACTGATGACGGGCACCACTAGAGATGGCGTATATGAGTGGCCGGTTTCTTCCCCATTATTTGCATTTCCTTCAATAAAAACAGATTTGTCTGAATGGCATCACCGTTTAGGGCATCCAGCATTTCCCATTTTGAAAAATATTGTTTCTCAAAATAATCTTGCATTTTCCGCACCATTGCTTAATAATTTCTCATGTAATGCGTGTCTGAGTAATAAAAGCCATAAACTTTCCTTTGCTCAGTCAACACTTATTTCTACTTCACCACTTGAAACAATTTTTTCTGATGTCTGGACGTCCCCAATAACTTCCACAAATAATTTCAAATATTATGTAATTTTTGTGGACCATTTCACTAAATATATCTGGTTCTACCCTCTTATTCACAAATCTGATGTCAAAAATGTTTTTATGTGATTTAAAGCCATTGTGGAAAAACATTTCAATAAACAAATTAAAACACTTTATTCTGACAATGGTTGGGAATACATTGCACTTGCTGATTTTCTTTCAACAAATGGTATTTCTCATCTTACTACTCCTCCCCATACACCAGAACATAATGGCTTTTCTGAAAGACGTCACCTTCACATAGTCGAAACTGGTTTAGCATTACTCTATCATGCTTCTATTCCAAATACTTACTGGCCATATGCTTTTGCGTCTGCAGTCTATCTAATTAATCGTATGCCAACACCCACATTAAATATGTCATCTCCTTTTGAAGTGATTTTTTCCACAGTCCCAAATTATTCCAAATTAAAAATTTTTGGATGTTTATGTTATCCTTGGTTAAAACCATATACAACACACAAACTCCAGTCCAAATCCACTCCATGTATTTTTCTAGGCTATTCTTTAACTCAAAGTGCTTACTACTGTCTAGATCCATCATCTTCAAAAATTTATACATCTCGCCATGTCCGTTTCATTGAAACCAGTTTTCCATTTATACATCTGTCAAAATCTCAATCAACTGACACGTCATCTTCAGTTGCCACATGGCTGCCCGATCCCATTCCCATTCCACGTGTTATTCATCCACCGGCCCTCAATACGTCAAATGTGCATCGTCATCAGCCACTGCCCAGTGCTTCTTCAAACTCAGAACCAAATTCTTCATGCTCTGGCATTCCACCTTCTTCTCCACCAAACAGCATACCTTCTCTTACAAATCAATCATCCCAGTCATCATCCTCTCTGCAGCCACAACCCACTCACCACATGATTACAAGAGCCAAAGCAAATATCCACAAACCCATCACCAAAATGAATCTTCATACCCAATTAAACAAAGGACTTGATTCAGAACCCAGAACCCATACCCAAGCCCTCACTGATCCGAAGTGGCGTCAAGCCATGTCTGCTGAGTATGATGCCTTGGTTCTCAATGGCACCTGGTCTCTTGTTCCACCAGATACCAGCCACAATTTAATTGGGTGCAAATGGGTGTTTCAGACTAAAAGAAAATCTGATGGCTCAATCGACAAGTTTAAAGCTCGATTAGTGGCGAAGGGATTCCATCAAAGGCCTGGAATTGATTACCATGAGACATTCAGTCCCGTAATCAAGCCTGCCACGGTAAGGATTGTGCTCAGCCTTGCCATCAGCCGTGGCTGGTCTCTGCGTCAACTTGACGTTAACAACGCCTTTCTTCAAGGCACCCTCACTGATGATGTATATATGTCACAGCCCCCAGGCTTCATTGATCGGGATAAGCCCACTTATATCTGCAAGTTACACAAAGCAATATACGGTCTCAAACAAGCCCCCCGGGCTTGGTACCAAGAACTCAAATTGTTTCTTCTGGAATTTGGGTTCCGAAATTCATACACAGATACCTCTTTATTTATTTACTGTGCTAATGGTCATACAATGTATATACTTGTGTATGTTGATGACTTGATATTGACAGGGGACACTGATGCTATTGTGAACAACTTCATGGCAATTCTTGCTCGGAGATTCTCAATTAAGGACCTTGGGTTCCTAAATTATTTTCTTGGTGTGGAGGTTGTTCCTAATACAAAGGGATTATTGCTCTCGCAAAAACGCTACATTCTTGATCTCCTCACAGAGACAAAAATGCTGGAATCCAAACCGGTTCAGACTCCTCTTCCCACAAGTCCTCCCATACTCGTTGAATTCCCGGTACAACTCTCTCCAATCCCACTGAATATCGTCGTGTTGTTGGTAGCCTGCAGTATTTGCTCATAACTCGACCTGATATTGCATTTGCTGTGAACAAATTGTCACAATACATGCACTGTCCCACAACTGATCATTGGTCATTAGTTAAGAGATTACTGCGTTACCTTGCTGGCACAACTAATGACAGTCTACAACTGTATAAGGACTCTAGCTTCAGTTTACATGCATTCACAGACACTTCGCTTAATCTTCATGCATTCTCTGATGCGGATTGGGTAGGGGATAAGGACACTTTTTGTTCAACAAGTGCTTATGTGGTGTATCTTGGTAGAAATCCAATTTCTTGGTGTTCTAAAAAGCAACGGACAGTTGCTAGGTCTTCTATCGAAGTCGAATATCGCTCGACTACGAACACTCGCTGCGGAACTCAAATTTATTTGTTACCTCTTGGGCCGATCTTGGGGTTTCACCGCCTAAATGTCCCGTTATTTATCTGTGATAATGTTGGGAGCAACTCAGCTTTGTTCAAATCCAGTTTTCCATTCCCGAATGAAGCATGTTGCCATTGATTTCCATTTTATAAGAGACCAAGTTCGATCCCGGTGCTCTTCGTGTAGCTCATGTTTCTTCGGAAGATCAATTAGCTGATGCACTTACAAAGCCACTTCCTCGACAAAGGTTCCAGCTGCTCAAAAACAAGATTGGAATACTCTCCCGAGCTCCATCTTGAGGGGGCATAATAGAGGAACATCTGTCAAAGATCAACTTCCCTAGTCTCACG
The DNA here is from genome assembly GCA_029030765.1 of Salix suchowensis. Lineage (NCBI taxonomy): Eukaryota > Viridiplantae > Streptophyta > Magnoliopsida > Malpighiales > Salicaceae > Salix > Salix suchowensis. The sequence continues at coordinate 11,040,364 of CM054984.1, read as the reverse complement.
GGAAGATTTTATACTTAGAATTCAAATTCAAAACTTTGTATTCAAATCTTTATCTTATCATTTGTAATCTTTATCTTATACTAGATGATAGGATTTGACTGTATATATACAATACTGTCACTATGAATAAAATACAAGTTCAGCAAATCTTCTTACTAGCTAGGCTCCTTTATCAAAATGACCTCTTCTCTTATGTGACACCAAAAATACCATTTCTTTCGCACCATCTCCGTATCTCTCAAAAGGGCCAACCATGGCAAACTTCAAACGCAGCATGTTCCCTCTAACCCTGTAGGTTGTTGACTTCTTCATCAAAAAATATTCCCTGATGTCTTTTTGAATTTTTAAGACCTAAGTTTCATGTTCATTCTAATCTAACGCTTAGCTTGCGGGGATGCTAAGGATGCTTTGTCTTAATTAAAGACTTGCCAGTTGCCACAGAACTGACCCCTAATTCCAGAAGATCCTATTGTATGTACGTTCCATGTTTTAATCGCTAGTTGATATATATATATATAATCAATTTATGAATTCAATACAAATAGAAACACTGTGCGGTGGTTTTGATTAACAAACCCTCTCGTGAAAGATCAAGAGCTTCGATATAGGTATATCGGCCTTGTTTCATCTTGAAAAAAATATGAAGGAAGAGAAATGTTTTCTAACCTAGATGACTATGACGCTTAAGAACTATTTGCGTAGTGGATGATCTGAGTGGGTCATTTCATCAATACAAGTGGCAAAAAAAACAGCATCAAGAGGTGACTTTCCCTGAAAACCAAATAACAGTACTGTGATCTTAACTAGTCTGCGGTTCTTGATGGTCCCCATGGTAGCAATGAAATTAAAGACAGAAACTAGCAGGGGCCACGTCCAAAACGTGAAGGGAATCACATGAAAACTTGAATAATTGTGGTCATGGTTAAGAAAACTGATTGAATCATATGGTATTTTTCAAAGCAAAATCAAAATATCCTAAGGATCCTTTCCCACATGAATGAAAAAAGGACATGTTAAGGATTGCTGCTTGTAAAATAGAAGATCCGCTACTTTTGAATGACCATTCACTGCTTCATTAGTGAGTGTACAGAGACTGTCTTTGTTCATGAATGGTTACAAATTGGAATCTCAAACCCTAATTTTTGTATGCTACAAGCTGCCCTTTCTTCTATCGCTCGCGTGAGTTCCGTGTGCTTAAGAGCCTTAATACCCAAGAATTTGACTTGAACCTTCTTATAAAATACTCATAAGTACAGTCCAATGTTAATCATGAGTTCAGGAAAAATATTAATGAAACATTTAAGGATGTTAAAGAATGCTGCTGCCTCGTATTGGAATTTCTTGTACTACCAAGGAATCGTTGGATTTTATTGTATTGTATACTTTTAGTAAATTGTCATTTTCAAAGTACGATGAATATGTTTCCTACTTCATAAGAATATCAGCAGTATAATTTATATGATTTCGCTACGTTCAAAAGGTTTTCCGGCGATTTGATTACCGGAAAACTCTGTAAAGAAAAAGAAAATAATGGACGCCATTTTAGATTGTAACTAGCTAAGTTATTCTAACTCTCTCTCCCTCTCCCTCTCTCCCTGTGTGTGTGTGTGTAAGAGTTGCGTATGGAATAAGTTTAATAAAAAGAGTCTTTTTACGAGTCAAGTGCAAAAAAAACCCTTTAAAAACAAATAAACACAATGATATATTTTGATTTTAATTTTACGGGGTTAAAAAAACATTAAATAATAATAACTAATAAACAAAAACAAGCAGAGCAAGTGTATCGGTTTACTTTTTTTTTTGGATGTGATGAAATTTTATACATCTGAGAAGCATATTTTATAAATCTAGGTAAGCAAGTACAACTTTAATTGTCCTAAGGTTTTTATAAGGGAAATACATACTCTAACTTGAATTCGAGATTTATTATGCAGATCGTAAGCACTTTATCATCACGCTACGTCCTTTAAAGACTGTGTGTGGGGATTTACCCGCAAGCTTAACTCATAAAATGATCTAGCTCGTTCGCCTAGCCTTTTATTTTCTTATTTGAAAGTTCTATATGACTCGTTATTTGTTAATCCAATTTTTAACGACCAATGGTCATCGGAAAATCAAGTTGTGTATGCATAAAAAAAAATTAATTTATAATCATTTTTCTATTCAGAACACAAATAAATACTTTAAACGCCATGAAAAAACCCATACATGGGCTAAAAAGACCCAAAAATCACACAAGAACTCAAAATCAATCTAAAACAAACAAAAAACAATCTGAGCTCAAATATGTTTTTTTAAGCAAGATCAATTATATCAATGGAACTCTCCTAATTGAATGTCATCTTTTGATACCAAGATCAAAATTATATCTGTGGTTGGAATAGGTGTCAACTATGATTTTCTCTCCTTAAGAATGGACTTTATTGACTTTAATTTTCTCTCTTCTCTCCTATCAAAGAATGGTAAATCAAGAAATGAAGTTGTGGAATAAAATCAACTTTTTTGAAATCTTAGAGATTAGAGGAAACTTATATTATTTCAAAGGTTATAAGGACTATAATGAACATTTAACAGAAGCTCAAAAAAGCCAATAATTTCCTCTTCCTTTTTCGCTTGCATCCCCTGTCTTTTAATTTTACAATTTCTTAACAAATCAAGCTAGTTAGATCTTCAATTTTGTCCATTAAAGGTAAAATCATAATAGAAGTCCACATTGTTGCAATGAATCTTAATCTATAGTGATGTAAGAAAAAAAAACTTTACCCTGTTTTGTTAATTAAGCTTAAAGTGAATACTTTGCTAAATTAGATGGAAGATTGCTAGTTTAATTCCTACCAGCAATTAGTGATAAGTATATATATATATATATTCTCACCATACGGATCTCGAGATGTATTCATTAATTAGAAGATTTTTAATTTTAATCAACACATAAATAAATCAAGAGATAATCAGTATCGCCCATACGACAAGCAATTAATTAGCATCCTCTCAATCAACAATTAATTTCTCCCTGCTGTGGACGAGTAGTAATAGGATTGAAACTGTTGCTAGCTGGTATGCTCTTCTCAGCTGTCATCCCACCACCACTAGCCTCCCTCCTTTCTCCTCTTTCTTTCTTGGTGCCTTCCATTAAACCAGTAACATTGCAGTAATTCTTTATTGAGGGAATTAAATGTATTCTCCAAATGGGGTTTGTTTTCGTATTAACTTGAGCGTTTTAAAAAATAACTAAAATTTTAATTCAAAAAATAAAGAAAATAAACAAACCCTTGTTATATCCATTTGCACTTTATTTTCCTTTTCTGCTTAAATGACCAGAATTGTTTAGGGAAAAAAAAATTAGAAGAATTATCTTCTTATTTCTAGAAATTAGAAATTGCTAAGCTTTTAATAAACAAGAGAATAGCCAAAACGTACAGTATAAGAGGGAGCAGCATTGGATCCCTTGGAAATGTTTCCATCAAAGATGTAAAAGAAATCTAATTAAAGAGGCACACAATAAGCTTTGATTACGACATGACTGCCTACTTCACACACAAAGCTAAAATTTAAATCATCCTTTTGTTAGCATGCAAAACCCTTTCTCTTGGTACCTTCTAAAGTTGTATATCACGATGATTTCCCTCTTTTTTTTTTTTTAATTATTAGTTTGAGGAAAGCTATTTTTTATTTGAAAATAATAATATATATTTTATTTTAAAATTTATTTTGGGTACTGGTATATCAAAAAAATAAAAAATATAACAAAACTATATTACCACAACATATATTTAGTGGTTTTTCTTCATCATCATCATCATCGATCAATCAATCAATCAACGATAAATCAGAGCACCACTAACTTACACGAGAACATATTCTCTTCCTTTTCTTTTCTTTCTAGTTTCTTTTTCCTTACTTTCCCTTGGCCGCCAAACCCGTATAAATCCTACATGGGAGTGGTCTCTACGCGCTCATGACGACTCCACGTACACGTAAGAGTTTAAGAAAAGATAGATTGATTAACTCGACCCTCAAACCTTCGATCCATGCATGGGCATATCCGACAAAAAGACTTCAAGTGGGGTCCTGCAAAGTCAGCCATAGCCAATGAGATCAGATATCATGTCAGTATTGGACCCCACTTCGGCAGCACAGCTGGTCATATTTCTCGTCAACAAGAACTACACAAACTTTTGTGTTTACTTTTCTTCTCATCCACGCCTATGGTACGTGAATGAACATTTGCTTTGATTTTCTTTAGAATAACGGTTTGTGTTTGCGCCTTGATCTCTGGTGAAGTTTTTTTCTTTTTTCTTTTTTTCATATATATATATATATATATAGTGCCATTGCATCGTATCTTTGCCCATCGTCGGAATTTCTCGAAGCATGGAGAGCAAGAGATGCTTCTCCAATATATGATTTTTTGTGATCAATCAAGAACTAAACTGAAATATTTGCAGGCAATAAGATTATTATTAGCTGTTAAACACAATACTTCCATAGCCAGTAATAAATATAATTCTTTTTGTTGAGATTGGTGTATAAAATAAATATATAAAATAATAGAGCATTTTTTCTGCTTGCTGAGAGAGAGAGAGAGAGAGAGAGAGAGAGAGAGTTGAATTAACTCATGTACGTACAAGAAAAATGAACACTCTATTAAGAAATTGAACATCTAACTAGCTAATAAAAGAAAATTAAAGTTGATAAACAAATAAAGTAGGCAGTAAGCACCATTTCTTGGGGGGAAAAAAAATACCGTCAATATTAAAATTACAATGCAAGATTTTAAGGTTCGATCTTTAAATACTTGTATATTTTATTTTTTTAAAAATTATTTTTGACATCGATCCATCACATATTCTAAAACCATCAAATTTTTCAATTTAAAATAAAAAAAAATATATTTTTTCAAAAATGGTTTTTGAAACACTATGAAAAAAGAATTGAGCTGAATTTATTTATTGTTTTTCTTTTTGTCAAATATTGAAATCTAAGCTTGAGGTGTGACTTTTTGGGCATGTTGGGAACGACAAAATATGTTTTGTTCGATAAAATATTCCATTCAATTATTTGGACGGTTGAAAGGTTTGGTTTGCAATGTGAGATGTACACGAAAATGCATTGTCATTTTATTTTTTTTCAAGTCTTCAAACTCTACTTTATAATGCTTTCTTTATTCCGAAATAATGTGTATTTCTTTTGGCTATCTGTTCATGACTTTTGTGGGGACGACCAAGTTATGGATCTTTAACGCCCGCAATTTGACCTCTTGGACAAAGTTATGCTTTCTTTTTCTTTCTTTCCTGTTAAGAAAAAAACATCTATTTACGTCTATAATTTGATCAATCGTTCAATTTTATCCTTATATTATCCACCAGTAAGTAGCTTTCGTTAGATCTTCCTGTTAAAATGTTCTCTTCAGTTAAAGTCACCTCAACTAATTTCAACAATATATAGTCTAGCAAAGATTATCAGTAGGTGTAAATGGGATAGAATTAAACGGCACAAGGTACAAGTTGAATAAATCTTTCAACAAGGGGATGAAATTAAACAATTTCATAAAACACAAGGATAAAAATAAGGGGTTTGCTTTGTTTTCTTTTCCGTTCACCTGAATTTATTTAGGAAGCTAGGAAGTGCTATTTTTCTAGAGATCCATTTGAAAGTTTTTGGATGAATCCATTTCAAAGTCTAAAGTAGACCCTGAACTGTTCGTGTCTTTAAACTTTAACTCTACAGAGCAGGCATTGCTACAACTTCTTTTCTTGAATTTTTTGAGACAAAAACATGCAAGATGCTTTATATGCAATCCCCTATGATGTTTTCTCTTTTCTTTTACCTTTCTGGACATGCATGAAGCTCCATATTTGATGAAACCTTGTATCATGGGGCTGGAGAAAGTGATTGTAGTCAAAATGGCTATCTAACTGGCAACTTGACAATTTTCTTACCATGCCTGAGGTCTACAAACAAAGAAAATCAATTTTCACAGCTGAATTATTATATTTTTCTCATATCATTTCTTAGAATAGAAGCTTAGTTAATCATCAGCTCCACATCATTGAACAGAAACAAAATAATTGAAGCCTGCAAGATGGCTTTCACCATAGCTATGTCAAGAACAATACCAGAACAGCTGAGCCAGGAAAATAAACTGCGAATCCTGAAAAAGGCTAAAGGCAAAGTAGTGACTTGAGTTACAAGCTTCAATTATTTGGCCACACATGCCTCTCATGGATAACCATGCCATCATATCCCATACATACAAGCAGAGAAAAAAAGCCAGTATTCATAACCACCAAAAGCCCCCTCTCCCCTTTCATTTCCCACTTTCTAAGGCAATCGAAACAAATTAAAGAGAGTTTCTAACACAGAGGGGCTACTTACCTTTGTGTTCTTAGCTATGAAAGTTCCAGTTCCCTCACCACAAAACAACAGCAGCAGCACCAACCAATCTCAAAACCCGAAACCAGTTTCTTGCAACAGCACCAGCAATAACAGCAGGAACATCAGCTTTAGCCCTAACAATCCAAGCTTGTGCTACGAACCCACTTCGGTTCTTGACCTGCGTAGAAGTCCAAGTCCCGCACGAGCTGGCAAACCGGCCTCTGCAACCGATCCTCTCGAGTGGGAGGATCATGTCCTGCAAACTTTGGATTGGGATTCTATTATGAGAGAGCTGGACTTCCATGATGATTCTGCTCCTGCTCTCATCAAGAATTTTCCACAATTCGGTCCTTGCAGTGAGCCTCAAATCCAAATCCATAACCTTCCTGAGTTCACTGCGTCTCAACAGATTGATGCTACTCAGTGTTTTCACTCTGAGTTTAATGATATGTACATTAACTCTATCCCAACTCACAATTTGACTTCTCTTGATTTGTCCCATAGTTTCCATAACAATACCGGAAATTGGAATGTTGGTTTTGATTTCATTCAAGAGCTTATCAAAGCAGCAGATTGTTTTGACTCAAACGAGCTACAACTTGCTCAAGTGATATTGGAACGGCTCAATCATCGCCTTCAATCACCAAACGGTAAACCACTCCAAAGAGCCGCTTTTTTCTTCAAAGAAGCTCTCCAGTCTCTCCTCACAACTGGATCAACAAGGCCTCAAACTAATCCTGTAGTCCCTTCATGGTCCAATACTGTCCAAACTATAAGGGCTTACAAGGCCTTCTTTAGCATCTCTCCAATCCCCATGTTCACCGACTTCACCACCAGCCAAGCTATTCTCGATTCACTTGATGGAGATTCAGTGTTTCTTCATGTCATAGATTTTGATATTGGATTTGGCTGCCACTATGCTTCTTTGATGAGAGAGCTTGTAGACAAAACGGACTCATGCAATAAGCTCACAACCCCGCTTCTTCGAGTCACTGCGGTTGTAACAGAAGATACTGTATTTGAGACCAAATTGATCAAAGAAAGACTCTCACAGTTCGCCCATGAACTCAAGATCAGATTCCATATCGAGTTTGTTCCTTTCCTTACTTTTGAAATGTTATCTTTCAAAGCAATCAAGTTTTTTGAAGGAGAGAAGATTGCCGTTCTCTTATCTCCAACAATACTTCGACATCTTGGTTCAACAAATAATGTTACTATGTTTGTTAATGATTTCCGCCGAGTTTCGCCCAGTTTGGTCATATTTGTGGACAGTGAAGGGTGGACAGGATCTGGAACTGGGTTGTCTTTTAGGAGGAACTTTGTCAATTGTCTTGGATTTTATTCAATGATGTTTGAGTCCCTGGATGCGGCCGTGGTTACAGCTGGTGGCGATTGGGCGAGGAAAATTGAGATGTCCCTGCTGAAACCGAAGATTTTGGCGGCAGTTGAGGGATGCGGAAGGCGAACACTGTCTCCATGGAGGGAGGTATTTGCTGCGGCAGGAGTGAGGCCGGTTCAGTTGAGTCAGTTTGCTGATTTTCAAGCTGAGTTGTTGCTGGGAAAGGTGCAAGTGAGTGGTTTCTGTGTGGCAAAACGGCAGGCTGAGTTGGTTCTTTGCTGGCGTAATAGGCCACTTATTGCTACATCCGCTTGGAAGTGTTAGAAACAAATGTTATATTAGAAGTTAATTAGGTTGTTTCTGTGATGTAATGATGAATCTATCCCGAAACTAATTAGCTTTTCACATTCGGCAGTTATCTGTTGGTGTCTTGCATAGGAAGAAAGAGAGGGGCTGAGTATCTTTTGTCACTCTCTATGTATCTCTTTTCTGTAACTTGCACAGAACTTTTGCCTGTTATCAAATGATTTGGGGAAATATATAAATTAAAAGGGATAATAGCCCCAATTAAGGAATCATAATCTGCCATCCTCTTCCCAAGATTTGTTTTTCTTTTGCATGCATTGTTTCTGACAGAACAGCAGAGAAAAGTTGTGCTGTCAAGATTATTTTGATGTTAATAGCAGTCTTATACGAATATAAAGTTTCTGTCCAGATTATTTTAATGTTTTCGCAATCCGTCTGCATTATCTTGATGTTAATGACAGGAAATTTAATTTAATCACACTTTCAAACACGTAATCAAATTATGCATAATAGAAATTCTTGCAGAAAACTGATCTGAAAGAGAAAGCGCAGCACCAAGTAGAATACAGCGAGAAAACAAGGAAAGATGATTAGAATGTTGAGACAGACTAGTTCTCCACGACCCAAAATACCAAACGGGACTGTGCAATCCAAAGCAGCAACAGTCTTAGCAATTTGCAGCAGAAAATCTCCAAAACGACAGCAATAATTGTATAATTCCAACGAAATTAAAGCCATCCATTGCAATCGAATAGCATGGTAGAAACAAAAATTATTTAGGGCAACTCTACCGGGGATATCCCTACCTTTCATCTCTTCCCTTCAAGATTCTTTTTTCAAAAACTTCTAAATGAAAACTAGGAAGAACATGTTACGCTGTCGCTTTAGAAAGCAACAAGACTGCTAGTTAAAGTCACGAACTCAGTACCGCGCGCTAAAGGTTCTTCAACCCAACCATTAAAAAAGAAAATCTATCGTTGGAATGTACGGAAGGAAGAAGGGTTCGCTGCTCCAAAGTTGAAACAACAAGTAACTCCATCATAAAAATCAAATGGAGCGTGTGTGGATTCTTCTCGCACTCAAAGATGCCTACTTTAGCAATTCACCAATGAGGACTTCTTCTACATGTTTATGTTTCACGTGTGTGATGTCATGGTGATGATGATTATAGATGAAGACTTTGTTGGCGTGGATAAAGCATAAAGGATTCTTGTCTTTTTTTATGGTTTATAAGTCTGGAGTCATTACCGAATATTTTGATGTTTAGAAATTTTAACTGCTCTGCAAAATTTAGATAATATCATTTCTATTATACCGTGCTTAAGATAATTTGCATTATTTATTAGTCTGATTATTATTAAGGCTTTGTTGTGTTTTTCTAACCACTCGTTTGAAGAGGATAACAAGATCATAGAATAACAGATTTCATTGCCTCTGCGAAGCCAAAATGAAGAGGATCCAGCACGTTGAATAACAGATTTCACTCGATTACCAGCAAAGGTATGAAGAGAGGAACTGTACATTGACGACTTCACCACCTTATTTTATTGTCTATATAAATTGATGTGCTCCGTTCACACGGAGTGGTTGCGGCAAGAGGAAAAGGATCCAGCACCATTTCCATTGGGGTTCTTAGGAGCGACACCGGGCCATTCACGGCAGAGACAGCGGTGCCCTTCAGGGATGCCCCTATAAACGGAAAGAGCATGCCCGCCGCAACCACGCCATATGCTCTTGCCGCACGTTGAGCATGTCACCTTGTAGCACATCTTCCGGCTCTGCGAGCTCTGTAATAAAGTGGATCGGGATTGAACTGCGACGAGAGAGAGGAGGAGCGTCATTCATTTTTTATATCATGGAGATATCATCATCGCCTGCCTAGTAAACGCCGGTTCAAAGCATCTATAATTTGTGGGTCCAAAACGGAGTAAATTTAAAAATACATTCTTTAACGTATCATGAAAAATCTAGTGATGATTTTTCTTAAAAACGCCGGCTCAAAGCATCTAGAATTTGTGGGTCCAAAACGCCCTTCATGTAAGACTTCATGAACCAATCACTTTTTTTTTTTCTTAAATAAAAAAGAAGGCGAGCTAACATATCTTTTAAAAGTTGTTATAATTATAAAAGTTTTATTGTTTTAAAAATATTGATGATTTATGTTCTTTTAAATACTTGATATTGTAAGGTGCAGAGACTTATATTTCATGTTCTTTCTTTTATAAAATGATGTAATTATTCTTATAAGTTGCAGTCTAAAAAAATAGTTGTTTGACACATTAACAAAAACACTAAAACAGAACGAAAGTTTCTGTTCATTTACTATACACATACACTCATAGTCACTGTTCATTGGCCATTTGTCTTGGCGCTTCGCAGGTGCACGTCCACCGTTTATTTTTCGGCCTATGAACAGTATATTAACGAAAAAACCCCTCGAAAAAGACAAAAAACGCCGCTGTTGCAGGGGCTCAGCGGTAATTGACCATTTTCGGTCCGGTCCGATTCCGATTCGGCTGGCCAGTTTTTTTGTTTTTTATAATTACTTGCACAGTGCAATAACCATTTTGTCCCTCGAAAAGGATAAAAAACATGCGTTGCAAGGAGGGGCAGTAAGGTAATTTGCATTTTTTTTAAAGTTTATCAGCGCAGTACTGTTGGCGCGTCTCCGTACGCGCCATCCGTTTCCGTGACCACGCGTCTTTCGGATGGCGCGTGCAACTTACTCCGGCATCCAAAAACGTCCAACCGGCGTCTAGAATGATTTTCAGGCCTGTTCTCTTCCACATGGTACGGCACGTGTTCCTATAAGGTGTCCGTAGGCGTGTCAATGGTTGTTTGCAATTTCACCCCCATTTCTCTCTCCTCCTGCACAGGCTGATGTCAGCGCAGCTATTTTTTGACGAATTTCATTTCAGTCCCTGCACTTTGTAATAGGTTTTTCTGGCCCTTATTGCTATTATATAGGTTTTGATTTGTTTCAATTTCATCCTTCAATTGAAATTGATTATATATTGTAGTTTCAATTAGGTCCCGAGTCTTTTAATTTTGCGGATTGGGCTGGAATCCTTAACATTTTTTGTATCAAAGTTTTCATTGACTTCAATTTCATCATTCCATGCAAATTTATTATAAATCCTTAATGTTTTCGGTATCAAAGTTTGATTTTTTTTAATTTTATCCTTCATTGCAAGTTAATTATGGATTTCAATTTCATTTTGGTCCCAAATCTTTTAATTTCCGGTTTTGTGTTAAATTATTTCATTCCAATATTTGGATTTACTTCAATTTTGTCCTTTAAATTAAAGATGTTATTGAGAATATTTCAAGTTATATATATATATATATATATATATATATATATATATATATATATATATATATATATATATATATATATATCGAATTAAAGTATGTGGGACTAATTATATGTTTTGATATTTATGAAATATTATTGTCTTAAAAATATATAGAGAGAGAGAGAAAAAAATGACCTAAGATTTAAAAAAAATAATAATATCAATATGCTTAAATAAATTTCATATAATAATATGATTAATAAATCTTATAAAAAAATGGTTTTGAATTTAAATTTTATACTCTTTTGTTTAAGTTTATTTCTTTAAATTTTTTTTCCAAATATTTTCATTTTTAATATTTCAAATCTAATACTACTGGGAAAAAAATACAACTTTAAAAAACAAAAGGTAGACAAATTTACCTATATTATCAACTCAATTTTTTTTCTTTTGACAAATTTACCTAGATTATCTATACTTAAAAAAATATGCGAACCACTTCCCGTTTCGATTACTGTTCCTTTTAGACGGCAAATAAGTCATTATAGGACGCAAAAAAATAAGTTTATTTCTTAAAAAAATTACAATTTTTTTTTATTTATAATGTGTCAAATCTAATATTACTGGGAAAAAAAGACAACTAATTTACAAATTTACCTAAGTTATCTCCAATTAAAAAATATATGAACCACTTTCCATTTCGATTACACTATTCCTTCTAGGCGGGGAAAAAAATTAGTTGTTACATATTTTATCTATTATAATGTTACTAATTAAATATTTAAATAAACTAATTATAACATGTAAAAAATCAATTAGTTTTCTACATAGAAAAAACCCTGGCGCGATGCGCGAGCAAGCATACTAATTATACCACTCAAAAAACTCATTCCTAACATATTTTATCTATTGCAATTTTAGTAATTAAACATTGAAATAACTAATTATAGCACGCAAAAATGTAAGTTTATTTCTTGAAAAAACAATTACAATATTTTTATTTATAATGTGTCGGATCTAATATTACTAGGGGAAAATGCAACTCATAAAAAAAAATTACCTACATTATCTGCGATTAAAAAATATACAAACCACTTTCCATTTCGATTATACAGATTTTATCAATTATAATTTTACTAATTCAATATTAAAATAAAAAAATACAATACACATAAAAACAATCAATTTTCTACATAGATAAAAAAGCCTCGGTGCATCGCGCGGGCACATCGCTCGTATATACTAAATGATCCACATGAGAATTTTATATAGAGAGATTATTCATTTCTATAGAAAAGATCACGAAAAAAATGTTTTTGTATGCTAATTCATGCAATGCTATTTTGTTTCTTATTCAAAATGCAAACATGATTTGTTTTGGAGAAACCTAGTCATATAAATTTAAAACATACATGTGTTTTTTTTAAGAAAGATTTTTATTTTCTCAAAACAAAAAAAAAGGTTTTTTAATGCTAGAAAAACATATTACGTATAAATTTCATAATTTGAAATATTAAATATAAAGGATAAAAATGATATAAACTACCCAAGATTAATTTCAAAATATTTCCTTAAAAATCTAAAAAATAGTGAAAACTAAACTAAGGCTTGTTTGGCAAAAACAAACATAAAAAAGTTTGTGAAAAATATGATAGGGCATGTTGCCAAACACACCCTTAGTAAAAAAAACACATGCTTAAAGTTTGTTTTAAGACATGTTTTCCAACCCAAAAACATGTTTTTTCTATGGTAAATTTTAGTCTTGCCAAACATAGCTTAAAGCCGTAAAGGCTTAACCCAACCATACGGACTAGGCTGTTTTTATTTGATTTTTCTAAAGAACACAAAAAACACTATATGAACCTATAAGTCAAATCAAATCTACAAATCAAATTACATCAAATTATAGGCACAAAAAGATAGAACATGAAATATCAAAGCATAATGATACATCAAAAGAGAAAGATATACCAAAAATTATATTAATCAAAGCCAATAGTTCCAAACTGAAACCTAATTTTCAAAGGGTATCAAGCATTGACTAGTCAAATCCAAACCTCTAAAGAACAAAATAAGAACAAGAAACAATCACATGAATTTAAGCTTCGGTATAAATACACAAGACAAGCAAAAACATCAGTTTATAAGAATTAAAAAAATAGTTGCTTATAAACATTCATGTAGAAACCTAGAAAAATCCAAAACGCAGTTCCAAACCTAAAAATTGATTGAAAATCTACAATCATGGTTTAAATTTAGTAGCCTTAGCTCAAACATGATCATAATAACTTATTTGAACGATCAAAATACTTAAGAAAAAAAGGACAATGCAATAGTTAACCAAATTATCCATAAAATTTCATCAATGCATTTCTTTAACTATAAAAATAATTACATCGATTTTAACACTTGTTTTTAAGCAACTTCATCATGAACATAACTTGAGTAAACCTAGTATATCACCAAAAACAAGACCACAAATTTATGTAAAATTGTTTATCAACACATGAATTTAAAACAAACTGGTGACTCATCTAAACATTAAAATATTTGATTGTCATTTAAACAGGTTATCCTCATCACATTAATAATCCTAAAACATCAAATCATGCATTTAAAACTATCTTGAATCTATATTCAAAATAAATGTATATTTACTTTAAAACATGATTTGATATATCAAAATGCATACATTGCCCTTAAACTTAACAACCAAACATACTAGGTAAATAATAAATACTCAAGGAAAAAGTTAAAAGGGATTAAAAACGGGTGTGCTCATTGAGATACACTCTCTAATCACAGGCAATTATATACCTTATAACACAATGTTGTATTCTTTTATGGATAATGTTGCTCATTTTCTTCTTGTTTTCAAACCTTTTGACAACCCTTTATCCATGTGTTTATCTTTTTTTTTCTTCCTTTTTGCTCATTATTTTTCTAGAATTTATCTATTGATTCTCGTTTGAGTTTATCTTACAATTTCTTCTTTTTTCATCCTCTAGAAAGATAACTCTCTTATAAGCTAAAACAAAAACAGGAAGTTATAAAACCACTCACCATTTTCATGGTGGTTTGTGAAAGATTTCCCTCTTTCTTCTAATAACCTTTTTCTTAAAAGTTAATGTGTAACTCTCATAAGAAAGCAACCTCGAAGTTTATTCTTTAAGGAGAGTGACTTTATTTTTCAGTTAAGAATGACTTGGTAGGGTTTTTTAGAGATGCATCATGGAGACTAAGATATAAATATGTCATATTGGGACTTAAAGCATGTATAGGAGATGTAAATATATCAACAAGAACAAACCAAACTTGATTTGGAGGTTTAAAACTCTATATTAATTAATTAGAAGACTAACTTTTGATCAATTTGAAATTGTCAATACAGGGGAGGCTAACTACAAACAAAATTTTATTAAGTTCATCGCGCCAAACAAGGTATAAATGTTTGATGAGGATGGCTTATCCTTTAACAGAAAATGCTTTCTCATACATTTAGTGTTGATTAGAATCCTTAAGGTGGTCAGAGACACAACATTCATTTGTTTTAATATTGCTCCTTAAACAACATTCTCAACTACAAAATAAGAAAAACAATGATTGAATGGTATGATGTTTGTTATCTTACAAAAACTTGAAGAAATATTGCCTAACTTAAACTTGAAAAATCAAGGGTTTTATTTAGGATTTCTATAATTTCCATCATGTTCCTTGCTCTTTAAATTTTAGCTCATACACCCTCAATTAACATAAAAACTTTTCAATTCATACAATTGTATCCTTGAATATGCTAATTGGAATCCTCTAATTTGCATGCCTTTTGTATTTGGGTTCATGGTTTCTAAATTGTGTAATTGGACTCTTTTTATTACTAAAGTTTTAATTTGACCCTTGATTCTATCAATTTCAACTCCTAAATTTGTGTTTTTAGTACCTTGATCCTTGATTTTGAATTTCTTCTAATTAAGCCCTTAACTGGCTTCCAAACTTTTGTTCTTCACAACTAAGCCTCTGGATTGACCAATTTGTTTGTTAAATTCAAGAATAGTCCCCTGAATTTTCAGTCATTGCAATGTAGATCAATTACGCTTTCAAACCTAACTTTTGTCTTAATTAAATCCTTAATGCAGCCAATTAAACCCATTAAAAGTTTAATTAAGTTCTTAAACTTAATTAATTCTTACAATTTTATTCAAATCAACTTTCTATCTTAATTTCACTTCAATTATAAATCAATTAGGTTCATTCAAAGCCTGATTAAGAGGGTGTTTTACACAAATTTTACTTGTGCTTTTAGGTATGTTTTAAAAATATATTTTGGTTTGAAAAATAAGTAAATTAATTTAATTTTTCTTAGTGTTTTCTAATGGTTTTAACGTGTTGATGTTAAAAATTTAAAAATAATAAAATTTATTTCAACAAAATGCTATTTTGAAAAGTACCCTAAACCATAATCCTAAACACCTTTTATGTTCATGAACTTAATTATCTTGCTTAAGAGAGCATTACCTAATATCTAAAACAGAATGGCCCCGTTCACTGTAGCGTTTCACTGTTCACACACTCACAAAACACTGTGGACTGGTCGTTTGCTCCTGTGCTTCTCGCGTGTATGTGCTCTCTTTTTTTTTTCTTTTTTACACAGAGCTTCTTTTTTTATCTTTTATGGTAAAATTAACAAAAGAATACCTTTAGCCGAGCGGTCGTCCGCGCGCTGCCAACATAGGCACGCACGAGTTCGACCGCTCAGAGCCTCAAACAACAAATGTCATTTATTTGTTTTTTTTTTTCCGGATTACGTTTTTCTTTTTCTTTTTTTCATTTTATTCATTTCTTGCTTTTTTATTACTGTTTTTTTGTTTTTTTTCTAATTATTTTTTTTCTTGCCTTTTTTTTTTCTGTTATTATGTTTTTTTCCTATTTTTTTTTCTTCATATTTCCCCATTATTCGTTTCTTGCTTTTCTTTCTTGCTTTTTTATTACTTTTTTTTTCCAATTATTTTTTTTCTTGCCTTTTTTGTTTCTATTATTATGTTTTTTTCCTATTTTTTTCTTCATATTTTCCCATAAAATATTTTTTTTTTACTAGTTATACTTTTTTTTTAACTTATATATATTTATTTTGTATAATCAGAATATTTGACAAGCTTAAACGTATCATTATTAATCATCGGATTCAATGTTTTTTATAAGTTTTTTTTTCCTTATTATATTTTTTTTCCATGAAATTTTTTTCCTGGTTATATTTTTTTCCTTTTTCCACTTATATATATATGATCGAGGTGTCCAGGCTAGCTTAAATACACCACGATTAATTCTCGGATCTAATTTTTTTATAGTTTAATTTTGTTTTTTCCTGATTTTGTTTTTTTTTAATTATTTTTTTCATGAAATATTTTTTTTCTGGTTATATTTTTTAAATTTATTTCTTTTTCTAAAGTTTAGCATTCACCCGTTGGCCCATGGAAATAAAGATCCCTTTTTTAAAAGACAACGGGTTGTTTTGAAAAAACAAAAGGTTTTTTTTTTAAATAACTAATTGTTGTTTTTTTTTTCAAATCTGATTTTTTTAAAAAAAAAAAATGGTTGTTTTTTTTTTAATAACTGGTTTTTTTTTTTTTTCAAAAAACAAGATTTTTTTTAATGACTGAAGTGTCCAGGCTAACATACGTGCACCATGACTAATCTCCGGATCCACTTTTTTTTCCCTTTTTTGTTTTGCCACTTATATATTTTTTTTCTTAACCAAGGTGTCCGGGTCAACTTACACGCACCACGATTGTTTCTTCCCAAGTATATTTTTTTTCCCTGACCACCTGAGCGCGCCGCGAATAATCCCTTGGCTCATTTTTTTGTAATATTTTTTCCTATTTCTTTTTCCTACTTATACATTTTTTATATATAATCAGGGTGTCCGGATTAGCTTACACGCACTATAACTACTATTATTTTATAGAATACCTAAAGGAGATCGCAATTCCAAAAAGTTATGAATATATATATTTTAAGGAGCTTATATGAAATAAATAGCAAAATATATAATTAGTCTAACATATTTATCAGAGAAAAAATTACAACTAATTATTATCATTATTTTTAAGGTGCTAACATGAAATAAATAGCAAAATATATAATTAGTCTAACATATTTATAAGAAAAAAAATTACAATTAATTATTATTATTATTATGAATGTCTTATCTACAATAATTAGAAATCCCAACACCTAATAATATTTTCTTACAAAAAAGTAATTAAAAAATAAAATAAATGACAAAAAAAAAACTATTATTAGATCTTAAAAAATTATTTAACTTGAAGAATAAAAAAAAAAAGTATAATTACAACAAAAGCTCAAACAAAATGGATCGTTTACTATAGCTAGCCATTGTTCACGCGCACATATTTTTTTCCCACGTATAATTTTTTTTTATCTCTGGATCCATTTTTTTTTACATTTTTTCCCTGTTTTTTTTTCTCATTTATACATTTTTCTTCATAACTGTGGTGTTCGAGCCACCTTACGTGCACCATGTTTTTTTTCCATGTATTTATCTTTTTTATAACCATGATCTCTAGGACAGCTTACGCACACCATGAATAATCCCCGGAACTATTTTTTTAACATTTTTTTCTGTTTTTTCTCCCTTATATTTTTTTTATAACTAGAGTGTACGAATTAGCTTACAAGCATCACGACACGAGTCAGCTTACGGGCACCACGACTATTATTTTATAGAATGGCTAAAGGAGATCACAATTTCAAACAGTAATAATATACATAAAATATTATTTTATCAATTATAATTTTACTAATTAAATAGTAAAATAACAAAATACAACACGCATAAAATCAATCAGTTTCCAACATAAATAAAAAAGCCCTAGAGACATTGCGCGGGCAAATTCACTCGTAAACTTCTAAAAGAGTTAAAAATAAAGTTATAATATTCATATTGAACAAATAATAAAATATTTAAAAATTGCATTTGAATCAACAAATATCCTAGCATGCATACTAGCATACACAAAAGAAATTAAAATAATGAACTAAAAGTGTAGATGTTAGATTCTCACAACACAAGGACGACAAAGTCAACAGCAAAATAGTTACAAAGAAACTGTCAATGAGAAACGGCGTCGTTTCCATTATTTCGTGATTACAACAGTGAACCAAAAAAGAAATCCATCTTCATTTTGCCTTCGCAGAGGCAACGAAAACTGGAAACAGTTTATAAATCTGTTGTTATTCCGGGAGAAATTAAGACAACTAACACGAAACAGAACGGAAGGCTGCAAATAAATACCAGCAAAAGTAGTAAGAGAGCAATCACAGAATAGAGCAAGAGAGGAAGAGGATCCAGCACCATTTCCATTGGGGTTCTTAGGATCGACACCGGGCCATTCACGGCAGAGACAGTGTTGCCCTTCAGGGATGCCCCTGTAAACGGAAGGAACATGCCTGCCGCAACCACCCCATGTGCTCTTGCCGCACGTTGAGCAGGTCACCTTGTAACACATCTTCCGGCTCTGCGAGTTCTGTAGATTGTTTCTTGTTATGTTCTGTTCTCTCTTCGCCTCTTTAATAAAGTGGATCGGGATTGAAATGCGACGAGAGAGAAGACGAGGGTCCTTCATTTTTTATATCATGGAGATATCATCATCGCCTGCCAAGAAAACGCCGGTTCGAAGCATCTATAATTTGCGGGTCCAACACGGAATCAATTTAAAAATACATTCTTAACGTATCATGAAAAAATTAGTTTGACCAAAACTTGCCTCTTAATTTGACCTCAAATGTGTAAACACATAACCAAGTATTTTTAAGCAAATTTCTAACATGCTTTGTCATTGGGTTGTCAAAACTTGTGTGCGCGGAAAGCTGGTGTCTACTAATATGACAAATTGCAGACTCTTGACAGATTAATCAAACGTCAACGCTCCTGATTATATTTGCCAGAATTATAAAACTAACGTTAAAGAGCCCCTTTCATGAAAAGGGAAAAGGGTTCCTTTTCAGCCAACGAAGTTGATTGAATTAATAATGCAATAATGAGGTTTCTAGCTCCAGTTAAAATTTTGCAAGGAAATTTTGCCATTACAACTAAAGGGTTAAGGGTATGGATCAGTCTTGAAAACCAAAGGTCCTCAGCTCTACTAATGGTAATCATGATATACAGGAGGAGCTCGAGAAAGTATTCTCCCGGATGCCGGTTCATTCTTTTACTGTCAGCTGTTTCCCTCGCCACCGTGAGACTTCGGATCTGAAACGGGGTTGGTTTGTTCAAGGTTGGCTACTACTTCCGGTCCATACAGCCGAGTCAACTCCTCCTGTTATGACAGCAGACCCACATTTGTTTAATGAGTGATCAAATTTTAGCAAGATCGAAAACAAACTTTAATGAAGACGAAGAAGGGAGTAACCATGATATCAAGTGACGAAGCTAAAGATGCCCATGTTGCACGTACCAATCACTAAATGATTATGAAGAATGGAGTTTCAAATAAAAAGGGGTAGGGACTAAAATAAACCTTAATTGAATCATTTTCAGATTTAAGCTTGTTGCAGTCTTCGGAGAGACTCTGCAATTCATCTCTAAGATTGCGATTGTCATTGTTCAAATTCTCTACCCTGGCTTGTAGCTCCTCACACTCTGCCTGGTTAAGATGAAAAGTCGAAGCAATAGTTATCAGCTTTTAACAGGAGATTAACAGCAGCAAACCTTAAGATAAAATTCAACAGCAAATGTTCCCATCAAATTCATCCTCGTCACCGATATGAAAAGCAAGAATATGTTGAACAACCTAAAGAAGCTTTCCTTCATTCTTTCCTTTTATTTAAAAGAAAGATGGTAAGCAAGCTCTAAGTTGAACCTTGAACTTCAAAATATGAGGAGATGCCTTCAAGGATCATGTGGTCAGGTTAGAGCTTTCAGACAGTGTAAGAAAGTTCTGAAACAGTTGAAGTTGTCACTCTCTTTTTTTAGGCCAGCGGCAAATAGTGAAATTATTTCCGGACATGAGAAGTGTACTATTTAAGGCTGTTGAGGATTAGAGAATCATCCTTCGCTAGAAAAATAGAGAGACAAAAATTTAATACGAGTTTGGTAAAGAAAATTTAAATAACCTGTTTTACTACCGCACCTATCAGTCCTAAAATAAAGTAGGAGATGAGCATCTGATTTGGAACTAGCAATGGTGAAGAAATAAGCAAACATTCAAGGACAAGAGAAGGCAAAAACTAAAGCAGTACCTGTTTACGTAACCTTGACCTTCTGGCTGACTCTCTATTAGATTGTTTCCTCTTCTGTCTTTTCAATTCCCGTTCATCCTGTCAGAACCCAAATCTATAATTCAGTGGAAGGAAAAGGAATGCAGAGAGCCTAACAGCTGCATGAACAAACAGAAATGTCTACCATAAATAGCATCCTTTCATCATTCTCAAAAACAAATTGACCTGTTCCTTTTGAGGTATGAGAAGGCCACAAATTTTGATTTTTCATGAAATTTGAAATATTAGAAGTTAAGGAAAACATAAAAATGAAATTCGAACTGATGAAAGGTCAAACCTTTGGTTAGACCATAACAGCAGAATTAATTTGATAGTTAAAAGCTGAATTTTACTACATGGTTTAAACAAACACTCAAGAATGATGCAACAAATAACCGCAGGCTTCATACTTGAGTCCACTGTTCAGACATCCCAGCAGCAACAGCACCGGATGAGGCACCAGATGGATTTAGTGTCATTTTTGTAGTTCCAGCAGCAGCTGGAGATGCATTCCATAAGTCCATCCCAATGTTTAGATTAGTAGCAGGAGTCGACACCACAGGCTTCCCAGGCACAGAAGTTTGGATATTTGCTTCAGCCGAGTTACTTTGAGCATTGGCTGTGAAGAAAGTGACCTTGTTTAGCAAGCTATTACAACAGCAGCAGATAGAGAAAAGGATGAGAAATATTACCATCTGCAAGCATCTGGTTGAAGCTTCTTTTCTTGTTTGCAGCATATTCCTATAATATTTAGGAAGATTCTCATTAAATAGAATATAAATAACAATTTCCATTGGCCAGGGGTTATCAAAGAAAACTGCAATTCCAAAAATATTCAGGGAATCTGAATTTCTAGCATGAACAAGCTGAAAAGCCTATTTCTGGGATAGGTCACAGATGCTTCAACAAGATCCTAGTCATTTGCACTATACAATAAGGGCACACTGATAGAAAATAATATGAGTGCTCAGAAATATACCTGCTGATTATTATTCTCATCACTGGCATCAGATGAGCCATCAGTACCACTTTCAGCACTGTTCAGATAGCATATAGGTCAATATCACAAGAATCCACTGTATATGCATTCCGAAAGGAAATATTACCAATAAACTTGAGCTTGACTGACCTTTGAGAGGCACAATCGTTTCCTGAATCTGAAATAGCCTTTCCACTCTCTACAGCTTTTCCTCCTGAAGTTCCCTTGGCTTTTTTAGCTGAAGCACGGTCCTTTCCATCAGGGACCTTTCCTTCCAACTCTGTATTTGCCTGTGCTGTATTTGGTGTCTGCAAGGAAGATAAATGAATATGAGACATCAGGTGACCGAATAATAGGTACAATTATAGCCATGGTAGTAAAAGTGAATATCAACGCCACAAAAGAAAAAATCCTGTATCAGAAACACTCATTATTACCAGAGCCATGTTTGGATGGGCATACACCCCCCCTGCAGTATATAAAGCTGGGTATGGAACTGGGGTTCCGTAAGGTGGGATTAAAGGATGCTGAAAATTGTCAACAGAAAAGAAAATAACTTCTGTCAGATGAGTGGAACTGACATGCTTTTCTCAAAGAATAGGAGATACCCACCTGGCTTCCCCAAAGATAGGGGTGAGGGCTCGGTGAGGCAACTGTCGAGGCAAAATAGGGAGGCGGGGTAGCTCCAGCACCATAATAAGCCTAAAAAAGTAGCCAAGTTATGAGCATTTAATGCTAGTACTGAAGATATAAGAAATTATATATGAGTTTTATAAGCATGAACCTGCATAGAATTTGACCAATCAGGATATGACGGCGTTGTGGGTATTTCCTGTTGACACAATGAAGAGTGATTGGTATGCTTGTCAGCATGTGAATCTCTGTGCATTTGCGTGTGTGCATTTGTGTTTGTGAGTGTGAGAGAGAAAGAGAACCTGATTTGAAGATGCTGGTTTGGAAGACTTAGCAGATATGCTTTCTTCCCCTGTCCCCATTTAGATCAATTTAGTAAATACCACCAACTTCAACAATTTATGTTTGGATCTATCGTACCCAGAGCAATATCTATAAAGCACCTGCCGATGTCATACCAGATTACAAAACATATCAGGAATTAAATGCAATCATTATGAAATCAATTGTCATTACCATGCATGGAAGCAATTATCATTGCGTTAAACATTAACCGAAGGTGTTCAAAGCCACCATTGCATTGACACCAATTTGCAAGAAGTATAGCAATAGTCTCTAATGAATTGGAACTAGCCATGCATCCTTACCTAAAAAGCTTATAGCTAGGTCACAACCTCTCTTGGGGTAAAGAAGACACTCTCACTCTTTGCAATTAAAAAATCATGCTATCAATCACTCCCCACATATCATGCATGTCACATGACATTTTGGTGGGGAAAAGATTACTGCTCACAAGACTCACCCCTGACCATGTGGTGAAGATGGTGATTAAGCTGCAAAACAAGCATTGAGGAAGTAATGGAGAGAATGAAAAAAAAATTAGAAAGTGTTAATATAATCAATTACAAAACAACAACAGAGCCATAATCCCAACCACATATACATGGACATGCCCACAAGCATTTGTAGGTGAAGTTCCCTTTCAAATCAAGGATGTCTCTTGGTCACTGTAGTGACCATTCAACCCGTGTAAATGCTCGCAAATGGCCTTCAGAACCCAGAATAATGCAATAGAGCCTTATAGTAATTTCATAAATCCCTACACAATCTGGACCAGGGCTCAACTATGATATCCATTCTGAAGCAACCCTGCTCCATTCCTATTGGCCATGGTTATTTCACTTTTAGTCGATCTGTTAACAATCAGTTTTCAATCTACATTACCATTTATGATTTATCTCTCCATCCACCAGCGACATCCCGTTGCTTAAGTCCAATACTTCAAAAAAGATATTCAAAACAACAGTAAAGAAATTATTTAAAGATCCATCAGCTGGCAAAACAGAAACCATCATTACTGGAAATATTAGTTAACATTATGCCCAATTTTTTAAAAGATTATTGAGTGTTTCTTGAGAAAAATGCAGCACTTCAAGTGTCCAAAAAAAGTAATCGCTCGCTTCAAAAGTGCAGGTGTGTCCCTGCTATTCTAAGCTTCACCAACATCAAACTGGATACCATTTTTGCTAATCAAACTAGCATCAGTCATTACATCAATCAAACTTAGCCAAAAAGCAATTAAACCTTCCCAAGGAAATTATACTACATTAAGCTCCTCCATGCATTACAGACGACATGAGATTATAAGATCTCTAGAGCACGTTATATGATTTTTGAAGGAGATATGGGAAATATTTTAACTTTCACCAATTTCAAGAATGCACTAAGCACCGAAATGGAGTTTCTTATAATCAGGTTGAATTATAAAAACACGCCCTAAAAAAGCCCTAGTTGATTTATACTCTTATAATTATATGCTAAAATTAGTGTCAATCATCAGTGTTCTCAAGAACATCCTCCTCCAGATCATTGTAGTCACATAGATTTATTGTACTCTCTCAATATATATAAAAGAAAATTGATATATCAATCAGCAGTCGCTCCCAAAATTACATGAACAAACAGCCATTTATTTATGATTCATTTACTTCATTTGTCATTTGTTTCTGTAGGTGAATCTATTGCGATGGCTTATTAGGAGAAAATAGCATTTTTCTATCCAGAATGATCCCCACTCTCCCATACGACCTATCTGTTATCTTGAGATGAATGAAATCCAAAGGGTCATAATCAAACAAAATGCATAAAATCAATTTCAGCCATTTGTCAATAGGTTCCTTATTTTCTCACTGTCAAACCTAGTTAGTATTAGATCTTTACTAGAATCTTAGTTAAATAAAGCTATCATAGATAATTTCTTTAAATAGACCAACAGCAAGCATCACAAACATCCCCTACCTTACACTGAATCTCTCTAAAATAATCTCTAATGACTAGAATATACCCTTATCTACCACACACAGCCTAAAATTTCAAGCGAAAAGCATAAATATTCAGAGTACAAACTAAAATAAAGGTTTAATAAGTACAATAAAAGAAAGTACAACAGAACCGGCTAGTTCCTAACAGTAGCAACCTTAAAACTGCAAACAAAAAAGACCCAGTTCATAAAAAACATTAGCAAAACACAACAAATTCGAAGAACAAAACTTTATCATAAATATCACAAAAAAAGGAACGGAAAGGAAAGGAAACAAACCCCACTAATACATACCATAGAACAGAACTGCATACAGATCCCATAACATGATAAATTAAACAACACAAAAAAAGAAGCAAGTACATGCATAGAAAAGGAGTGAAATTTGTAGAGAGAGAGAGAGAGGAGGTACCTTGTTTCATGGCTTTGAAGGGAGAGAGAGAGAGAGAGAACAGAGTGAGGTGGAAGTCCAAGTTGGATAGAAAAACCTGCTGTACCAGTAAAAGAACTTCCCTTTCTATTTTATTTTTTCTCTCTCTCAAGAAGATAAACGGCTGAGATCAGGAGAGAGAGATATTTAAACAGACAGGGAGTCAAATAGAAGAATAAGCAAAGATCCTCTTGCGCTGTTGTTTATCAGTTTCACCTGTCGTTGTGTCTCCTCAAAACAGGTGAAGAAGTTTGCTGTTCTAACCTTCAACAGTAAATAGGATTTTTTATGGAGAAAGATATGCAGGGTGATGATGTGGGGTTTATCGTATTTTTGGGTCCCCTTACTATCTATTACCTTTTTGAGTTCGTCCATAAACTATTTTTAACTCCAAATCATTCCTCTTACCTTATATTTCTTGATCTTATGTTTGCATGTCTTGTATTACGTGATAGACTTTTATATTTCATAATTTCTAATTTTTCATTCCATCCTCTTAAAGTGTTGTGAAATAGATAAATAATGCTTTTAAAAAGTTAAAAAAAAATGGCATCTATTTCTATAATTATTGAATTTTTTGTTACCTCTATGAGAAATGTGGTATATCTTGTTGTTAAGTTAAACAAGATTTGGTGGCATATGATCTAATAAGTACAACATAGATAATATTAGGGTAAAAACTAATAAGAGAACCAAGCTGGTAAGCAATAAATAATTAAGGGACCAAACACATCATTAACCAAAACTGGGAGGTTGAGACATTTTCTGATTCTTTTTCTACATGTTTTTTAAAAATACTTTTTTGCTTAAAAAAAATAAATTAATATTTTTTTCAGTATTTTTAATAATTTTTATATGTTGATATAAAAAAAATGTAAAAAGATTTATTTTAATATATTTTCAAATTAAATATAAGGCTAAAAGGTATGAGAAAACATAGCACAATGAATTACAATAGTAATCTATAATTATTTTTTGTTTCCCCACCTCATAAGAAATATGGATTTAATAGTAATTCACAATGTTTTTTAAATTTATTTTATATTGACCTTTTTGTTTATCTATAGATTTTTTTTCTTCTTCTAATTTGGTCTTTATATGATGTGTTTATAGGAATTTAAATTTAATAATTTATTTTGATTTGTATTTTATATAGTTATCATGGTATCAAAAAAAATATCACTGCATTGGGTTGATATAAAAAAAAATAGCATCATAGTATGACCTATTTTTTTATGATCTTATTTTAGTCTTTATATGATCTATTTTGTTTAAATATTCAGCTAAATAACAAAAATGATATTGATGAAAAAACTAGGAGTTAATGAAAGAAAAAACATCGGGTTGATAAGGCAAGGTAACCCTATTTTCCCTAATTCACGGATTTAGCAGGATATTTTTTTCTAATTTTATTGTTGTTGTTGTTAAGCTAAAAGGTGCAGAGAAAACATTATTTCTCCACATCCATTATCATTGTGGATTACAATATTAATTCTTCTTTTTTACCCTTTTTTGTTTGGTGGTTATTGATTTATTTTTTATAATTTAGTCTTTATATGATGGGTTTATGGACATTGCTTCTCCATATCCATTAGCATTATGAATTATAATAGTAATATGTGGGGTTCTTTTTACATCTTGAACCTTTTTTTCCTTGGGCTATTGATGTTTTTTTTTAATTTAGTCTTTATATGATATGTTACGAGGATTTAGAGTTAATAATTTATTTTAATCTAGTTTTTTATATATTTATTATGGTATCAAAAAATAATTTGGCATCAGGTTGGTATCAAAAAAATATCTTAGCATAATGGTATGGTTTATTTCTTAAGAAGTTTATTTAAATAAAAATGATTTTAAAAAATAGGCTATTAAACTTTATGAAGTCATTGATTTAATTTGCAAGTTTGGTGAGGTAACCTGATGCAACCATATTACTCAATAGCTTTACTCATATTTATCTAATATTTTTGCCTATGTTTTATATATAAAATACCTTGATATTCTTTGTTTTATGTTTTAAAAGTATTTTTGGATGAAAGATTGAAATATAAGTAAAATTAGAGGAAATTGACATATTTGACCATGAGTAGAATAGTTAAATGTGAAATGTTTGAAATACCTCATAGGCAACTCTTTTGTTTTGTCTTATTTGAGGCTACAAAAGTTATGCACATTAAAAATGTGAAATCACTAGGGACATTCTCATTGATAATTCTTAGTTTTTGTATTATTTAGGGTATTATGGTTATTGTACTATGCACAAAATGAAAAAAATTGAAAATACCATTGATATCGTGGTATTATTTTAAACATATTGTACATAATAAAATGAATATATAAAAAACCTATATATATTTGATCCAGGGATTAGTCGTGGTGCGTTTAAGTTGGCCGGAGACTCCGGTTATAAAAAATATATATAGATATATATAGTGGGAAAAATAATACCAATACACCCCTATAGCCAACTCTTGAATTTTGTCTTATAGGGGTATATATGTACTTATACAACTTGTGGTGAACATCAGCTAACCCAGGCACCCTGGTTATAAAAAAAAAGGTTCGGGGATTTGTCGTAGTGCATGTAAACTGGCCTAGACACTCCCGGTTATAAAAGATACTCGGTATGGGGATTAGTCATGGAGCATTTAAGCTACCCTAGAGATCCCAGTTATAAGAAAAAAATATAAGTGAACAAAAAAATATAAGAAAAAAAATAAAAAATAAAATAAATAGGGTTCGGGGATTAGTTATGGTGCGCACAAGCTGACTTGGACAACCTAGTTATAAAAAAAAAATTAGTTCGGGGATTAGTCGTGGTGTGCTTTAACTTGTCTAGGAGACTTTGATTATAACAAATATATATATATATATAAGTGAAAAAAAAGAAAAAAAAAGATTAAGTTGGCTTAGATCCATGGTAATAAGAAAAAAAAGTGTTATATAGGTGGAAAAAAAAAAGTACAAGCAGGAAAGCTGAGTAGCAATCCATATTGTTTTAAAAAAAATTGGTCCAAGAATTAGTCGTGGTGCACTTAAGCTGCCCCAGATACCTCGGTTATAAAAAAAAATATATAAGTGAAAAAAAAAGTTTAAGAAAAAAACTGGGAAAAAAATGTACCAATAGGAAAGCACTATAGCAAAAAGTAGGTCCGTGGATTAGTTGTGGTGCATGTAAGCTAGCCTGAATACCCTCGGTTATAAAAATAAACAAATTGGGTCTCGGAATTAGTCATGGTGCGCTTAAATTGGCCCAGAGCATCTAAGTTATAAATAAAAAAATGTATAGGGGGGGGATTAATAAAAAAATATAAAGTAGGGAAAGTACTTTAGCAAGCCATAGTGTTTTGTGAGGAGATGAAAGTTGACCTGGACACCTTGGTTATAAAAAAAAAGTGAGTCCAATGATTAATCGTGGTATGTGTAAGCTCACTTGGACACCCCAGTTCTAAGAAAAAAAATGGATCTAGAGATTAGTTGTGGTGCGCTTAAGTTAGCCTAGACACCCCAACTATAAAAAAGCCAAATAAAAAAATATATAAGTGGAAAAAAGAAGCATAATCAGAAGTAAAAAACATTGTAGCAAAAAAAAAAAAGTGGGTTCAGGGATTAGTCGTGGTGCGCGTAAGACTCCAGTTATACAAAAAAAAATTCCGGGAATTATTCGTGGTGTGCTTAAACTGACTCATACACCCAAGTTATAAAAAAATTGTATAAATGGTGGGGGGGACATAAAAAATAATATATATATATATATAAGTATATAAGTGGGGAAAAAATAAAAAAAAATGTATAAGTGGGAAAGTATAGCAATCCACAATGTGTTTGTGAGGAGATGAAAGTTGGTCCGGGCACCTCGGTTATTAAAAAAAAAGTGGGTTCTGGGATTAGTCGTGGTGCATGTAAGCTAACCCGGACACCCTGGTTATAAAAAAAAAATTAAGTTCGGGAATTAGTTGTGGTGCACTTAAGTTGACTCGGACACACCTATTATAAAAAACAAAATAAAAAAATATATAAGAAAAAAAAATAAAATTAAAAGTATAATCAGCCGGGGGGAAATGTTTCAAGAAAAAAAAAAAAAAACAAAAAAAAGCATATGTGTGTGGGGGGGTAATTGACGATAAAACATTATAATTATAACAATAAAAACAAGTAGGACAGATCTACCACTGTCTACAATAATGAAATAACCAAGTCACTGTTAATAGAATTATCTTGCGTGTTATGAAAAGAATTATTTTTAAGCTGTATAAAGAAATGAAGTTCTTTAAAAAGTTCTATAAATTTTGCTTTTATGGAATAAAATTGCACGGTTTGGTTTTAAAAAAATAATAATTAAAGAATAGGGTTAGAAATTAACATCATATATTTTTTACTATTCAAGAAGCGCACACTTCTACACTTTGAGCCATGGTTTTTTCAAAAGTTAGTTTCAATCACAAAACTTCAATGGTTATTGGAAGTGTGATTAAAATTATTTTTAAAAATATTTTTAATTTAAAAATATATTAAAATAATATTTTTTTTATTTGTTATAAATTATTTTTGACATTATCACATGAAAATAATTTAAAAAAACTAAATTTTTTTATTTTAAAATAAAAAATAAAAAAAATTATTATTTTTTAAATATTTTTAAAACACAATTTCAAATAAGATTTTTTATATTAAAATCTCTGACAATTACGAGAAGAAAGAGATAGAAGTTAGGAATCAAAGGAGAGAGAAAGGTCATGGTAAACCATATTTTGACAAATATAAACTCAAAATTGGTGTAAACAATATGACCATGTTTGATATTGTGTTTTAAAAGTACGTCGAAAAAAGATAAAATTTCTATTTTTATTTTTACATTAAATTAAGTTTTTAGGGTGTTTTTGGATCATTTTTATGTGACGATATCAAAAATAATTTTTAAAATATATATAAAAATATTATTTTAATGTATTTTTGAAATAAAAAATATTTTAAAAAATAACTTCAAACACACTTCCAAACAACCACGTAACATCTTGACACGGGAAATTCAATAAAAGTGGTTTGAATTTAATAATTCTTAAAAAATATATCAAAGTTTCATTTGATTTAGCTTTTAGGTTGTAGTCAAATTAAAATTTCTTTCCATTGGAAATTAGGTTATTTGGGTTCTAAGAATAATAAACTCTTAGGATGACTTTTGCTTCTTATTGATTGGTGATTTCCACTGCGCTTGTCTCAGAACATCTAGCATGAAAGCACGCCCACCCCCACACTAAGAACAGCTACAGTTTCTGGGCAGAATATTTAATTAATATTGACATGCATCTGCAATTTCTAGCCAGACAATGACTCCTCGTGGTACACTGGATAAAGAAGATTTTACATCAGATTAATGCTTCTTAATCACACTATCTACATCCTAAAATAAGTTAGCTAGTTACTAAATAAACTGATTAATCCATTCCATTCCAGGAATGTAGCTGTTTTCTGGTTGCATATAGAAAGCATCTTCATATCCTTCCAGCGCGAATTCTCCCAGAAACGGGGGGTCCATAGCCATCGACAGGGGTGAGCTAGGACTCTCAGTGGAAACCCTATCAACATGGTCTGCAAGCCTCTGGATCTCCTTTTCTGTTCTTGAGAGCTGTTCCTTGAGCTTCAAAACCTGCAATTAATGGAGCCGTATGTAGCTTAGTAAATCATGTAAAAAAAAACTGAAAACTGGAATATTGGGAATGTCGACATGTTTTGATATAGGTATACTTGTTCCATCAATCTAGCTTGGACAATGGCCTGCCATTTCTAAAGTGGGAAAGTGCCACGTCCTCGTGGAGGTGACTTGCAGATTGAAACACCTTGTAAAAAAAATGGCAGTATTCTGCTCCTTGTCAGAATTTTGGTTCACTTTTATGATGATTTTTCCTCTGAAACCTCATCCACTACGCTGACTCACTTCGAGCCTAGGGCCCATGCACGTTCGAGAATTAAGAGGCACTGTCTTCTTGTCGAAGAGAGGGAAAGTATATTTTAGCTGTTCAATGTTGAGTAAGGAAGTGAAAGTTGTTTTCATTTTCATGATATCATATCATTAATCAAACCGAGGGAAGTACAAGTACGTGGCAACAAGAGAATAGTGTTCCACGTTATTATTATTAATTTATTATCTTTCTGTTTAGAGACTCGAAATAGAAAAATATAAATCCTATAAATATGCAGGGAAGCATGTAAGAGAACTCCAATTGGGAGTCCTAATTTTATCGTCTTGTATGAAAACAATCAACAACGTACATGAGTCTACTTTTATTTTATTTGGTGTTAAATAAGATAACCTTAAAGAAAAACAATTTCATCAAGTAAATAGTTTCACTAATTTAAGTTGAGTTCTTCATCTGTAATATACTTACGAAAGAAAACAGTAAAATAGAAAACTTGATCAAGCAATTAGCTATACTCGATTACTTCCATGGTGTGATAAAAGAAAAGGAATGGAATAATCCAAATCACTGCGCCTTAATAAAGTACCATTTTCTTAAAAACATACAGAGAAAGCTAGAGAGAGATTGACCTCGGATTCAAGCTGGCATTTCTCGACAACTATGCTCTCATGGGCTGTCTTCAACTTCGTGTATTCCTCCTCTAGCTTCTTGTTCTTCCACCTTGCCCTTCTGTTTTGAAACCAGACCGCAACTTGACGAGGATCAAGCCCCGAATCTGCAGCAAGCTTGTCCTTCCTCTCGGATTCCAGCTTATGTTCATTGCCAAAATTCATTTCGAGGAAATTAAGTTGCTCAGCACTGAGTTGCCTCTTCTTTGCGCCACCACTACCATCTCCTGTGTTCTTCCTCCGCCTTCGTCGTGGTTTAGATTCACCTAAACACATATCATCAACTTATTTACAAGTTCATGATGATCAAAACACAAGAAATTGTGATTTCTTTTCTTCTTTTTTGTTTGGCTGCTTGGTTTTCATGAGTCACTAACCTTGTTTTGGAACCATTTGAGTGTATACAGCGGGGTACAATTGAGATATGAGATCTCCAACCTTGTGATTCATGGTGGTTGTCTTCCTACTGGTTCTCGCCTTCTCTTTTCCTCTTATAGCCCACTCAAGATAAGTATGGTGGTGCTGAAGAGTGGACAGCCTAGAGAAACATGAAGGCTCGTTTTATAAGAGGGCTGAGTAGGACTTAAATGGCTGTTTGTCAAAACGGACTTTAGAAAAAAATAAAAAACTTTGGTGGTAAGGACTTTAGTTTCCGTGGTAATTTCAACAATGCCATTCATGCACCTGACCAAAATATAGGTTAAGGAAAGTGTCAACATCCCTCTAAAAGTGTCAACAGTTACAATATTTGTAGCTTGGAAAAATAATCGATGCAAGTGAATAAAAAACTATATATGCATATATATATATATATATATATAGGAAAACATGATTAATTTAAATGAGACTCTACATGAAATTAACTACTCTTGCTAGATGGAACAAAGAACAAAAATACAATCACTTTATGTTCTCACAATTTCTACCAATTTTGTAATTTGGATAATATTTATTCACAATTATTCAGTAATGGAAAATGGGGTGTTTGGGAAGCACTCCAAAAATATTTTTTGAAAAAAAATTGTTTTCATTTTAATGTATTAATGTATTGATATAAGAAAAAAAATTAAAAAATTATTTAATATATTTTTAATTAAAAAACAATTGGGACTTCAATTATAAAAACTCTTTGACGTGTGTGATGAGCCATTAATTATATTAATTGGGCATTTACCCCATCCCTAGCTATGGCACGCAATAGGTTTGGTCTAGGCTTTCCTAATTAGGTAATTAGTGAAGGATGAAAGGGTGGTGAAGAAATAGCTCCCACACACTATCTCGTAATTTCCTTATGGTTTGAGATCCCAAACCTGACCACGAACCACCTTGAAGTTTTAATAATGGCCTCTCGATTTGGATATGATGCCTGTTACCTTTCTTGTCCAGTTTGGTGGTATTCTCCTCTCCCCATGTCCGACCTCACCAGCCAAGCCGCACTCTTTTATCTTAGCTATATATATATTTTTAATTTAAACTATAGAGGCTCGAGATCAGTGAAAATATAAAATTATTTATATATATAAACATGAAGTTATTATACATCAAAAGTCATTTATTTGAAATCATCAATGCAAATATAATTAGTGTTTGTTTTATGAAGTGAGCAGAGAACTTACGATCTGTACATCAAGTCTCAAGTTTGAGGCATAACGTGTATTTTTTATAAAAATCTAAGACAATTAAGATTTTACTTACTAACTTGAGTCCATAAAATATGATGGAGTTTTCTCATATAAAAAAAATATGCACATGATATATCTCATGAAATGCATGTTTTATGTCAAGTGTATCACGTGGCAACATCTTTACTAACAAACACTCTCATAAAAAGATTCAACAATCCATGTGATAATAATTTAACTATATGATTTGCAAATATAAAAATTAAAAAGAATAATAAAACTTTATCATTCTAAAAAAATAAACCATAATATTACACTCTTTCACCATAATTTTTGTTATCTTAATTATGTTTTTCACTTTTTTGTACTCTTACATGTCGAGTTTCATAAAGGGGAAATGAATAGCAAATAAAAAAAATTATATAAGAAAAGCAATAACTTAAAATTATTTGAAAAAAAATAATTAATTTGTTTTTCAAAAATCCTTTCTTTTCTATCATTATCCTTTATTTAAAAAAAAATAGCAATTTTTCTATGTCATGCATTTAATAAAAAAAAAGTATCAAGAGGAAAATAACACTGGAGTAGCTTTATGTGAGTGTATCAAAAACAAGTTTCAAAGGAACATAGCAATAGCATTTTGACACTAAATTTGAGCTTATTTTTTTTTAATAAAATGAGAACAATTAATATCTTTCTCTTTTTTTTTACCATTTCAGCTACTCTCTCATCTCTCAAATTTAATTATTAAAATATGAGTAAAATAAAATTTGGAATCATATATTAACTGTAATATTTAAAATTGATTGAATTTGAAACAAATAGAAAATCACAATTCAGTCAAAATATACTGAAATTAAGAAGAACATATATTTTTTATTGATGTCAATGGACTATTGATGTGGACATTCTTGAGCTTGTTAAATTAAAGAAACTGTTAAGAGTAATTATGGAGATGGCTGAAGCTGAAGCTGAGGCTGAAGCAGAAGCGGAAGCCGAGTCTCGGATGATGGGCTTGGCAAGCTGATAGATTAAAAAATAACGAAGTGAAGAAGCTTCTTTCTTCCTAGCTCGTAGAAAAGAGGTGTGTGTGAGAGAGGAAGACAAGTTGCCCAAGGAAAAGGCACATGGGCTGCCACTAATCACCTCTACGCGTCTCAACCCCAAGAACTCACGGAGGGGACCACATAACCTAAAATCCACGTGTAACTCTTCTGTTGCTGTAGACATTCTACTACGGCACATGCCCGCCAATAGCACCTCTCTTTTGTTCACATTTACCACAGCTAACCGCCATAAATTAGTTACCACCATATACATAATTACATATATATGGTCTTCTTTTTTTCTTTTTCTTTTTTTAATGTTAGTGTTCGGGTCCATTTATGTATATATTAACTAATTTTATGTACTCTAAAATTAATAATCATATATTTGCACATATATGCTTTGTCAGCTTTTCCTAAGGTTTATTCTAAATGCATGCACTCGTAAAATCTTTTCCATCTTTCTAATAATATTTTTTCATCAAATTAATAAATACTAACATTAAGTCCTAGTCGACAATATTATAATAGCTTGCATATTAGGTCGATAAATAAAAATATTTTTATCCCATATCAGATAGGTATGATATTTTGTGAGGGACATCAAATTAATTGATTTGAATATTTGTGGCACTACTAGAAAATTGACAAACATAAATGGAAGTAGTGATAAAATTTTAGCCATGTGTAAATTTTATTTTTGAAAATTCCTCATATCAAGTATACAAAATTATTGTTTTTTGGAACATATTTTTTAAATGTTGTTTTTTTTATTTGGTATTTTGATGTAGTATATGTAGTTTGATTTGTGTGTTTTCTTATTCTAAAAGCTTTTTCCATATAAATTTGTTATATGGATGTATGATTTGTACATATTAGAGTTTGTTTAAAACTTTGAAAAATAATATTTGTTGTAATTTAATGAGTTTGAGTTTGATTTTGTTACCTAGTGTTTTGTGATGAAATAAATAATGACTTATTTAATTGGTATATTTTATGTTTTATATTTTTATCAATTTTATTGTTAAGATAAAAATTTCAGTAAATGTGGAGGAATTTGATTATTTTTTTTTGAAAATTGATAATGATTTAAGGATACAATTAAAATAAATTGAGTAAGTTTGAGTTAAACTTAGGTACTAATAATTTGTTTAGTTCACATTATTAATTAATACATGTTGTCAACAATATTCTATATAAGTTTCATATAATTAATGGATGATTATTTTTGGATAAATCAAGTTTTACTTGAAGGGTGGTGCATGATGGATTATTATAATGGAGTCTATGATTTTAATAAATACATGCCATCTAATTCAAAAAATATTAGTGTAGATTGTATATATATTTATGTAAAAGCTGTAGAAATTGAAAGTTTATTGATTCAAATATTGTATAGTTTATTTTATTATTATAATTCAGTTATTTTTTTTTTAATTTTAATGAACTAATTCTTTTATAAATTTCATGTGCAAGGAAACTTCTTACCTGGATAAGGATGACGATGCTGTTGCCTGGAGGATTTGAGAGAATCACAAAGTAATTAGGGAAGATTAAATTCAAAATGTTATTTTAATATAAATGTTAAATTCTATTTTTTTTACAATCTTAACTAATAGCTTAATTCGACCATATATGCTGCATGATTTTTGACACGAGGAGTAAAAAAACAAAAACTTAACAAAATATATTTTTCAACTTTCTTAATTGACAGTTTTTGAACAAATTACACGTGTTTTGAGGACGTTGTCATATGAGGAAGAGCATTGATTGGGGTTTGATTTGAATCATAATTCAAGCAAGCCCTGATTTTAACAGTAGTGTTGTTAATTTCATTTTGTGTTTGGCTGAAATGATCAAAATATTTTGTATTAGTTAAAAAAACAAGATAAAATGGTGAAGTTTTTTATTTTTTTTTATCTCGTTTAAAATTTTAGCCTATTCCTGGTTTTGTTCTGCCCGTTTTGTTTCGGCAAATAATATTTTTTCAAAAATAATAAATAATTTTACAATATCAATCATATCTCTTAATCTAACCGTTAGATTGAGATGAAATTTTACGAGGAATCTCTTGACATATTTATATATATTATGTTTAAAATTTCAGAGCAATCAAAGAATGTAATGACCTTATGAGATTGATGATGACATTCTCGTAATATTATACATGCTCATAATTTTGTTCAGGAAAAATCATTTTATTGTGTTTTTTTTTAAGATTAAATTGCACAATTCTAATAATTTTATTTTTGGATTTGAACTATTTTTTTTAATTAACATATTAATTATATATATACATAAACAGTACAACCCTAAAATGGTATACCGAAACATTCCAAAACCGAAACATTCTGTTCCATTTGAAAAAACAAAACACTAACCAAAACAGAAATTACAACCTTGCCTAAAACTAGAAAGAGTAAGATTTTTAAATATAAATCCAAAGCTAGGAGGAAGCTTCCTTCATTTTCCAAAAGGAGGGACCGATTCTCTAGAAGGAGGGGTAATTTCTAAATCAAGTTGGATGACAAACCAATAAAGATAAGCCGGTGGTTAGTTTTGTAGGGTTAGGTATAGGATTAAAGTAATGGGAAGAGGATAAGGATGGAGCTTTGCAAGAGTTGAAACAGAGGGAGATTCTCACAAGTGAATTGTGTCCTACTCCTTGGACTTGTGATGCGCATGGTATGGTCGGGGTTCCTTTTGTCTGCTTTCGATGGACATTTTTATAATCAAACGAAGAGACTTAAACCAATGGGTGTCATTTTCATCCCAACAGTCTCAGCTCTTGCTTCCCTATCTCCCAACTTCCTTCCTCGCCATCATAAATAAATAAATAAATAGATTTCCACTTTTGATTTGGCTAATCAAAAACGTCCCCTTAATTATGGAAATTTAACAAATCCCAAAACATCTAAAAGCTTCAATCTGTCAACAAAACTCTCTCTCTCTCGATGTGGCCTCCCAATTTTTCAGTTTTTATTGGATATATGTGTGTGAATTGCAGAGATGCTATGTAGTTTTCAACCTGTAATAGCTCCTGTCCTTGTATATCATGCGTTGTAGTAGCTACATTGAGAGGGAGAGGGAGAGGGGGAGGGGCATTATTCTTATAGCGACCATGGTTCATAGGCATTTGAAATGACTTGGTGCTCTAGAGTTAGATATTTTGCTTCTTTTA
The DNA here is from genome assembly GCA_029030765.1 of Salix suchowensis. Taxonomy (NCBI): domain Eukaryota; kingdom Viridiplantae; phylum Streptophyta; class Magnoliopsida; order Malpighiales; family Salicaceae; genus Salix; species Salix suchowensis. The sequence continues at coordinate 11,002,969 of CM054984.1, read as the reverse complement.
TTTAAATAACACAAGGATAAAAAATCTAAAATTAAACTTAAGAAACTAAGTGGTCGGTCTTTCACTCTTCATTCAACTATGTATAGAAATAATGTAATCAATGCCCTTCCAAGACTAAATCATTGAATTGACTTTTGAGGCTAATGCAATATTTTTATATTGGTTTATTGAATATTATAAAAATGATAGGGACAAATCGATTTTTTACAGGTTTTTAAGCATACTATAATAATTAAATTACTCTTGAAAACAAAGTTTTTTTTTAACTCGCATATAGGGACTTCTTAGATTTTTACGTGTTTAAAACACATTAAAATAATTAAATTACACTTGAAAACATATATTTTTGAACTGGCATCCATGTGTTTTTTTTTATATATATTTTGATCCTATTTTTTTTTATAATAAAGTTATCCTATTGTCTTAGTTATATTAACATTGAACAATTTAGTGTTTGTAACTTATCAAAAATATTGTTTATAAACCAAAAGCTTGTTGACACATGTCATGCCAACATGGATTATGCCCATACCTTCCAGGTAGTACGTTAGGGCCTACTGGCAAAGGGATGTGTACAACGCTGATTGTTTTATGCTATTATAAAATATACATGTTTCTGATTTGAACTCGAGATTTATTATATAAATTATAAGTTCTTTATCATCACACCACACCCCTTAAAAATGAAATTTCTTCGCATCCAAAAAAATAATACGTGTAATGTTTTTTTAAGATCAAAAGTCAACTTTTTGATGGAGTTGGGAGTGGTGCATGAGCTCTTCTAGGTGGTGGGGTGTGAGTTAGTGAAAGACTAATGACGTGATTTTAATAAATTATTTTTCATTTTCATCCTTCAACATTTGATTCACCGGCAATTGAACTTCATATTTTTTCTATATTGTTATTTTATTCTCATTTAATTTTTGTTTTATTATGAAATATTACCATTAAAACCTTTTAAAAATACTTATTCAGTCTCTTTTGAATTGACAGCGCATGCTAATATATATTATTTTTGTTTAAGAATACTACCATCATTTATACATTTTTTTTGTAATGAAAAATTCTAACCTAGCCGTGGCATTTCGTAGATCACCTATCGAGCGGAGCATCTACGCAGGCTGCTCACGCACAATAATAACATCATCCCCGGACACTATGAGTAGAGTAGGTCCTCAAACTCTCCAATGCCAACACGATCAAATTGCATGATATGGATCGTGAGTGCTAATCAATGTCATCCCATTAAATATCTCAGCCTCGAATAAATTTTGTTTGTATTCCATACACTATATTCTTCCTTGTCCCCCCTTCCTCCCACCCCAAATCCTTCACGCTTTCTGCCCTGATGAACTGTTTGGTATTTCGTTTTATGAATATTTTTGAAAAAAAATTAATTTTTTTATTTATTTTAAATTAAATTTTTTGATGTTTTTAGATTATTCTCATGTGTTAATATCAAAAATAATTTTTTAAAAATAAAAAAAATATTTTAATGTATTTTTAAACGAAAAACACTTTAAAAAACAATCGCAACCACATTTCAAAAAAGTCACTATACTACTCGTCAAACTAAAAATAAAATAAAATAAATTGCACGACTCTTGTATATTTAATAGCTTGTGCCTCAACCCCCTTGAATTCCGGCTTGATTTAGGCCATTACATGGGTGGCATGCAAGTTGATTTTATTAAATGTAGCTCTACATTCAAGACTCATTCACCTCCATGTCAAGTGAGCCGCAGGCCAACCAACGCGCGGGGGAGGTAAAACCTACACAGATGGGGCAGGGAAATGCAATGAGAATTGGCGAGAAAAGAGAAAAATGTTGCAACCTAACCCCCACCTCACCCAATGGTAATCTTGATGGAATAGTCAAGTACTTGAAAAGAAATCCAATCTACACGGAGAGCAGGAACACGTTGCTCGTTGTCTTTGGAGCGCAAACCACAAGCTTGTCATCTTCACTAAAGCTAAAGAACACGTTCACATATACACCACCTAATTAGGTGCACACAACAAATATCTAACGGGCAATCCGTTGGTACAAGTTTGATACTTAGAAAAATTGTTTTTTAATGTGGTTTCAGATTTGAATTTCATAGATACTTATATGACAATCAAGAAATCTCGCCAGCAGCTAAGTTCTTATCTTCTTTTGGGTTTAATTGACAATCAAAGATTCTAAACTTTATTAAAACCTTTGAGCTATACCACATAGTTTAGTATATGACTACTTATCATAAAATGTACGGAAGTAGGATGGTGGACAAGTGGGTATACTTTGCCATTCCGTGGTCCGTGCCTTTGTGCCATTGTTTGTTTTCTTCTGAGTGGCACGCTCTTTTAGTTTTAACAGGTCCTTGTGTGGGAATTGCCCTTGCTAACTTTAGCACATGTCAGCCACCGTAATATGTTAATAATTTTGTAACTAATTAATGACTGTAATTAATAAACATCTTCTCTTGATGATCATTGATGTAGATGGTTCTGTGCATACAGCACGTGTTGGCTCAAGATGAGGCCTCGTGTAGTTTTGATCATGGATTCATGCAGCATTTCTTGAGTGCTCTCTCAGGTGTTCTTGGTCCAAAGACGATGGCACGGTTCCTTTCAGTGCTCAGTGGCCACGACTGGTGTACTTTCATGGGTTCTTAAATGTGAGGGAAAATGGTGTTGGAAAGATGAATAAGCAAAAAGGAAGCATTGCCTCATTGACTAGTTTCTTTCATAGTGTTGGAATTTTTGCCAGATAATGAAAATGTCATCTAACACAAGACAACTGACTTCACTTGGTGGTGATGGCCCAGAACACCCAGCCATGTAAATTTTAGTACAAAAAAGTTGGGTCAAAATCCAACCACAAGTAGGGTTAAATAGCTCAAATAACAGTTCACACAAGGAGAGTTAGCTACAGTAGAATGAACAAAGAAAACACTCACACAGAAAGAAGGTAGGACAACCAGACAGGAGCAAAAAATGACCGGTGAGCAAATCAAGAGAAGAAAAAAAATAGAGAAAAGGAAAGAAAGGAAGAATTGAACATTGAAGCCAACTTTGATCACACTATTGAAAAGATCTCGTTGAGATGATTTCAACCATATATAGAAAAGTTATCATCAAATAAAAGTTCTGTTAAATAAATAGAGCCTTAGAGCCATTATTCTTGTTTTTAACTACAAATAGGAATTGTTATAGTAAGTATCCAAAAGATAGATTGTATTATAGCTAGAATTACATTGTACATTTTTCTATTTAAATCCCTATTATAATAGCAATGAAATCAATTCATTATACAGAAATTATTCAAATTTGATTTTTTACATGGTATCAGAGCGAATTCCGAATTTCTTTTGAAATCGTATTTTTTTCTCTGGTTTCAAAACCCTAGAATTTAATCTCTACAGTACTTGTTTGTTCATCGGAGTTACTGTTCATCGGAATTAATGTTCATCACTGCCCATAAACCCATCGAAAGCCAATAAATTCATCACTGCCCATAAACCCATCAAAAATTAGCACCCAAAAACCCAAATATTAGCACCTAGAGACTCAGAAAATTAGCACCCAGAAATCCATTCAACCCAGTCCCAAACACATTCAAACCATTCACCAGAAACCCAGAAAAACACAACAACACAACAATATGGAAATTAACCCAATGATTACCTCCCCTCCAATGACACAAATCGTAGTCCATCAGGACAACTCTCCTCTTCCAACTAGAATTACATTAGACGAAACAAATTACTCACTATGGAATCAACTTATGAAAATGCGAATCGGTGCAAGAAATAAAGGTGGGTACCTCATTGGCGAGACAAAGAAAACCGACCCAACCGTCACGAGAAGAGAAGCTTGGATTACTGAGAATCACCGAGTCAAAAGTTGGTTGATTGACTCGATGGCCCCACAGTTGAAGCAACGGTTCATACGGCTACCCACAACGACAAAGATTTGGGATGCAATGGCCCAAACATTTTACGACGGGCCAGATGAGACTCAAAGTTTTGAATTGAATCAAAAATCCTTCTCTACAAAACAAAATGGCCAACCATTACCCACCTACTACAACGAGTTGCTTTCCATCTTCCAAGAAATTAACCATCGAACCCAGTCATAGGCCACCACGGTCAACGTCGTGGTTGAGCTTCACTCAGCCATGGCGAGGCCTCGAGTGCACATCTTCCTTAGTGGTTTAGACCCCGTATTTGACCAGGTGCTGGGGAGATTTTGAGGAAACAGCCAAAGCTAGAGCATGCTTATGCGTATGTCCGGTAAGAGCATCAACAACACCAGGCGATGGGCGGAGGCACGGAGGTCAGCTGCGGTGGAGGGAGTCGCACCACCACGAACCCATTTCTGAAGGGTTAGTGATGGTGACAGTGGCTCACAGACACAGTCAGCCACGCCCCTCGGGTTCATGGCAGTCTAAGAACTGGGAGGGACAAATGGTGTTATATAGGGAGAAAACCAGGAGGTTGGTTTGTACCTATTGTGGAGAATCAGGTCACTCGTAGCAACGATGTTATCAAATTATAGGTTACCTAGACTGGTGGGATATTCAGAAAAAACCTCGAAAATATATAGGAAAACCTATGATAAATCTGATAGACACGGAACGAGTACAACCCACAACAAATATGGTCCACCCAGGTATCATCAGAAAAACAATTGCACACTCTATTATTACTGAAAATAGTATGTGGATTATTTATACAGGTGCATCCAATCACATGGATAAAGATTTTGATAAATAATCTACCATAAACCTTTCTCATGGTCAGCTATTTGCACTATTAACGGTAGTACCTCCGTTGTTATGGGAGAACGATCTATAATTTTGACTGACACTATAACTCTAGACATTGTTCTTATTATTCCATTTCTTGCATATAACCTCTTGTCAATTAGTCAAATGACTACTGCTCTTGCGTGCATGGTAACATTTTGACCTTTGTTTTGTGTTTTTTTAGGAAATTCTAACTTGGAAGATTCTTGGTTATGATGTTAGATGAGACAACTTATATTATTTGAATTTAATAGAAAACAGGGGGTTAAAGCTAGGTCACGCATGTCATACTAGAAGTAAGGATCGAGCTTATGCTCTCATATGGTTATGGGATCAACGACTCGAACATCTTTCCTTTAGGGTACCTTAAAAAGTTACAACCATATTTACTTTCGAGTTTAAGTAATTTGGATTTTTAGTGTGAAGTTAGTGAAACTGGTAATATGCCACCGTATTTCCTATTTGCCGAGTTGAATAAAAGTGTAAAATCATTCGCAATCATTCATTCGGATGTTTGGGGTCCTGCAAAAGTTTCATCTTTTTCTAATTCACATTATTTTGTTACATTTATTGATGTGTACTCGGATGACTTGGATATCTCTTCTCTGAAATAAAAGCGATGTTAGTGCAGCTTTTCAGGAATTTCATAAAATGGTGATCACTCAATACCAACATCTGATTCGTATACTGCAATCTAACAATGGTACAAAGTTTATGGATCAGGTGTTAGGTACATTCTTGGGTCACCATGGAATTCGACACCTAACTTCATGCACTTATACTCCACAGCAAAATAGATTGGTAGAACAAAAAAATCGACAGATTATAAAAGCGGTATGGGCCTCCCTGTTTGGAATGAATATGCCTAATTTCTATTGGGGTGAGGCAGTGAAGTCAGTTGCCTACTTGATTAATCGCACATTGTCTAGTGTGCTCAATTTTTAAACTCCTCATTAGAAAATGGAATCTCTACTCTTCGTCCCTCATTTACCAAATCTTGAACCTAGAGTATTTGAATGTACTGTCTATGTTTATATACATAAAGTTTTGCGGGGTAAACTTGATCCTTGTGCTAAAAGGTGTGTATTTATCGGTTATTCAGAATTTCAGAAGGGGTATCGATGTTGCAACCCCCAACACCCAAAGTTGCATGTGACCCTGGATACCTCATTTCACGAGTTGGAACATTACTATTCAGAGAGAGTTTCTGAGACGTCTCTTCAGGGGGCGAGAAGCAATGAAGAGAACGACGACAATTTATTTGAATGATAGGAAAACAGAGGGATACTTGAAAATTTCTCATAGAAAATAGGAAAAAAAGATATAGTACTACAGGACGATATACATTTAGAATTGAGCATAGACCAGAGTGTCCTTAGCAATAACCCCCCTCGACCTTAAGAGTTGCCTACGTCTACATCAACCGAAGAATCAACCCAAAATGTTCCTCCTCAGGTAAACCCAAACCTTATTCTTGATGAAACTAACGAAATTCTTGTCCATGTAGAAAATACAGAAAACAAATATACATAAAGGTCGAATAGAGGAGTCCTAAGAAAACATTATGAACCTGATCCAAAAACCAAGACAAAATACCCAATCAATAATTATGTATCTTCCCATAGGTTGTCAGAATCGTATGCATTTTATATTAATCAATTATCTATTATATATATTTCTAGTAATGTACAAGAGGCATTAACAGATCCAAAATGGACTAAGGCAGTAAACAAAGAAATGGAGGCACTACAGAGAAATAACACTTGGGAGTTGTGTACACTACCCAAAAGGGAAGAGGATTGTTGGTTGCAGATGGGTGTTCACAGTCAAACTCAAAGCATATGGTTGTATTGACAAGTACAAAGCAAGGTTGGTTATGAAGGGGTATACATAGAAATATGGAGTAGATTATCAAGATACCTTTGCCTCGGTTACAAAGATCAATACTATCTGTATTCTCATATCCCTAGTAGTGAATAAAGACTGGGTCTTGCAACAGTTTGATATCAAGAATGTCTTCCTCAATGAAGACCTTGAAGAAGAAGTGTACATGGAGCTACCACCTGAAACTAAACACAAGTCCTTGATTGAAGTTTGCAAATTGAAGAAGATATTATATGGTCTTAAACAGTCACCCTGGGTTTGGTTCAAAAGGTTCTCTCTATAATAGAGGAATTTGGCTATAAACAAAGCAACTCGGATTATACCTTGTTTATAAAACACGGAGAAGGTAGAATTACGACATTAATTGTGTATATGGATGATATGGTTCTAACAGGAGATGACATAGAAGAAAGAATAGCATTACAACAGTTTCTGGCATCCAAATTTGAAATGAAAGATCTCGGACAACTAAAGTATTTCTTAGGAATTGAGGTCTCAAGGTAAAAAACGGGGATATGTCTATCACAAAGAAAATATATGCTAGACTTGTTAACACAAAATGGAATGATGGCGTGCAAACCTGTTGACTCTTATGGAGATGAATCATAAGCTTGGGGAATCGAAAAAACAGACACCAACAGACAAAGGGCGTTATCAGCGGTTAGTGGGGAGACTGATATATTTATCTCATACTAGGCCGGACATAGCCTATGCAATAAGCGTGGTAAGTCAGTTCATGCACTCACAAGGAGAAGAACACATGAAAACAGTATATTGAATCTTAAGATACTTGAAGAGTGCACCGGGGAGAGGACTACTTTTTTTCAAAAAAGAAAGTTCATAAGATTAAAGGGTATACAGACTTAGACTGGGCAGAAAATCACATTGATAGAAGATCAACATCAGGTTACTTTACTTTTGTAGAAGGTAATATCATCACATGGAGAAGTAAAAAGCAGAAACTAGTTGTAGATCAAGTGCAAAGGCAGAATACTGAGGTGTGGCTTATGGGGTGTGTGAGTTACTATGGATTAAACATGTATTACAGAACTTGGAAATTGATTATGGAACACCCATGGATCTACACTGTGATAATAAGGCAACTATCAAAATTGCACACAATCCGGTGCAACATGATCATACCAAACAGATTGAAGTCTCAGGATCGACACTTCATTAAGGAGAATCTTGATCGAAAAATTATACAATTACTGTTTGTTAGGTTTGAAGATCAACTGACCAATATGCTCATAAATGCAGTCTCAGGAAGGGTGTTTTATGATGCAATTGACAAGTTAGGCATGATAAATATCTTCACACCAACTTGAGGGGGAGTGTTAAATAAATAAAGCCGTTAGAGCTGTTATTCTTGTTTTTAACTAAAAATAGGAATTGTTATAGTAAGTACCAAAAGATAGATTGTATTATAGCTAGAATTACATTGTACATTTTCCTATTTAAATCCTATTCTAACAGCAATGAAATCAATTCAATATACAGAAATTATTTGAATTCAAATTCTTACAAGTTATCATCAATTTCGTGAAAATACCACATTTTCCAACACAATCTATTGTAGCTTGTTCATATGTTAACACATGTATTACACATTACTAACTTCTTTCCTTTTTTCTCCATTTCAGTTTACTCCTCTAAAATTGTCTAGTTTAATCCTTCAATCTACTTAATTGAATAACTTGTAAGGGATAAGTGATGAATATTTTATGGATTCATACTCTTGGTCATTCAAACTATTTGATTATTAAGTTTTTATGCAGCCTACTTGCCATTTGTTGAAGCACACGCTTTGTCAATACAGTGTCGAACACGCTTTGTCAATACAACATCGTATGATCACATGTAGATGCCTACTTGTCTCACCTATAAACATTTATCTATCTCACTAGTGGATGAGACACCTACCCTTCTAGCAAGACGCTTATACAACTTGTTTTGCTTTATGCGATAATTTCACTTGATTACGGTGTATAAATATCTTAGGTCACTAGATAATAAGATTATGGAACATAAAACACAATACATGATGATTATAATATTCAATCTCTTATGATTTTCATTCTCTCCTCTTGGTTATACATTATATTCCTCTTGGGATTTACTAACTTAAAGCATTATAAGGTATCCTCTTCTAAACAAGGACCTGGTTTTCGAGATGGGCACCAACCTAACCTAACCTAAATAAAAATAAAGATAATCCTGTCGCACCCCATCGCGGCGACCCTCCCCGTGAGCAAGGGAAATTCAATGTCGGGGGGATTATCTTTATTTTTGGAAAAGGGAGTCGCCACCTAGTATTATGGTTACTAAGAAACCTAAACTGATCTTTTAGAGATTCTAGGGTAAGGGACCGGTTGCGTAAAGGGAAAGTTTTAGCACCCTTAGTACGCCCTACCTAAGGTAAGCTGCTTGGTGTTTTTGTTTGTCTTATGAATGCTATGATATTGATTTTTCAAAAATATATTGGTTAAATGATGATGATGTATTATCCCCGCTGAATATTTTAGATATTAACCCCTTAGGATTTATTTATCCAAACATAGACAGTGAATAATAGCATATTATCTCCGCCGAATATTTTGGAAATTAACCCTTTTAGGATTTATTTATCCAAATACCAACAGTGAATAATATGAATCGCCAAAAAAAAGTTTTTATAATTTTTTAAATATTGGCCAATACCCTTTAGATTTTACAAACATGTTGTAAAATCCAAAAATGCGAGAAATGATTTTTCTTTGCAAAATTCATGCTAAAATACATTTTTCTTCAATCTCCGAGATAATATATATTTTTTGAAAGATAAGGAATTTTTTAAAGTATGCTAGTGTATTGGACGTATGCACAAAACCACATTTTTTGTTCTAGATATTTTCCAAAAAATATATATTTTTTCATATTTTTTATATTTTTTTATATTATTATATTTATTTACTTACTGGTGGGCTAGACTCCCAGCCCAGCCTGTCTCGGGCTGGGCTGCCAGCTCGGCCTCTCTCAGCTGGGCTACCAGCCTGGCCTGTCTCGGGATAGGCTGCTAGCCCGCACAGGAGCCGGGCTTTCGGCCCAGCTCTGCTTCCTGGGCTCGCGAGCCAAACGGGCTGAAGCTTGTCTCTCTTTCAGGCCAAGCTTCCGACCTCAACGGGCCAAAGCCCATACCCTTTAATGGTCAGGCCGGGCACCAAACCCGACCCGACAGGATAATTAATTCACTCCCGCGAAGAAGATGCACAGTAAATTGCCAAATTTTGGAGTTCGATTAATGGCTTACCTGTTAATATCGTTGTGTAGAGGACGTCGAGGTGAATCTTCTGGTCGTGGTGGTGACGGAAATGGTGGCTGGAATGGACGGGTTGTGTGGCTATCGTCAGGGCTGCTGTGTTTTCTTAACCAGAGAAGGTGGCTGAGCTGCTGGGGTTGATGGCAGAGATGATGGTGATTGTGGTTGGTGCTGAGGGGGGATGGGGATGATCGACGGTGATGGTGGTTGGCCGGGAGAGAGAGAGAGAGAGCTTCAGGTCTGTTATTTTTTAGAGAGAGAGACAAGAAAAAAAAACAAAAGCAGAGAGGAAGAGTGAAGGAGAGAAGATGCGAGGGAATAAAAGATTCAAAATTTTATGTGAAAATTTTCCTTGTCTTCTCAGCTTTTTTTTTTCTCTTCCCTTCTACACCTTTGCTCGTCGGATTTTTATAGCAATTTGCAGGGGTTATCGTTGCACAATAGTGGGCTCTTTCAGCTTGCCAGTGGCTTCGGGCAAGTGGCCTGTCGGCGGCGGGTGCAGGTAACTTGTCGGCGGCGAGGGCAGCGGTTTGTCAGTTGGTGCAAGCGAAGAGGGGCTGCTTTTAGGGGTGAAAGTGCAATTTGATCCTTTGATTTGTATTTGCTCTTATTGCACCTCCAATTGGATTTAAATTTATGATTTTGTGCAATGGTACCCCTGTCCGAATTTCAATATTAGCCTTAACTTTGCACGCTTCTTTCATTTCGGTCCCTTATTTCTGATTTATGCAATTTGACTCTCAATTGATCATTAAACTCTCAATTTGTTCAATTTGGACCCCCGATTGGCTTTGGAAAAAATCAAATTGGTCTCTGAAAATTCCAATTTCATCAATTGAACCCGGATTAAATTTAAGAACTTGATTTCTTATTAACTAAGCCCTTAATAAAAGTAATTTGACCAAATTAAAGTATAATTAAGTCCTTGCGCTTAATTGAATCCTTCAATTGGACCCTAAATTAATTCTCAAATATAATTACACTTTTAAATTGGCCAATGATTAAATCAAGTTAGCCTATATAATTATATCTTTCTCGTTAATTTTAACACAGATTTATCTGATGATAAATTACTTTAACATTGAATCTGCATTTTCCTTCATTTCTGGGCACAAAAGAGGTATGATCGAGCTTTTGAAAACATCCAAAATTTCAACTTGATTTTCCTATCGGCACCAGCCTCTTTATTTATTTTTATTTTTATAATATATATTTTTTCGGGTAGTTTTGGGGGAATGACCCAAAATTGGGTTATGACAATAATATTCAATCTCTTATGATTTTCATTCTCTCCTCTTAGATATACATTATATTCCTCTTGGGATTTACTAACTTAAAGCATTATAAGGTATCCTCTTCTAAACAAGGACCTGGTTTTCAAGATGGGCACCAACCTAACCTAACCTAAATAAAAATTCCTTCAAACCCATTACACAAGCTATAAAAGATCTAAATCAATTTTTAAAGTTTTGTTTTTAAATTCATAAGTTGTGTGTTTATGAGTTGTAAGAAAGCTATTTTATTCTCGTTTTACATCACTAAAAATCCTTTCCATGCATAATGATTTAGAAAATATCAACATGAAAAAGTATTTGACCTCTTCACCATATGTGCACTAACACCTATAGATCTCTAATAAATTTGCATAAAATAAAAGTCATAATAACCAATAAGTCAATAATAATAGTGCATATGGAGGAATGGAAAATGAGGTGTGAAATTATAGAAGATAGAAGAAACATGGATGATAAGTTTATTTGGTAGTATATACATGTTGACTATAACATGATAAATGAGAATTATTTAGTGTTGATCGACAAGTCTTATTATATGAAAGTGAATATTTCTGAGCAATTAGTTTTATATAAAACCTTTATTTGGTATGGGGTTTTCATGTCTCTATAAGTTGCTCATTGAACTCATAATATAGGTAGCACATAAATGAGCTCTTGTATCAAAATGGTTGTAAGAGATTGAGTTGTTTTCTCTATATGGTGTAATAAAAATATCTAGATAATATAAGTAGAATTTGGATAATCCAGATTCTAGTTGTGTAATTAATCATTAATGTAAAGTTAAATGCGATTGTTTGATATGTTTTGACAAACACTAAAAATATATATTTTTTTGAATATGATTATTGTTTTATTAAAAGTTTTGAGGCCAATACTCAAATATGATTTGTATAATGGGTGACATTTAAAATCGCCATTGATTTTTATATGGGTTATTAAGAGAGTAAAAGAATTGATTAATGACCCAAATAGAGAGAACTCTATCAAATGATATAATGATTGTATGGTTTGAATCGTAAAACTATTTTAGTTTAGAATTTAAGTTTCCGTTGTTAATGCTATAAATCATGAGGTGTTATAGTTACCTTTCTAGAGAATGAATTTGTTTTTAAGAGAAAAAAAGAAAAGAAAATAGAACTTTCAAAAGTTGAAAAACCATAAAATGATATCTAGAACCTAATCCTAATGCTATAACATTGGACTATATAAATCAAGAAATAGAATGAATAATTTCAAGTTGTTACTGTTGTACATGACTTTAATCCTATATCATAATGTTTCTTGAGTTTTTTTGTGTGTTTTATGCTCTCTCCTTTCTTCTTTTTAATATTTTTTCATTTTTTATTCTAATATCTACTATTTATATTTGTAAGAATCACTTACAATCATAGGATTTAATTTCTAAGAACCAAACAAATATTGCTGGATTTTTAGGACTACAAATATAGGATTCGATTGAGAATCAATTAAAGATTGTTAGGTTTTTAGAGCATGACCTAGTGGGTCTTATTTGGGGGGAAAATGACTTTCTCTTATTTTTAGTTTATAAAAATAATGTGGTTATAGAGAAAGGGTGGGAGTTTAAATTGGTCTTTGAGTTTGTCTCTGGTTTTTTTTTAATCCTTTACTTTTTTATTTTTCGGTTTTCATTCCATTAAGGTTTTAATCTTGGATTTTCTTATCAATTTCAACCCCAAATAAATTCATTTAAATGTTTGACTAATTATTTCAATTCAGCCCTTTGTTTTTAAAAATATGTGATTTTAATAAATTTGACTTAATTCTTTTCTCTCTCTTTAATTTCACCCTTGATTGAGTTAATTAAACCCTTTAATTTGGCTTTCATTTTGTAGTTTAGTCCTGGGTTCTTTAATTATTTTTATTAAAGCTAAATTAAATATTTTCTACTTAATTACTTTTCAAATGATTTTGAATACACCCAAAAATGTTTGAATACAATTATCCATGAAATCAATATTTTTTTTCTTTTTCCTAAACTATTTTTAAATTTTATTTTAGCACAATGTCAAATAATTTATTATTATTTTGTTTTTTTACTCAATACTTGAAGGTTTTTTCCCTCTTTCTAAGCTTTTATCAAACCTCTTTAAGTTTTTTTAAATTGAAAACGATAAAAAGAATTCAAAAAATGTGGCTTTTAATTTTCCCACAACATTGTTTAAGTCGAGTTTAAACTTTAAACTTTAAACTTTAAAATTTCTCCTGTGTGTTTCCTTCATTCTAGCCCCCCATGTGGAGACAGCCATGGGTTCGCATTCATCCACGTTAGTCTTTTGGGCTTTTCTCTGAATATATTTTAACTCATGTTGAGATCATGATCACACAAACCTCGTCCATTGATTGTTTTGATCATCATCAAATCCAGCTGTCTGCAAATCGATCAAACAAGCAACACCCTGTCATCCATCTGAGTGTTAAGTTTCGTGATTGAACTTAGGTTTAGGATTTCAGAAGATGTAGGCTGCTTGTAAGGGATAGATCCTGTTTCAAAAGTTTGTCCAAGTTTGCTTCTTCTTCTTATTTATCTATTTTTTTTAGGTTTATTTTTTTGTTATTCTCTTGCAATTTGATGTTATTGGGTTAGCCATCTACTTTTGTTTTTTATTTCACCCCTACTGTTTTTAATCTATCAAGTTCAAAGTGTTTTTCAATTTCATCCCTTGGGATTTTTTTAATCTTTCAGACTTGATCCTTCTTCTTTTTATTGCTACTTTTTTTAGATCGTTTTTAATTATTATTTTTGAATTTCATCCTCCTTGAGTTTTTTTTTTTGTCAATTTTTATCTTATTATTTTTGTTGTTCCTTTTTTTATTTTTTATTTAAAAAATATTAATATTTGTCTTCACGATTTTATCCATTAAAATTGAATTAGTTGAGAGTTAAGCTTCTTAATTGAATCTAAAACTAGAATTTTACAAAATTGTAGGTTTTAAAAATTAGACCAGGTTTTGGAGGTTTGTTCGAATTTGCTTGTGTTTTTCTTTTTTTAAGCTAAGGTTTTCTTCTTTTTTGTTTTGGTCTTATTCTTAGTTTTTGCAATTTGATTCTTTTGGATTATCCCTCTATAATTTTATTCCCATTTCGCCCTCGATGATTTTTTTTATCTATAAATAATCTATCAAATTACAAAAGATATTTAATTCCATCCCTATGATGATTTTTTAATATTTTAAAATTTGTATTCATTCTTTTAATTTTTATTTATTGTTTTTTGGATCATTTTATCCTCATTTTTTTAAGCAAGTTTTTTATTAATATTTTCTTTTGCTTGCTTCCATTCTTCAAAATTAAATAAATTTGTTGAGAGTTAAACTTTTTTAATTGAACTTAGATCTAAGATCTCACAAGGTGTAAATTTTAGAGATTAAACTATTTTTTTTTAATTTGATGTTTTTTTTCTTATGCATTAAACCATTTTACTACATGGCTGCTTTAAAGTCGGCACTGTATTTTAGTTTCAACTTTCAACTACCACGCAGCATGTGAAGAAAAAAAGTCAAAAATGTCAAGCCACCACTCTCTCTCCACTTCCGACGCACTAACTAATCACTAATCATCCACTTATAATCAGAAAATTATTTTATAAATTATTTTAAATATAATAAATAACAATTACAAGAGTATAAACCAAATATAATTGATAAAAATGAATAAATAACAGCCAGAGAAACAAGAATTGAAGTTGGTATAAATAGTAAATTCTAATGGACAAAATTCAAAAAACAAATAAAAACATTATATAGCAATAAAAAAAAATGAAGGAACAACTTTGATGTAATTAAAAATAATAAATTATTTTTGAATTTTTTATTTTTTTAAAACAAATATTTCCGCAAATATGTTTTTTTTTTCTGAAAAACAAATTAAATATTTTTTATTTAGCAAACACACGTCATAAGCAAACGGGCCCTCGAGATACGAAAGAGGAAAAAATAAAAACCCCATGCTAAGTGTAACCCTACACGCACAGAGAGACTCTATTTTCTAAATCTCCGATTCATCGTCCAAAAACACTCCCATCCGAATTGGGTTCTAAATGGGAAAAGGAGGGGGTTGCGTTCCGAGTAAGACAAGACAACCGCCAGTCTCCGACGATCCCGTCTCCGACAGGGAAGCCGCACCAATCCCTGTTCACGACGATGAAACTAATAATATGGCAACTACGTCACTAGAGCCGACAATTCCAGCGAAGTTAAAAATCTTTATAGTGTTTTACTCCATGTACGGGCACGTGGAGGGATTGGCCAAGAGAATGAAGAAAGGAGTTGATGGAGTGGAAGGAGTTGAGGCCTTACTATATCGGGTTGCGGAAACGTTGTCTGGTGATGTTTTGATGAAAATGAAAGCGCCGGAGAAAGATGTTGGGATCCCGGAGATTTCGGCGGCGGAATTGGTCAATGCGGATGGTGTTGTGTTTGGGTTTCCGACTAGGTATGGCTGTATGGCCGCGCAGATGAAATCGTTTTTCGATTCGACAGGGCAATTATGGAAGGAGCAGAAACTTGCTGGCAAACCTGCTGGATTTTTTGTTAGTACTGGGAGTCAAGGAGGAGGTCAAGAAACTACTGCGTAAGTCAACAATGCTCTCTCTGTTTCTTTTTCAAGACTCGAAGATAATGCTGTTGCTGTTATCAGTCTAATTTTTACTGTCTAAACAAATCATAATTTGTTTTCCAAGTTTTCCTTTGGATCTCAGTTTCCTGTTTATTCCTTGCTTAGACAACTAGGGAAAGCTAAATTTTGTTTGGTAGGAGGAATAAATTATTTGAATGTGGAAAACATGAGCCCTTCATTCCTGAAGATTTTATACGGGATGTGTTTTTCTCAGTAATTGTAGCATTGATTTGGGCCTCGGCTTAGGTTAGAAAGAATGATTCATGGAAAGTAGAGGTACATAGTCTAGACATGGAAATTTTTTTAGGCTCAAAACAAATGATCGATAGAAAACCGCGGTGGTCTGTGAATCAGTGCAATGAAAACAAATAGAGAAGAAAAGAAAAGAAAGTAGCTGCAATGAAAATGAGGCAAAGATATATCTCAATAAAATCAGAACAAGATATTGCTAAGTGATGTGACAGGGATTTTATGGAGATAGACGCATTTGAAGAATCGACGTTTATGGAGATTGACTGAGCTTGAGTTATCTTTTTATTGGCACTATCGGGTTCTGTTTCAGGGTAGATGTTCTTGCTCTTCGTTCTTGGTATATGTTTTTTGCTTGTCAGAGTGTAAACTTTATGTAAAGATGAGATTGTGCATTCTCGTAAACAAAAAGAAGGTTGGTTTTTCTTTTTATGTGCATCTATTTTGCAATCTCAATGTTTTATGCTTTTGTCTTGATAACTGAGAGAGCCTGGCTTTTGTTCTTAATTCACCTCTGCCGACTCAACATTTGACAGGATTATGATGTTACAGAGATGGTGTTTTGGCTTATTATGAAATGAACTCATCATTTGTAGAAAACCAATATATTAACTATTTTCCATTGCTTTAATCCTCTTGTTTTGGTTGGGGCAGATGGACAGCAATTACCCAGTTGACACACCATGGAATGTTATTTGTTCCTGTTGGATACACCTTTGGAGCTGGCATGTTCAAGATGGACACCGTTCGAGGAGGCTCTCCTTACGGTGCCGGAGTTTATGCTGGTGATGGCTCAAGAGAGGCAGATGAAACAGAGCTGGCTCTTGCTGAGCACCAGGGTAAGTATATGGCTACAGTAGTCAAGAGGCTTGCCCAGAACTGATGACATGTTATAATCTATAGAAATACATTCGTTTCCCAACTTGTCGATTTGAGTGCATTTGTTTGTTGTTAGTCTTGTGTTCTATGTACTATCAGACTTGGGGCATCATACGGGGGTTACAAGTTCTATCCTCACATTTCTACCCACTCCACCCTGTGCAGCAAGCTGTATATGATTCGAAAATATTGAAATACCGATAATTTGTTGGACATTGTTGCTCTGTAGAGTTTATTTTCTTGTTTGATTGAAGAAATCATTGTAATAAACATGGTTTTCAAGCATTTGACTTGCCAGTAGCTCATTTATATCGATTATTATCCAATCAATAACACTGAACTGGTGCTTCTCTTTAGCACTGCCTATAATTTTGGATGAAGGCCCTTTTGTGTCCGCGGTGAAAACTGAGGTTGAAGCCAAAAAAGCATAAAAAATAATGCTTTTTTGGCTTAAAACGCAACAAGCTGCATAGAGATGAAGTTAGCTGGGAGGCCAGAATGTTGAATTTCTGAATGTGGACATAAGAATCTTTGTGAGGCAATCTTGTCCTTGAATGATGACTTGCGCAAATCGGCTTAAAGAATTCTACCAGCTCTTTTATTAGTTAGGGACGTCCTAACCAGCCTAACGTTTGTTGACCTCCATCATGGCCAGTACAGTACTAGCTTGTGTGAAAGGAACTGCCGCATAAGCAAGAAAGTTACAATTGTCCAACCACCTAGCATACTATTTGAAAAATTTTAAAAATATAGTGGTGATTGTTTTTCAAAATAATATTTTGTTATTTTTTTTAATTTATTTTTTGATATAAGTATATCAAAGAAATTCGAAAATAAATTAAAACAAAACAATTTTTTCATGAAAAACAAGTTGTTTTACAGCTCTATTTAGGCAATAAAATTTATTAAAAATGCATGATTAGCCGGAGTGTTTGAAATTATGGTGCAAAATAGTTTTTGGAATAGTTTTTTTGCTTGAAAATATATTATTTTTTATATTAGAACATTAAAACCATTAGAAAACACAAGAAAAAAAACATCAATTTTTTCAAGCTAAAAACATTTTTTTTAAAAAAATAAAAAAGTAAAAGTATAAGCAAAAGTTATGTCAAAGACCGCTTTTTTTTTGAGGTTGTCTGCTCACCTGATTGTGATTCAACAACAACGTCTGGTGAGATTTAACATTGGCCAAATCGGCATTCATGAGAACAATAGGATGTAGCACGTGAACATGGAATAAAGGAATGGCGGACAATGGTTCTTAAGGGATTCTAGATAATGGCGGTTTAGTAACGTAGTTAAAGTTGTTTTTGAAAATATTTTTTATATATAAATATATTAAAATAATGTGTGTTTTTATATAAAAATATTATTTTTGATATTATTAAATATAAATAATCTAAAAACATTAAATATATTTAATTTAAAATAAAAAATAAAAATATTATTTTTTTCAAAAATAACACTATGTGAAAAAGGATTAGTCAATCTTCTAAAATTCTCATTCCTCGCCAAAATAATTATTATATCATGTGCAGCCAGCCAATGCCAAATATGGTAAAGGTGAGTCATGTGAGAGCACAATTTGCAAGTTTCATTGCTAGGATTAAAGAAAAGGGAGTTCTAGATTCTTAGTTCATTTTAATTTTTTGTTTCATTTTGAGATTTTATAGATGGACAATCTAGGGATTAATTAACTATAAGGGTGAAGAACTAATTATGATTTAAACATTGAAGATTATGGAAGAGCAACTTGTATTAAATAATTGACTAAAATGCAAATAAACATTAAAATTAAGAAGTGATCGATCAAAAAAATTAAAAGTTGTAATCATTGGTCAAGGAAAAATAATCAACCACAGGGATAAAAGGTTAACATGATTCACAAAACATTTGTAGTTGCTTGAGTTATGAATGTTATCAATATGGGACAAAATAAATTTGAAGTATAATAAAAAAAAAAAAAAAACTTAGAAGAAGAAACCAAGAAAAGCTAAGAAAAGGCTGAAAAGAAAAGAATGGAATTGAAAAGGTTTACAAGTTTGTAAGTTTTATGTAGTTCATCAAAAATTAATCCTAATATCAAAAGAATTATATATAATTAATAAAACCTAATTATAATAAAATTTGGGCTTAAAAAATACTAACTGATAAAAGTTTAATAAAATAAAGTTCAAAAATAAAGATAAATAAAACCTAATAACTTAATCTTAGATAAGTGTATTCTCCCAATCAAAGAACAATGTGATAGGCTACCCTTCATCATCAATGATCATACACATGCGTAAATTATGTTTTGGGCCCATTATCCATTGACTCTCCTAAAGTCGAAACAACTTGATCATTTCAGGCATAGTTCAAGATAGCTTTAATAATGCTCTCAAAGATTATGATCAAGTTGTTGTGATATCACTCTAGTAATCCAAGTACAATCTGAATATTGTCACCTACCTTATATATTGGGATTCATTTAATTTCACCTTCCTTGAAAAATGCATTTTCTTAATCCAAAATAGCATTAACATGTTCCTTTTATATAAATGATAATGATAATGAGATAAAGGATATCAAAAGGAGCATCATAGGTAGGTTGTGTTTCATATATAATTAGATCTTTCTTGTCAAAAGTAGAGTTAATGTCATAGTTTAATAGTTGTTTAACGATATAATTATTTGATTCAATCATTTACAATACTTTAAATGTTCTAACACTACACACTTGCAATTTATTGTTGGTTTTCAAATAATACCTTTAAGGTTTAATTTGTATACTTCAGCATTAAATACATCATGATATTTATGTAAATCAGCTCAAAATTTATGTTGTTCATTACTTACTTGAATTTACTTTATGATCTCATTATGCAAATTATAGTATCTATATGTAAAAGACTCAATTGAAGTAGACATTTTAGAGTAAAGAGCTATAGAAAGAAGATCTGAAGGTTTTTTAGGTTCATAACTATGAATACTATATGACTAAGGGTATGAGGAAAAACAAAAACTATTTGAATCCTTGGTAGATATATTTCAAACACGACCTAGTAAATTATAATTATCTTCATCTTTATCATCATGCGTTATGGATAAGTAGATATATTTCAGACACGACCTAGTAAATTATAATTATCTTCATCTTTATCATCATGCGTTATGGGTAAGGAGTTAAGGAGCTCAACATATTGTTCTAAACCTTTAAAGTACAAAATGTCTAGCATGATAAGTAGAGAATCAGGTATATCGATATGACAAATATCATGACTATTTTAAGATCAAATTTACCTTTTTAAACAATTCATCTCAAGAGTTGCTTAAAACTTCTTCTCGTCAAAGTAGAATCATTATATTCATCATTAATCTTCTTTTAAAACTCATTTGAATTTATAGTGTTAATTCATTCTTCTTGCATATCCTCTCATTTAGATCATTTAAATCTTTAGAACTGGGTTCATACACTTGAACACAATATTCTTCAACTTCACTTATATTATTATATTCTTAAATGACTAAGGATTTATATGTATAGTTGACTAAGATATGAGTGAAACCTTGATGTTTAGCACACTGAGCCTTTAAACACATCCTATGCATTTCATTGATGACTTGTTTGTCCTTATCTTAAGATTTAGGTACTGGTAAGATTAGATCTATGGGTGGAACATTTAATAAAGACCTATTATTTCTGAAATAAGATTTAAAGAAAAAATTATGAGGATCTTGATGTTTTGTCCATTAACTTTTTTATAAGCAACTCAATATTTGCACTAGAGTATAGGATTAATCAAGAGTAAAAACACTTATAAGCATGACCTCTTTTCTTAAATCATCAGTCAAATCCTTACAAAATCAATGCATTCTATAATCATTAAATTATGTTATATATTCATTGACAATATTGTTCCCTTGCCTAAAATTGTTCCAGTAGTCTAAGAAAAATTCTCTATAAGATTGAAGCAGGTATCTTTCCTATAGTTTTTGCTTCATTTTAGTTCATTCAATGAGGGGAGGGTTACCTCTCCTCTACAAACAATTTTCAACACTCTTCTAGTGAAATTAGGTTTCATTAATGAGTTTCATCTTGACAAACCTAACTCTTCTATTGCTAGACAAATTGTATCAATCTAAGAAGTTATTTATTGTTAAGTTGATGGGAAGGTTAATTTGTTACTATTATGTTTTCTGCCAGTGTTGGACTGGTGTGTCAGAAACATCAATTTTGTAAGATTAACAGTAAAAACAATTAAAAATTATGTTTTAATACCAGGGCTGATAAAATAAAAGTTAAAATCTAATAAAAAAATTAAAGAAAAAATCAAAGAATAAAAAGAAAGAGTTGAAGAAGAGAAAGAATCAATTAGAAAAGTTATAAACCTTGTATGTTTTATTCAATTTTATAATGTCAAAAATAATAAATATAAATAATAGAAACCTAATCAAAATTAAATCTGTGTTGAAAACTCACCACTTGGTAAAACAATTTATAAAATAACATAAACTAAAGCTCCACAATAAAATTTACTAATTTAAACTTGAATCAGCCTACTTAATCTCCCAATTAAAAAACAACAAGTTGGAGTATTTTTTTTTATCATTTATACTCATACAAATGCGTAAAATGTGTCTTGGGCTAAGTGTAGCCTTTAGTTATACTATCTTCTGTCCATGGTAATGCCAACAGTTCGCTTCGAAAGGACACAACACCACCCTGCTCAAGAGTTTTCAGTGATGGTATTTGAATTTGATTAAAGTTATTTTTAAAAGTATTTTTTATTTAAAAATATATTAAAATATTTTTTTTTATTTTTTAAAAATCAGTTTTGAAATTAGTTCACGAAGAAAATTTAAAATAAAAACTTGTTGAATTTTTTCAAGAATAATTTTAAAACACAAAAAACAGTTGTTAATCGTGTATAAGAGACAAGAAGTCAGGCAAAAAGTACATGTACACAGAGTTCAGGGCAGAATGCTGGTACCACTAATAATTGAGAGTTGGTGTATTCATGCCATAGGTCACATGCACCGTCTAGACAAAAAAAAAAGCATCACGTGGAAAGGGCCCCTCTGATAGGCTAGTTTTTCTAAGATGCTCTTTGACCCGCCAAGGCCACAAGAAGCTGACAGTCAGCTGTACTGCCACAGAAAATAAAGAAGATCCTGATTAACAGCAACTATTCTTATATTTGAGCATGCAATGAATCAATGGATGACATTATTTTTTGATTAGCCATAATCAAAAGCACTTGTTCGATTATTGGAACCCGGGAGACGGATGCTAAGCATAATTTCTTTTGTTTTTTGTTTAAATTAAGTTATACAATCAATGGAGGATGGAAGCAAATGCTGTAATAAACATAAACAAGAGAAGGAAGAGTTAACATTTCCACTATCCATATGATCATTCGCTCCAGTCCTTTTCACCACACGAAAATCAGGGGACCTTGAGTCCCTTCCATAGTTTTTTGCTTATCAGCGACTGAGTCCTATAAATTCCGATTCTTGCTAGCCTTCAAAAACTGTACATCTGAAATCTACGATAGAAAGCATCAAATGTGAACTAGAAGTGTTCCCAGGGCTAGTAGTAGCCTCAGGTGAAACCCATGCGATGCGTGCAAATGGTTAAGAAAAAACCAATTATACGGCGCCATTGAATGAACAATGAACTCTACTTGTTGTGGCTACGTTCCCAGGCTAGATCACCAATGGAGGCTTAACCAAGGGCCTTTCCAATTCCAAGTGTGAGATCAAGATCATCCACCCCAATCTCATGAATCCTCTCACCCCTCCCATGGCTTCACCCTACAATTCTCAAACTCAAACTCAGCACCTCTCCCCCTCTCTGCAGCTACCCCCCAGCTCAAACCTCCATGCCTATCAACACCATCCTGAAAAGCACACTGTTGATCCACTGGTTTAACGAGATTAAATGTTGGTGAAGGAGGGGCTACTTGGGGTGCCACCGCCTGAAAACTCACCCAGCGGCCAGAGTCCACAGTAGAGGCATCAGACTCGTCACATTCTGGAATTGTGGCAGGTGCTAGATGGGGCCGCCGTGTAGGACTTGAAGGGGCAGAAGCTGCAAAAAGGGGATGGCGAAACGAGTTTAGGGAGCCATTTGAGAGGGATTCCCAGTCAGCTTTCCGCTTTGAGCTTCTAGATGTAGGGGAAGAGGGTGGTGGGGTTACAGGAGCGCTATTGGATATTCTAAGATGAGGGAGGTTTGTGGGGATGGAAGCTATGTTTCGGAGGAAAGGGAGGAGGTACATGGAGGGATTTCCATCAAAACGAGTAGGACTTGGGAATGAGGATGATGACGGGCTAGCATGGTAGGAAGGTACAGGGCTTGGAAAATTTGAGGATTGTGGGCTTGGTTGAATTGAAGAACATGCACTGATGTTTGTTGGCATGCCAGCAATCTCAGATGGAGGTGGCCTGCAGCCCTGTGACAGTGCACATTACAAGTGTATTACTCGCAGGTGACAAAATTACATAAAAGAAAAGCTACGCACACAGATTTTAGAAGATCATATAGTGCTTTATACTAAAATCATAAATTTCCATCCTAATCAGTTTGATTGCAGTGTGGATGAGATTAATCAGATTAATTTGATGGTTTGATTGACAGTAAAGTACAAATTTCCTGATTACAAGTAACCCACAAATCAGCAGAAACAGAAATCTACACCCATATCAAATTAAAGCAGCGTATAAGGAAAAAAAAAGCACTATCCTGTCTTAACTTTTAACATGAAACGAAGAAGAAACAGTTAAGAACAAAAATATTACAGCAAATGACAGAAATCAAAGTCAATTGAATAAGGAATCAGGGAAAAAAAAACCCAGAAACAGAAACTAATGAGATAAAAAAAAAGATGAAAAGAAAACCCGATAAGGCTACCTAATTAAGCGAAAAATCCACAAACAAACTACTGCATGCATGTACAGATCTATAAATAAAAATCCATTAAAACAAAAACATAATTTAAAATCAAACAAACCTTGCGATAAGTGGTACCATCTTCTTCAACAATCCAACCAGCTTCATCACAAAGAGCTTTCAAGACTTCATTATTATCACAGTGTTTTGGTAACTTGTAATTCCCTTGAGTCCTAAGTCCTGTATAGATCTTGGCAGCTATAGCTCTTCTCCTTCTTTCTCTTCTCTTGTTATTCTCTCTTTCTTTCCACGTTGGTAACCTCGCCGAGGATCCACCGGTTGTCATTTTCCCCAGTAAACCCTCCCTCCCTCCCTCGCTCTCTCTCTCTCTCTCAAGTCCTTGTTTTTGTGTTGCTTTCTCTCTGTAGACTCTATGTTTTGGGTGTGATTTCTCTCTCTTTGTCATAAAGACTCTTCCTTTTTCTTTCTTTATTACTGAAACTTTTTTGTATGAAAGTATACTGTTGCTTTGATGCTCCTTTAGATTCCTCTTTTTCACACTTCTGATTTAGGGGACTTTATTTATCGTTAGAATATTTTATAGGGGAAAATTCTTTTACAAAAAAATTTTGTTTATTTTTTTTTAAAAAAAATTGTTTGTTCATCGTAGAATATTTTACAAATTAATCAATATAGGTGAAATAAGTTCCAAGTTTATTGAAAAAAAACTACCTTAAACTTATCAAATTTCATAAAATATTTTATAAATAATAATTTATTAATAATTTCATCCAACAATTTCAAATATCATATGTTTCACTCCTATCGTCATCTCATCACCACTATCTCTTTATTTACCATCATCACCACCATCATTTTATTTTATTATTATTTTCATTTCACCATTATTAAGGTTGTCAAAATCACGATTTTAACATGACAAGAAGGCGCTTCTGAAACTCAAATTGTAAAATTATACCTGAATTTTTCCGTACAAAAATCATAAAATCACAGCTAAAATCATGTAGGTAGAAAAATCATAAAATCGTAAGTAAAATATTTATAAATACAATACATCATAATTATGGTCATAAAACTTCATTAGTTAAGGTTCATACATGATTTAAAATAACTTAAAAATACATCAAGTTTATCAAGTCTATTGCCACTAGTAGTTTTTTTGGATGTCATTTCACCGAAATAATAAATGTGTCCATGTTAAGTTTCACCCCAACATACACATAACAATACAACATATAACAGCACTTGGGAGATAAGATTAATCCAAAAATATTTGTGACCTATTATTTGACAGAGTTTTGCACCCCAAATTAGGCTATGTTTTACCATGTAAATCCGTTGAGATTTACAATAGAATAAAACTCATAAATCATGCACGCAACAATTAACTAATATTAAACGTCTTCACCACATGATAGCATGACTAGCTAGTTAATATCTTCAAATAATCAGAGGTTAAAACAATGAAAAAAATCAAACAGCTTTCACATATCTTTTGATGATAAACTCAAATGTCAACTCCGCATTGCTGTGAGGGATCGTGCACAGTACACAGTACAATCCAAGCCTAAATTTTCTCTTGGGGTTTCATATTATTGGAAGAGACAACAACATGGGCTTAGCCTACTCTAGGGTGCAGAACTCTAGCATACTAAAATTACAAACGATTCATTACAAAAATATTCAGATGCAACGATTCATGACAAAAACCCAATAATGGCTACTCAAAAACCCAATAATATGGGGATAATTAACAGCACATGGGATATAAGATTAATCCAAAAATATTTGGCAAGTCGCACATTCTCCATTACCTTGTCAGGGATCAAAAAGCATCAACGAAAAAAAAACAAAAGTAACACAAGCATAAACACATTTAAATGTTTTAGAGCTTCATTGCTCCTGTTTTCTGGGATTTATTACAGTCAATTTATGATTGGTGTCATAACTCGATGATTATACCCATTTTAATTGTATTTTAAAAAAAATAAAAAACAGAAAGATTTCGATTGATTGAGTAGGTGACTCTAGCATTGAAAACCAGAAACCCCAATTGAAGATTAACTAACCTTGAGAGGTGATGAATTGAAGATAGCTGAGAGGCGACGACGGCGACGAGCTGACAAGAGAGGATGATTTGAGAGATGAGAGGAGAGGATGGCTTGAGAGGATGATAAAAATGGAAGAAGAATTGGGGAAAAACTTTAATTAAGTTGGCTTTTACAAGAATCAACTGGGATCGTAAAATCGGATCGATCCGGTTTGATTTTACGATCCGGACCAATTTTTAGGGGGGTTTCCGAGTTTGAAGAAAACCGATTTTTCAAATTGATTTGACAAGTTTTTACTGAGTTGACTTGTAAAATCATATGATTTTTCGAGTCAACTCACGAGTTTAACAACCATGACCACTATCACCATCTCATCACCACACCCACCTCCATGGTCATCTCTCAACCATCACCTTCTCCTTGTCCGCCACCATCTCATTCACAGCCACCATCTTCTTCACCAATCAGTACCTCCTTCTCTATGATTACTTTCATCACCAACCAAACGGTAGCAGTTCTGTGCTCTGCTATGCTCAGCACTGCAATGGATCTTTATGGCCCGACTAATTTCACATTTTCAAATAATTTTATTATTATTATAATGATTATTATTATCATTATCATTATAAGGCTATGAGTTGGTGAAAGTAGGACCTCACTGTTTTCTGCTTTATTTGTAAAAATGCCAAAACTCTGCCAGTAAAAATGAAAAGTAATTGTCAACTCTATTTTCTTCTACTATTTGTATTACATATTTCAGTTACGTATTTCATACTTTATAAGCATGTCTTATTTAAGTTGTTTTTAAAAAATATTATTTAAAAATATATTAAAATGATTTTCTTAAAATAAAATTATTTTTTATACCAATATATTAAAATAATCTAAACATACTAAAAAAATTTATTTAAAACAAAAAACAAAAACAAAAATTTTTCAATATTTTAAAAGTGTTTTTAAAATAACAAACAAGCACTAATTTAGAATTGAAGTTAAAAGGTAATGGTTGTTTTTTATTACTCCTATTCAAGAAAAGGGTGCTGGAGTTAAAAGGTAATGGTTGTTTTTTTATTACAATAATATTTCTTTTAAAAATAGTCTTTAACATTATCTCATTAAATTATTAAAAAAAATAAAAAAATAAATAAAAATCTTGAGAAACATTGTTTAGAACGCAATTCTAAATTGCCCAAATTGTTTCTATAAAAAAATCATGCAAGAAAATAAATGAAATTTCCTGATTCTAAATAAATTTCAAACCGAATCAATAAAGAAATCAAAGGAGAATAGCGATATACTAATGCCATAGTCGATCATGAAAAGATGTTGTTTGAAATTAATTTTTGAGTTAGCATGATTTACATGTTGTTGTTTTTTTAATGATTTTTCATTACTAGTACCTTAAAATCTAGCAAATATTAGAGGGATGTTGTTTAAGGTACTAGTAATGAAAAATCATTAAAAAAACGACAAACATGTAAATCATGCTAACTCAAAAATCTAGCAAATATTAGAGGGATGTTGTTTAAGTTAAGACTTGAGAATAAAAAAATAAGTTTGTTTAATGAGTTTTCTATACAAATTATATTTAATCTCAATAAAAATAAATAGGTTATAAAAAAAGCTAGTTTACAGGTAGAAAATCTGAATTAATGGAGAACACCACTATGTGCTAAATTTGAAATTTAAAAAAAAAGGGGTAAAAATCTAGCAAATTTTTAGGTGAAATATTAGGGTTTATAGTAGTCTCTCTGCGTAATTAACTTGAGAATCAATCAACATGAGTTGCTTTATCATGATTTATCAAAGAAACAAAACGAGCAAAAGTGATAAAAACGACTTGTTAGTGAAGAAAAGCACTCGTGGATCGATACCATTACCTTACGAAACAAACTCAACAACATTGTTGCAAAGCCAACAAAAATGGAGCCATTAAGAAAGGTGTTATATATGTGTGTGTGTGACAATCAATAAATGAGCCTCCATTCATGTTGATCAATGGAGATCATTTTCATATTAACAAACATTAAAAATTTTGGAAATGACAGACATATTTTATTTTGGAAAGATAGATGGTTGGAGGGTTCTGGTCCCCTAATTAATCACTTAAATCCGGAGACTCGGATAGATACTACAAACTATACAGTGGCTGAAATGGTGAATAGTGGGGGCAACTGGAAATGGGATATGTTTGCACACTTACTTCGGTGCAAACTGTGATGGGCATTGCTAGGGTACATTCCTTCTATGCAGGATGCGATTGCAGACTCAGTGGGTTGGGATCAATCTTCGGATAGGCGGTTCACAGTTCGAATAACCTATATGGTTCAAGAGGAAAGGGAGGCTATGAATAGAGATCCTATGTGGAGGATTATTTGGAAGTGGAAAGGAATGGAGCATATAAGAGTGTTTCTATGGACGATGGCACATAACGCTGTTATGAATAATGAAATGCGATGGAGAAGAACGATATCAGATAATAGATGTTGTTGTCATTGTATTTAATTAAGTGGAAACTTTACTGCATGCATTAAGAGATTGCCCTAAAGCACGGAAAGTTTGGGAAGTCTTCGTCAGGATAGAGGAAAGGGAGTTGTTTTTCAGCCAGAATTGGTATGCATGGTTGATCTCAAACTTATCATCCAGGAAGAGTTGTTTGCGTTATGGAGAGTGGCAACTGGTTTTTGGCACATCAATATGGTATATTTGGAAGGAGAGGTGTAATAGAACATTTGGCGGGGATCAGGGTAATTGGTTTAGGACCGTTAGGGCTATAAAAAGAATGGTTGAAGAAAGTAAGATGATGCAGAGAAGTGAATGTGGTGGAATGAATGACGGTAAAACTGTTGATCGCATTGGTTGGAAGTATCCAGTAGATGAGTGGATCAAACTCAACGTGGATGGATGTAGTAAGGGTAACCCAGGGTTGGACGGGGGCTTGAGGAGTTATTCGAGTCATATGGGGTCTTGGATAGGAGGATTTGCAAGGAATATTGGTATTTGTTCATCTATAAATGCGGAACTATGGGCTATCTATATTGGACTTCAGCTCACCTAGGCTAAAGGGTTTAGGAGAGTGGTTTTGGAGTCAGATTCCAGGGTTATAATTGGGCTCATTAATGGGAGATAGTGTGCGGGTAGATATAAATTATAGCTTGATTATACAAATTAAAGATATGTTGGGCAGGGATTGAGAAGTTGTAGTAGTACATGTTTACAGGGAGGCCAATTGTGTAGCCGATTGATTGGCTAATTATGGGTTAACTAGGGATTTATCGGATAGGGGGTCGGATAATATAACTGACCCCTGTCAGGGCTTTACATTTTGTTGTACTATGACCTGATTGGGTTCACTGTTCCTCGTTTAATTTAGAAGGGCGTATTGCCCTGATTATTAAAAAAAAAAAAACATTAAAAATTTATTTGGAATTTGTAAGAGTGTTGATTGAATAAAACTTAATAGCTAAACGAGAAAGCAAAATAGTTAATGTTAGTGTTTGAAGGTTTTATTTTTTTTATGAGAAAGTTTCATTAAAGTGTTATTTCACATTCGAATCTCCTGAAAAATCACATATATGTGACCAAAAGATGTTTTGGACATTATTTGGGTTATTTGAAGGCATAAACAAGTTTATTTGAGTATTAATTATGTTTTAATTTTTTTGGACCAAAAGAATTTTTTTTTATTCGAATCTCCTGAAAAATAATACATGTGATTGTTGGAATTTGGGCAAAGTAGGCGACACGTTGCTAGTGAATTTTTTTTTTTTTAAAAAAAAAAAAAAAACATAGATGGGCTACATAGATGGGCTACAAGTTTTTTTCCGTGTAAAAAAACAAAACAAAAAAATAAAATAAACAAGCCTAGGCACGTAGGTTGTTGTCCTGCCCGTGTGGCTAGACCCTTATCTACTTTTTTATGTTTTTGTTTCCTAATTTGATCATACATAAATGTAAATTTTCCTAAAAAAATATCACAAGAAATTTTAATTTTAGACAACATGATGCGAATCCCACGTGTGGATTTGGATGAACCAAACAAAAGACTGGAGATTATTAACAAAAATATTAATTTAAGAATATGCTTTAGACATTTTTTGAGGTTGGTCTGACCTGATGTTGGGTTTGAACGGTACATCATACACCATGGACAGGCAACCAAGCTCGGAGAAGGCTTTTTTTTTTTTTTTTGAAGAAAGAGAACGGTGTCGCCCTCACTCTCGCTCTCACATGCTACAAGTACTTTTTCAGGAAGCGATAGAGAGAGAGGGAGGGAGGGGGCCCAGTCCGCTCCACACGTGTGACACGGAAATCCATAATAAAATTACAACCCTGCCACATCAAAACGGCTGCGTGGAGACCACATCATCTCTTTGACGTGTTGACTACAGCACGGAGCACGTGATCGTGGGCCATCAAGACTCCGGCTCGGCTAAAAATCCATTTCTTCGCTGTGGTGGAATAGAAATAGAATGCCATCTTATTTTTAACTCTAAAGCCTGGAGTGGAGGAAGGTTTTTTATTATTAATTTTTGGATTATTGATTATTTAGATTCTTATCTTTTCGGATTGACATCTTCGATCATTATTTTATGTTGAATTATTAATTGACAGCCTAATAGTCTAATGCCTCTTTATGTTCTTATTTTGATTTTAATAAATAGATTATGATGTGTTTAAATTATAAATCCCTTTGTCATTCTCATTATTAAAACTACATTTTTAATAAACATACCAATCACAGTAAATTATAAATCACAGTAAAATCTGACTTGTAGCACTGAATATATCTTAAACAGTACATAAATATTTAATTTTACAAGATTTATATAATTACTTTGATTTTTGTAATAACTTCTCAAAATAAGCAATAAAATATGTTAGATTCTTGAAAACAGCCTTTGTAAATTATTAGAATCGGGTG
Source organism: Salix suchowensis (assembly GCA_029030765.1). NCBI lineage: Eukaryota > Viridiplantae > Streptophyta > Magnoliopsida > Malpighiales > Salicaceae > Salix > Salix suchowensis. The sequence continues at coordinate 10,972,066 of CM054984.1, read as the reverse complement.
AGGCACTGGCATGTTTTTTGGCATGCCAGAAAGGTCTTGTCCTCCTCTTCCTTTTAACATCAACGATGAGATGTATCGCCATACGAGGATGGAGATCGAGCTAGTTGAAGCTTTGGTCTACAAAGTCAAGAGCCAATGACTTTTTAGCCAAATTAGGTGGTCGGGGATTAAACTATAGATGATGCATCGTCTTACTTTTTGAATAATCAAATGATACATTACCGGCCTAAGATTTTTTTTTAAAATGATTTTTTTATTGAAAAATATATTAAAATAATATTTCAAATAAAAAACATGTTTAATATCCGTACATGAAAATAATAAAAAAATATCAAAAATTTTATTTTAAAATAAAAAAAAAATCAAATTATTTCAAAAATACTTTTGCAACTGATGTCAAACAACCATTAAGAAAATCCACACATGCATGCATGAGCTAGCAGGTCATAGTACACTAAGGCTTATTTTAAAAACCAATCACTAGGCCACCGCGGTTAGAGGCTGTTTTTTTCTCTACTTCTCAAAAATTTGTCATTTTTCTTAAACTAATTAGAAAGATATTTGATCCTCATTTAATTTCATTTTTATTGTGTTTTCGAATAAAATCATGTCTTTCTTATTCTTGGCCTGACCATCTAACATGCCTTTGGATCGGATTTGTTATTTATGGATGTTTCTCGACTTCACCAAGACTTCATATTTGATTTACCGTAAAATATATTCTTAATCTATGCTTCAACAATGTTTTGCGTTAAATTCTTTTTCAAGTGCTGGTCAGTAAACTAGTTGAAATAACTAATTTAACAAGCCCACATGCAAATAGCATCCAAGAGTTGCAATAGCATACACTATATGGCCTGTTTGGAAGAATGGTTGCGATATCTTTTGAAAGTGTTTTTCATGCTGAAATACATCAAAATAATGTTTTTTTATGTTTTTAAAATCATTGTTGACATCAGCACATCAAAATAATCTAAAAACACCAAAACATATTCATTAAAAATGAAGAAAAAAAAAAAAAAAAAGTCAAACGACGTTTCAAACGCCCTCCCAAACACCCTCTATAATGTAACAAGTCAACATACAAATAGCATCCAAGAGTTGCCATGGCATACAGTTTATGTTTGTGTTTCAATTGCATGGTCAAAAAAAAGAAGAACGACACAAACACGGGTATTCAAGCATTGATAACATATCTGAATTAGCACTTTGTATCACCACACAACCTAAATGCATCGTTGAAAGAAGGTTTGCCCCACATACCCGCCAGACAAAGCCCTTCTCACATTGGATTCAAACATCTTAGGGTTATCCCTCAGCACTGCAGCAGCATCATGATTAAGAGGATCCTCCCAATTTGGTTCCTGAAAGAAAAAATAATTGAAGGAAAAGGAATTAATACTAAGAGGTCAGGGATACCAGTTGCCTACAAATCACGGAGATGTACTTGACCGTTGAACACACTATATAATACCGTGAAGAGATGATATAATCCGTAAATGATAGTGTTTATACTGAGGACAGGTTTCCAATCTTCTCGCAAGATATTGAGGCAGACATTTCCTTCTAAATCGATGTTTGGATGGTAGACCTGCGAGTTGGACACAGTGTTGTATAAAGGTCATCTTAAGCAGATCAGCAAGCTGTCGATTTTCGTAATCATGTATCGAGCATTAAAACATCATGAAAAAATTTAGAAATGCAAGGTCTAAATAAAGTACCTTTGTCTTGCATTTAACTTTCGGTGCTTCATGTGGATAGATTGCGGAAACTTGGAAAGAGAACAAAAATGTTCCACCTCTACAAACACAGAAGAAAACATCAAGTTGAAATAATCTTCCTATAAAAGAAATAATGCAGTCCTTTTGGATTCATATAGCAAGAAACTCATGCACCAAGGAATATTTTCATGAGTCCAAAAGAACCCATTCAAATATATCCTAGAGAAAGCTTCAGAGAAAGTCCATTACAAATAATATCCTTCATCTGGTCGGATAGAGACCTCAAAGTTCATGAGGTTGTCCTTGCCATTGGGGAACGTCATGGTGCATGATGATGGTAGGTTCAACTCAGAAATATCTGCAACATGTGATATAATACAGGAAAAGGGTAAGAAACTCAATAAGATAGCACCACATAAGAACTGTTGTCAGCTTCCAAGATTATATAGTTTATGTAATCATAGTTATCATGATAGTCAAACCCATGAACACCTTATTAATCTCTAATGGAGTTATCATGTCAAATAAAAGGGTCCAATGGGAAGTGCAAGAAGATTGAATGAAATATCAATTTATATGCTATGTGTGCAGGCTTCTTTGAACCAGGAAGACACTTGGACACTACAAAAGAGCTTGGAACTTTCAGTTCAATCACAAGACCTCTTTCTTAACCCAAGAATAGAGAGAGAGAGAGAGAGAGAGAGAGAGAGAGCTTTCTGTGCAGGAGAAATCGTCTAACTGATCTGTTACAATATTCCTCTCCTTGTACATCAATCTTACAAAAATTTATCACAAAATTCTGAGCTTGCTTGGGTTGAGAAACATTTTTAACACTAGCAAGTAAACATTACAACAAGACACATTTTCATCATCAACAATTTAAACGAGAGAAATTAAAACAGAACAAAATAAAACAGAGGAATAAATAACTACTAACCTTTATGAAGACGTAATTCTCCAGCAGTTTGCTTCTTGATTGGTACACCACCATTAGCATTTTCAGCAAGTTCTCTCTGCTTTTCCTTCACTTTAAATAGCCTAATCATAGCTCCTAGCATAGAAAAAAATTCAGGCAGAAAAACCTTAAGATTATCACAAAGATCATGCGCATCAACGGTCTTAACAACATCCACTTACCTAAGCAACACGAATCACAATCATACACAAAACTATTAACCAGTATATCAAAATAGAAAAATACTCGCTTGAATATTCTAAGGATTAGCTAACCACAAAAGGACTCAAAAAAAAAATCAACGAGCACATGAATCCTAGAGCCATTCACTAATTCAACAATCAGATATTCTTGAGTTAAAAATGATACATTTTTTTTCAAGAAGATCGCAATCTTTTTTATATTCGAGTCTGGATTTAGGCAGAAGAAAATAATGGATTCTACCAAATGATTGAAAACCCCCCAAAAAACAAGACTTTAAAACTTACCTACACAAACCCAGAAATCAAAACGCCTAAATAGAAAATATAAAATGAGAGAAATTAAAGAAAGAGAGATACGAGAAAGGTACCTTATCTGTTCGAGGAAAATCCACAAAGAGAAAAGGAAGAAATAAAAAGATTTCTTTGATATGTTTTGATTGATTGATTTACAAGAAAATGAGAGAAGAGAGAAGGCTTTTTATAAAATGAGGGGGGAGGAGAACTGTTTGTTGCGAAAAAAACACATAATGCTTGCAAATTATTTATGAGAAGTAAAGATTTCTTCCTGTTGCTGCAAATGCTCATCAAGAATTAAATAAACCATTCAATAAAGGACAACCTCTCCTAAACTCCTCTAACTTTAAAAACTATTTCAACTAAGAGCTCTAAAATCAAAATTAAGCAATTTTACTCCTTTTCAGCGCATGCCTCCACCTTTTAGATTTAAAACTAGTGTTTTTTTTTTTTTTTTTTTTTCCCGCAAGATGTGTTTGAACCATTTTTAAAAGTTATTTTTATTTAATTTGATGATAGTCAAAATAATTGTTTTTTAGTCAAAAAGAAACTTTATTCATGTATTTTTTAAAAATAACATAAGCATGTTTTTGTACGAGGATTTGAATATTTCACAAAAATATTTATATAATATAAATATATATATATTTTAGGTTAGGTTTGACAATGTTTATATCCTATCTATTCTAATTGGGTTAGGTTGATATTCGTCAAATTTAGATAAAATTGTCATTCTCAATGAGATAAGAAGTTATATCTCGTAGTGATATATAAAACAGAACAATGTCTTTGTATTCTATTTAGTTGATTAGAGATAATACATAACAAATTAAAAAAATGTTTTATTTTTTTTATATATTACCATAAATTTTATAATATTTAGAATACTAAGTAGAGATCAATATTTTTAATTTGATATATAATAAATACTTTTTTGAACTGACTTAAAATGATGATTTCTCCATTCATCAAAAACCATGTTAAAAAATATCTTTAATCATCATAAAAGATATTTCATTGCTAAATAATAATATGATTAAATTATGATTTATTCAATCATTAAATAATTACTTGAAATATATTAAATCAATCACATATTAAATAAAAATATTTGTACCCATATAAAGTCAAAAGCTAACATAGTTAGAAATGCAAGACTAATTTCAACACATCAACATGCTTTTTTTTTTTGTTACTATTCAATCATCACCTCTTCATCATTAAATTCAATTTAATTAAAAATATGATTATTTTTCATTTCTCTATATCTTGTATGCTTTTATATCTATTTCCTTTTGTAATGTAAGAAAAAAAAACTCACAAATACAATGAAAAACATCCTATTATACTTTATATTAAAAATCATTGTTTAATTAACTAATTTTATTCTATTTTTAAAAAAGGTGTTTAGTCTAATTTATTTATTTTTAAACTATTTTAAGTTTTATAAAATGCCTTATTACTTATTTCAAGCAATTTTTTTCCATAATAATTTGATGAAATGAAAAAAAAAACTATTATATAAAAAATATATTTTAAAATTAAAATATTGATGCGTGTGTGTAGGGGGGAGATATAATCACACAGTACAATATATTGAATGAAGAAATATGACGAATATAGAGGAAAGTTAGCATGAGTAAATAAAATAAATCATTGTAACCTATTGTAATAAATATTTATTTACATGCTACTATAATAATAATAAGAAGCAGTGAACCTCGAAAATTGTTTTGTGTTTTTTTCTTTTTTAGTCCTTAAGTTATTTAATTTAGTCACCACGCTTTTTGTTCTTCAAATTTATCCTTGCACATTTCATTTTTCAAATTTGAGCCTAAGAATTTGTTTCAATTAGTTTGCCATAGAATTCTTAAGATGTTAGAAAAATATCTTAAAATTTGGTTAATATTCAATTTTATCGAATCCGGATGTTGTATTTATTGAGAATTGAGTTTTGCGTCTTTTCTATGTATAGATAGTACGAGTTGGGTAGCCCGCGCGTTGCGCCGGGCTTTTTATATGGAGCAAACTGATTATTTATGTGGTAAGCAAAGAATTTTTTAGTTGATAGATAGAGAATTGTAAATTTTAAATAATGCTATAATATTTTTTTATGTATTGAATTAGTTGATTATTGTTATAAGCTTAAATACTCAGATAATAATTCAATTGCGAAATTTAAAAATTATTAGCGATAAATTTTTTGAAAGATCAGCTAATTGTAATTTGAGTATTGCAAGACCATAATTGAGTAATTATTTAGTATGTAGTAATTGTTTTGATGGTTATTTAATTGGTTGATGTAAATTTGTAATCAATAAAATGAATGAAAGATGATTTTTTGTTGTCTTCAACTGAATGTGTTGATGGTTAAATATTTTTTAACAGTTACTAAGCATTTAACTGGTTGATAGCAATATTGGAATCGCTGAAATCTATTAAAGATAGATTATTTTTTGTTTGCATTGATCCGGTTGGTTTGTTAACATTATTTTACTGGCTTGGAGAATAATTTAGTTACTGTTTGGATCCGAATTGTGTGTTCATTTAATTAACTTATAGATGGCAAAATTGCAATGTTTTGATTATTTGAAGAAAATTGCGATGCGGCGGGGGGTTTTTTTTATCCATATTAAAAAATTGATTGTTTTTATATGTATTGTATTTTATTATTTTGATATTTAGTTAGTATAATTATATTTAATAATACTGATATGAATTTTTTTCCTTCAAAAAACCCAAACTCATTTTTCCTCTCTCTCAATATATTTTTAGGCAATAATATTCAATAAATATCAGACATATTAGAAATAAAAATATTGTGATTTGTTTTTAAAACATAAACTTAATTTTTTTGTGTGCTATAATTATTTATTTGCCGTCTAAAAAGAATAGTCCAATGGAAACGGGAAGTAACTTGTATATTTTTTAATTTGACTTGTAGATATTGCAGGTAAATTTGCAAAAAAAAAAAATTAGATGTTTTGTTTTCCCAGTAATATTAGATCTAAAATATTAAAAATGAAAACATTGGAAATTCTTGCAAAGAAATCAACTTAAATAAAAGAGCACAGAATTAAATTTTGAAGCCAATATTTTTTTTATATAAGATTTATTAATCATATTATTATATTAAATATATTTAAGAAAACATGATATGAATTTCTGTCCTTAAAAAAATCCTAAGTCATTTTTCCTCTCCCTCAATATATTTTGAGGCGATAATATTGAATAAATATTCAAACATATAATTAGTTTTACATATTTTCATTTGACATAAATATACAAATATATAATTAATTTGACATAATTTCCATAATATATTTTATTTAAAGGATAATTTTAGGCTATTTTGTTCTCTCTCTATATATTCTTAGGCGATAATATTCAATAAATATTAGAACATATAATTGGTTTAACATATTTTAATTTGATAAAATACACAAATATATAATTAAAAAGTCAAAATACTGCAAATTTATTTCAAGAAATAAACTTCAGTCATTTTTAAGAAAACATGATATGAACTCTTGTTCTTAAAAAAATCTTAAGTCATTTTTTCTCTCTCTCAATATATTTTTAGGCGATAATATTGAATAAATGTTCAAACATATAATTAGTTTTACATATTTTCATTTGACATAAATATACAGATATATAATTAATTTGACATAATTTCCATAATATATTTAATTAGGCGATAATATCCAATAAATATTACAATATATAATTGGTTTAACATATTTTAATTTGATATAAATACATAAATATATTATTAAAAAGCCAAAACACTGTAAATTTATTTCAAGAAATAAACTTAAAAAAAAGAGCACAAAATTTAATTTTGAAGCCAATATTTTTTGTTATGTATATTATTATGAAGAGCAAAAAAAATATTAACAAAAGAGTGACTAACAAAAATAATTGTTGTTGTTATTATTATTATTATTATTATTATTATTATTATTATTATTATTATTGTTATTATTGTTATTGTTATTGTTATTATTATTATTATTATTGAAATAATTGCTATTATTATTATTATTATTGTTGTTGTTGTTGTTGTTGTTGTTGTTGTTGTTGTTGTTATTATTGTTATTATTATTATTGTTATTATTATTATTATTGAAATAATTGCTATTATTATTATTATTATTGTTGTTGTTGTTGTTGTTGTTGTTGTTGTTATTGTTATTATTATTATTGTTATTATTATTATTATTATTATTGTGTTAAGTACACTTATGTATACATGGACAAAAGTAGACATTATTCTAAAAATAAAAAAAAATTTGGGAATGTGTTTTAATCGGTTATTTGTAATTGTGTGGCCGATCATCTACTATTATATAACTATATTAAATATATCTCAGAATACTTATATTAATTTTTTACATTAAAAAAATCTTAGGCCATGTTTTCTTTTCCCTATATATATTCTTAGGCGAAAGACTAAAAATATATATAAAACAAATTAACACCATTACTGTCAAAACAATAGAAATTATTAAATTATGAAGAGGAAAAAAAATATTAACAAAAGAGTTACTAACAAAAATAATTGTTATCATTATTATTATTATTGTTATTGTTGTTATTATTATTATTATTATTATTATTATTATTATTGGTATTATTATTGTTATTATTATTATTATTATTGTTATCATTATTGTTATTATTGTTATTATTATTGTTATTATTATTATCATTATCATTGTTATTATTATTATTGTTGTTGTGTCAAGTTTGTTATTATTATTATTGTTATTGTTATTATTATTATTATTATTGAAATAATTGTTGTTGTTATTATTATTATTATTATTATTATTATTATTATTATTATTGTTGTTGTTGTTGTTATTATTGTTATTATTATTATTGTTGTTGTGTCAAGTACAATTATATATACATGGACAAAAGTTGTGTCAAGATTATGGACAAATAATTAAATTGCCCAGGGAAATTATTACAAAAAAGCATAATATTTGTATAAAAAACAATAAAAAAATCAATCAATTAAAAATACAAAATAAACAAAAAAAAAACAATGAATTAATAACAAATAAAAAATTAAAAGAATAAGGACCGAAATGAAAAATAACATATATTAAATTAATTCCAATTGAAGAATAAAATTAAAGAAAACAAAATTCGGAGGACCAAAAATAAATATTGAAAACTGCTGCCATTTTTAAAAAAATCAGAAGAAGAGGGACTGAAATCAAACTTTGTATATATTACCAATTTCAATTGGAGGACCAAATCAAAGAAATCAAAACATCTGTACCAGAATAATTGACTGAATAAAAACTAAATACAAAATCAAAAGTATAAGGACTGAAATAAAACGTTCTTATATAATCAGTTTTAATTGGAGGGCACAATTGAAAACAATAAAACTTTAATTTGAATAAATCAGTAATAAAAAAGAAATAAAAACCTCAGGGACCAAATGGAACTTCACACCAACATCAGGGACCTTATCTGCATTTGGGGGCGGGAGGAGAGAGAAAAGGGACGTCGGAGCGAAAACCGTCCTCCGAGGCTTAACCGGTCATCGTTGGATGGAACGCGCCGCGACGGAGGATAGAGGACCTCCCGGCGCATCGTCTGGAGAGGCGGACGTCAATTTTTGAAGGCGGGAAGCAGTCGCACGCGCCGCCAAAGAGGCGCGTAACCGCGGAACCTCGCTGGCGCGGGACGGACACGCGCCAGTCGCCCGCGGGAAAAAATAATAAAATAATGGGTGAATTACCTGATCGCCCCTGACCCCACACGTAATTACAAAAAAACCTGAAGGGAAAGGACGGAGCTGCCCCCGTCTCCTGTTAGCTAATTTGTCGTTTTCTGGGCCCTTTTACGGCAGTGCACTGTTCCGAGAAAGTGAGAAAACCCGAGAGAGCCCCTGTAACTGTGCACTATTTTGTCTTTTTTGAGGGCTTTGATCGGTAATGCACTGTTCACAGGCGGAAAAAACAAAAAAAAAATAGGGTGGACGAACTCGCGCGACACACGGATGAAAAAGCTCGCGTCCACAGTGTTTTCAGAGACAATGAACAATAATGAATAGTATTTTTTGTATTCTTTTAGTTATTTGTTAATTCCAAATCTAATATCTTAGATTAATGGTTTGAAAAACTTTTATGACCCTATATTATCTTTTATTTTTGCCTTATTTTTTTAAAATTGTATTTCATGACATTAGTTTTATTTTAATCATTCAATTTTCTTTTCAATCTATTAACAAATAAATTCATATCGATTTAAAATTTATATGTTTTATTAGAAACTCACACCTAACAAAAAAAACTGCCCAAATTTATTGTTTTGTTCAGATTTATAGCATTATGAAAAAAATATCGCACTTTCAATATTTTCTTATATATTTTTAAAAATATAATTATGTTGTATCAAACCGCAGGTGAATTGGCATTAACAAAAGAACTAAAAGAGCTCGGGGTTGTTACTGTAGCGCCTGACTCAGATGCACTGTGGAGTGGACATTCGTACTCCGTGCGTCGCGCGAGTATGTGCACCTTTTTTTTATGTTTTTTCCGCCTATGAACAATGTAGTGGCGATTTTATCCCCGGTAATAAGACAAAAACACGTTTCGGCTGAGAGGTACGGGCGTAATTGCGCACATACGGACCAGTCCGGTTCGCCGCAACCCATTTTTTTTTAATATTTTTTAAATGGCTAAAGACGGTTCTAGCCCCTAATAAGACAAAATCTATTAATTAAGGTCAAGGACATAACGGTAACTGACCATTATTATTTATATATTTTTTAAAATATGTCAGGCGCGTGCGATTCACGCGATCGACAATGTCCCCCCTAAAGCCCCTTTCAAGTGGCGCGCGCGGTACGCTACGGTGGCCAGAAAATGGTCTACCAACGTCTAATCCGGTGCGCCTCCTTTTGGTCTTCCCGGTGCGGCGCGTTTCTTCACACGGTGGCCGTGGACGCGGCGGTGGCCGGTTAAAGCCGGTTGCACCGTTTCTCTCTCTCCTGCACGTCAAAGTGCAGAAGAGCCCCCCGAGTTTTGTATACTTTCATTTCGGTCCCTTGACTTTTAATTGTGTATATAGCCCTGATTTCAGTTATATAAGTTTTGATTTTGTTCGATTGGGTCCTTCGATTGCAATTAATGAAATGTTAATGTTTCACTTCGGTCCTCCATCTTTTAATTTCCGGATTGGGTTGAAAAGGCTGAATATATTCGGTACAGAAGTTTCAATTTTTGCAAATTTGTCCTGGAATTGAAAATGTTAATAAATCTTACTTTCATTTCAACCCTTAAACTTTTAATTTTTTATTTTCATCCCTTTATATTTTATTTTGTTTTCAACCCTTATACTTTTATTTTTTCAAATTTCTAATATAGCCCCTACTTTTGTCCATGTATATATAAGTGTGTTTAACACATTAATAATAATAATAATAATAATAATAATAATAATAATAATAATAATAATAATATAATTCTTTTTCTTACTTACTTCTTTGATAAATTTTTTTTCCTTCAGATAATTTGATAATTTTTATTTTTTTGGCAGTAATAGCAATGATAATTTTTATTTTTCTTTTTATATTATGTCTTTGTTTTATCTTTGTTAAAGTTTCTAGCATTTTTTTAGTCTTTCTTTTATTTTATTTTTCTTTCATAATAATAATAATAATAATAATAATAATAATAATTTAATTGTTTCTCTTCCTTACTCTTTTGTTAATGTTTTTGAGTGTTTTTTTTAGGATTATTTGATAATTTTTATTATTTTAATAGTAAGAGCAATGATAATTTTAGATTTGTAAACTTTTATTTTGCTATTGTTATACCAAGGGGTGTTGAGCTATTTTATTATATTAAATTTCACATAAATAAAAATTAAATTTCGCATAAGTGTCAAATATTTTGCCTGTTTCGACTACACTATTCTTTTTAGACGGCAAATAAATAATTATAGCATGCAAAAAATTTCTATTTCTGTTTTTCAAAAAATTTGCAATTTTTGTATTTATAATGTGTCATATCTAATATTATTGGGGAAAACAGACAACTCATATTTGTTTTTTTACAAATTTATCTAGGTTATCTACAATTAAAAAAACTCACTATATATATGTGAGACTAAGTATATGTGTTGAATATTTATTTAATATTATCGCCTAAAAATATATAAACAGAGAAAAAAATGACCTGCCATTTCTTGCAAAAAAAAATTAGTATCGGTATTCTTAAATATATTTAATATAATAATATGATAAATAAATCTTATAAAAAAAAATTAAAATGGTGATCTTTTTTTCACATGTATTTTTTATTTTTTACTGTCCAAGTCAGTTGTTCTTTTTTAAGCGGTTTTCTTTTTTTGTGTTTTTTTTAAACTTGAGTATCCGTGACAATAAATTCCTAATGAAAAATTTCACCTTCTAAGCAAATTTTATCAAAAGTTTTTGAGCAATAGCAATATTCAATCACATTTTGGGTCTAATAAACCATTTTTAACAATTTTATCAATTACAATGATACTAATTAAATATTAAAATTACAAAATACAACATTTATAAAATCAATTAATTTTCTATATAGATAAAAAAAAAAACTCAGCGAAGCGGGCAAATCAGCTCGTGTTATGTCTAAAACAAAAGGTGTTTTCACTACTCACAAATGCTCCGTTTCAAAGATTTTTTGCTTTGTCAAATTTCTTTTACATATTTTCAGTTTAAAAATTATATGCTTTAGTCCAAAATTTTATTTTACTCACATATAACTCCCTAAGTCTAAGTGAGAGAAAGGAGTCACATAAAAATTGATGGAGACATACAAAAATTGTTGGCTTGATTTTGTTAATAAGAAAACAATTTTAATGTCAAAGCATTCCTTTTCATGAGAAAAATATCGTTATGATGTTTTTTTTTTTCTCATTTTGATAGGAAAAAATAGATAGAGTTTGAGAGATTTTATTTTTTGTTTAATTTTGAGTTTCTCTAATTGAGGAATTAACATATTGTAGTTATAATAGTATTTCTTTAGGTGAAAATGAGTTCGAAATTAGTTTTTTGAGTCCAAAAAATATTAGCCTGATTTTCTAGTCACCTTTCTAATAATCAAAATAAAGCATTGTCTACTTTGTTTTTTTTTAAAAAAAAAAAAATTAGGTGGAAGATATGCCTTGCTCTAATTTTTAAAAAAAATATAAAGGGCTAGAGATGTGTGTCTAGATTTGTTTTTTATAGGCCAACCACACTCATATATTTTGCTTAGTTTTTCTTTAATTTGAATTAGATTTATTTAAAAATAATTAATTTAAGATATATAAGATACAATATTATTATTTCTTAAATTAATTAATTAAGAATGTGTTTTAGAAATTATTTATTTTATTAAATACCATTCTATTTTTACTTTGTTTATAATTAAGATTAGAATAGTCTTCTATAATATTAGTAAGTTTTTTTTTTAAAAAAAAAAAACAAAATTATGAGGCTTACAACTCCATTTTTTTTTAAAAAGAGAAACACGTCAAGAACAAGATAATATATAAAGTCTAAGATGATATATAAAATCTATGAGCCATCTAAAGTAATAAAAATATCTTTACTTAGAGTTTCTCTATCGCTGTTGTATTGTCTATTTTTAAGTAGAATTTAAGAAGTAGCGAATGAGATTCCACTAATTACTCATACAGTACCATAAAATTATGTTCTTTTTATATAACCCATAATTATTATTTAAAAAAAAACAAAAATTATTCATGTACTTTCATGCAAGTGTCTACTTTAAATATTATATAATTTAATAAAAATAGTTCAAAAGATGAAGTTATAAAACATTGATATATTAACATGACTTAGTTCAAGTAGTTCCAGCATGTTGTGGTCTTGAAATTTATAAAACGTTACGTTATCTAAAAAGAATTAAGTCATAACAGGTTTCAATGGTCTCCCAGATTGACTTCAAACTTATCTAGTTGATGAGGTCATATAAAATTAATTCTTATACAATTTAATTTAATATTTAATCTAGGCAAGAAATTAAGTTAAAAGATTTCAAAGTTGATCTACTAGTTGAGTGGCCCTGTTTGTTTGCTAGAAAGTGGTTTTCTTTTGGAAAATGAATTCCGGGGAAAGTGAATTCCGATGTTTGTTTGTGTTATGGAAAATGAACTGGAAAACAATTTCCAGTGTTTGTTTGTGTTATGAAAAATGAACTGTAAAATAATTTATTAATAAATTAATTTTTTTTCAAGTTTATTAAAATAATGAGGAACAAATCTAATGAGGAACAAATCTTACAAATTAAAAAGTTGAATGAGAATGAAATTGAAAAAAAAAATATAATTTCATAAATTATCTCAAATAAAATAAATAATAATCAAAATAATAGAGATCAAATCTAAAAATTAAAAAAAATGAAAGGTGAATAAATTAAAATAATAATAATTAACATTTCATAAATTATTTCAAATAAAATAAATAACAATAAAAAAAATGAGGACCAAATTTGATAGATAAAAAATTTTAATAAAAAAATGATAAGAAAAAAATAAATAGCAATTTTAAAAATAAGGACCAAAATTAATATAAAAATTAAATTTTAAGAGATGGAATTGAAAAATAAATATTCAAAACAAATTATATATAGCAATCAAAAAGTTTGAGGATCAAATTTGATATAATCAACAAATAATGACATTTCTAAATTTTTCACAACTTCCGGAAAGTGTTTTTTCGCCCAAATTTTTCCGGAAAACACTTTCCTGAAAACCAAGCCAAATTTTTCGTTGACTGAAAAGTGTTTTTCGTTGACCAACTTTCCGGAAGGCAAACAAACACAGGAAAGTTTGGAAAGTGGTTTCCCGGAAAGTGAATTCCGGGAAACAAACACAACTTTTTCTTATTCTCATAATTTTCAATAAACTTGCAATAAAATTACTATAATATTACTTTATATATATAAATGTAACTTGTTTTTGCAATAATAATTGAATGTTGTCTTAAAAATAAATATTGTACTAAATAACTTTCAAAAACAAAATTGAGCACATTAGCGAGACAAAAAAGTTTTTGTTAGAGAGATTATTATTATTTAAAATTATTATTTTTATATATCCTTAGATTGATTTTGATTTTTAATAAATAAATGAAAATTAGCAAAATGTTAGATTTTATTTGTTGGAATTCAAGATGTTAATAAAAAAACAACACTTATGTCAACAAATTAGTTTATTTCAATGAAATCTTAATTATTATTATTTGTTTTTTTAAAAAAATAGTGTCATATAATTAAGAATTTTTTAAAAAGATATTAAATATTTTAATTTGAGTTTATTTCTCTACTTAACAACTTAGTGGCGAGTTAACATTAAAATATTTTTTGTAATATTTTTTAGCGCATTTAATTTTCTATTTATTTTATAAAACATGTGTATTAATTTCGAGTTCACAATTTTCTTTTCTTTTCACAAGAGCACACGGTAATAAAACCTATATATTTTTTTGACATTCATTTTTGTCTTACTTGACTAAAAGTGAAGCAAGGACAATTTATTTGGTTTAACAATATAACAATCTCAATTTTACCCATATATTTTCATAAAATCTTAACCAAGATTTTTCTTTTAATTTTAAGTTCTTATATTTCCATCCAAAATTATACTTTTATTATATGAAAACGACATCATAGAATCGAGAAATCAAAATAATATATTGGTAAATTTGATATAACAAGGATGTAAAATTGATACTAATCCAATAGTTTTGGGGGTAATTTGATGTTCGCACTAATAAGAAAAGCTTCCTTGCGAAACGTTTCAACAAAACAAAACCAAGTGTACTCTCCAAACTCTCAAAACCCAGTTTCCACAGTCCTGCAACGTCTCCCCCCACGCTTGGTAAAGCCTCAGTCTCTCCCCTCCTGTCTCTAACTTGGGCAGCCAAAACTGCAAAAATGGGGAGAAACTATTTCACGATCTTAACAGTTCTATCGGTCACACTACTTCCCATTCTTTCCCTCTCTTTCT
The DNA here is from genome assembly GCA_029030765.1 of Salix suchowensis. Taxonomy (NCBI): domain Eukaryota; kingdom Viridiplantae; phylum Streptophyta; class Magnoliopsida; order Malpighiales; family Salicaceae; genus Salix; species Salix suchowensis. Next base: position 10,956,860 of record CM054984.1, on the reverse strand, counting down.
CCACGGATTCCCCAACAGATCGTCGCCTCTTAGTCCTCCTCGACGACTTGTCACTCAAATCTTCCCACTCAATCTTCTTCAATTCTCTCAAATCTCGCGGTTTCGATCTCGATTTCAAGCTTGCTGATGACCCGAAACTCGCCCTTCAACGTTATGGGCAGTACTTGTATGACGGCTTAATTCTCTTCTCTCCTTCAATCGAAAGTAGGTTATTGAATCCAAACAAAATGAGGCTTGTTGCTATGAAGTTATGGTTTTTATGGTTTAGTTTCTGTTTTGAGAAGATGGTTTTGTTCTTTTTACGATTTTTTTGTTTTCTTGGAATAATTTGTGATTTGGATTTTTTGTTTAGGATTTGGTGGTGCATTGGATTTAGCTGATGTGCTTGACTTTGTTGACTCGGGTCATGATTTGATTATTGCGGCGGATAGTTCCTCTTCTGATTTGATTAAGAGTGTAGCTACTGAATGTGGGGTTCATTTTTGATGAGGTTGTTGTAGAATTTATGATGCATTGGATTTTTTTTTTTCATTTCATTTTATTTATTGAGTTTACGTTATATTGCAGGATCCTTCTGCCTTGGTTATTGATCATAAAAGTTATGCTGTCGCTGAGACTGAGGGTGATCATACATTGATTGCTGCTGATGATTTTATTGAATCTGATGTGCTGCTTGGAAAAAAGAAAATTGAGGCTAGTTTGTTTGATCTTTTCATTTGTTACATCAATTCCTTGTGAAGTTTAAGATTTTTATGGATTTTGGATTAAACAGGCTCCTGTGCTCTTTAAAGGGATTGCACATTCTTTAAATGCAGCGAATACCCTGGTAAGGTCAAATGTGTCTTGGTTTTATTTCTATGTTAATGTAGCCTGATGAAGAAGTTTTTAATGGGTTTGCTGGGTTATGTGTTATGATGTATAGGTATTGAAAGTCCTTTCTGCATCCCCTTTGGCGTATTCAGCTAATCCAAACTCCAAATTGTCAAGTCCTCCATCGTTAACTGGATCTTCCATCTCATTAGTTTCAGTAGTGCAGGTAACTTAGCTCTCTCCATCAAAATGTTGCTCCTTTTCTCCCATTACATATAAAACAGCTGAAGAACATTTGTTTGTTGTGCTATATTTTATAATTTATTTTAATATGGTTTTCTGACCATTCCATTTATCTCTAACTATTCTTCCTTATGCTGCTCTTGAATCCCATGCATGCTCACATATAGGTATGACTTTTGCATGTCATAGTGGGTGTCCATGTTATGAACACTTGCTCTCTTATCTGTGGTTTTAATAAAAATAAATAAATTTGAGTGAGATTTCGTATTGACAATTTTTACATAATGCAGGCTAGAAACAATGCTCGGATTATGATTACAGGTTCATTAGATATGTTTAGTAACCGGTATGCAATCATATGATGGTTCTTCCAACTCCAGTATTTCTCTTGCAATTATTTGTTTCATATTTGTTGACATATCTCCATGTGTGATTCAGATTTCTCAGATCAAGCGTACAGAAAGCTGGGAGCTCAAGAAAGTAAGTGAAGTCCTTGTCAAACTTTTTTTTTAGTTTGAATCTATTTTGGGCTGCTAAGGTTTTTTAAAACTTGTTTCACAATGTCCAATAAGGAATTGTCGCTGCATAAATGTTTTGTCATCTCTCTGCCAAGATATAGTACAAATGACTGAAAATAGGAAAACTAATGGTCATTAACTTAATGCATTTTGAAGAGTACAAGGAAATCACCTTCCTCTACATCATCAATACTTTTCTTAAGCTTATACCATGCTGATAGCATTATATGAATACATGTCTCAAACTTTATTTGCAAGTTTCATTTTTATATTATACAAGCACACAATTTATATTCACTTTTTTATATGTCAAGGCCGCAGTTGGTTGAGGTAAGAGCTCCGGGCTCATATATCTTTTATTTATTCCTGGTTGATTCACATTCTCAATACGCATACAGATGCAATAGAATGAGGCGTAGTTTTCCTGAAACAAAGCCATGATGTGTTGTGTTTGCGTGCTCATGAAAGAGTGCATAATTGATTGAGTTCACATTGGGAGAGAGGGAGTGTATGTGTGCGTGGGTGGGGTGGGGTGGGGGGGTCGTTTCTCCTTATTTTGTTGTGGAAATTTTTGGTTGGATGGTTCTGTTAATTTTCATCCATTTGCTAATTTCCCCTCCACCGGCCAATATTTGTAGCTTGTGAACAGATATTCATATATTCTGATTTTTTAAGGGAAGAAAATCACATCATCTGTGACCTTGTGTTGACAGATATGACAAATCTGGTAATGAGCAGTTTGTGACTGAACTTAGCAAATGGGTCTTCCATGTAAGAGGTCATCTGAAGGTTAGATTTCTATTCCAGTCATCTTGAGTTACTATGTTTGTCTTGGTAATGTATAATTATATTGCAACATTCTGAGACATACTAAAGAATATTCTTTAGGTTGTTGATATAATGACAACTTTTAGGACTTCTTTCTTTCTCTCACTTGAATGTAATTTGTTGCATTTTCATCTATTGTATTATATCAAGTCTGTTCTTGCCTTCAGGCTGTGAATCTTAGACACAACAAAGCTGGGGAAACAGATGAGCCAGCAATGTATAGGATCAAAGATGATCTGGTAATTTGTTAAGCTGTGCACTCATTTAGTTATTTGAAATTTTGTTTGGAGAAGCTACTGATGAGATAGAGTATTGACAATCACCCTGAACTTATATATGAGTGCAGGTTTTTTCTGTTGAGATATATGAATGGTCTGGAAAGAGCTGGGAACCATATGTGGCCAATGATGTCCAGGTCCAGCTTTACATGATGAGCCCTTATGTGTTGAAAACCCTATCAAATGACAAGAAGGTACACTTTTCCTAGGGTCCGATACTCATTTTACCTTACAAGTTACAAACCTGCCCCATGCCAATGTCTCCATTCTTTTTTGCATCGGTTTTTTCAGGGCTTGTATCATACATCATTCAAGGTGCCTGATGTTTATGGGGTTTTCCAGTTTAAGGTTGAGTATCACAGGCTTGGATATACTAGCCTGTCACTCTCCAAACAGGTAAGCTTCTTGGACTTGGATAATTTTTCCTTTGCTTAATCAACTTAGCAATTTTTACCTGGTTTACTGTACTGGATTGATTGGTGTGATTATGATCGATGTTAAAAGTGCTGGCTGCAATTTGATGATAGTAATATAGCCAAATTTAACATATTTGGGATGCCTTATAAAAAGGAATTTGGATGGTTAGTTCGGGTGGAGTGTTCTGACTGGTTAGATAGTAGAAGTGGTGCAGCTGTATCAGTTGGGTTGCTTAATTATTTTGCTGGAAGGACATAATCATGCTCATTTGGGGAAAAGCACTTTGAGAAATATTATTGTGTGCTGACCTGTATAGAGATCGATTCACGGGACAACAATAACGAATCCCAAAGAAGCAATTGATTTCAAATTGTATTGCTTCTATTAATAAAATGTGTGAATTGTTTTTATGAAGATTCCTGTGCATCTATTATTGGATGCTGTTAATATATCCTCCTCGCAGAATTCTTCATTTCAGTGGTGGATGCCCTGAAAGACAGTTAAAAAAACCAATTGAAATTGTGAATGCAGATTCCAGTCAGGCCCTTCAGACACAATGAATATGAGAGATTTATTACAGCTGCTTTTCCCTATTATGGAGCTTCCTTTACTATGGTATTTTCTATAAAAAAGAAACTGGAATATTATTGTTTTGTGAACATATAGTATGCATGCGAATCATATTCTCCTGTCGTTTGCAGATGGCTGGGTTCTTTTTGTTCAGCTTTGTCTACCTTTACCACAAATGAGGCCCTACTGTAGTATGAAGATGGTTCTTTTTGATAATAGACTGAGAATATCCTGAGGGCCTTGTAACAGTTTCCCTCCCCAGTTTCATTATTTAGGAAGAATTACCGTGTTATGTTATTGTAGTCAAATTATCCGGCATTAGCGTAGCTCTTTCTGAGGTGGCACCATAGCTTGAACCTCGTTCAGCTAGTTGGAGCTTTCCGGCAACAAACAGCGAGGCCAAGGAGAATTGGTATCAAAATGTTGCTTTCTCCGTGTAGAAAACTGTTTGACGAGCACTTGGGCCAGAAAATTATAGGTCCAATGCTGTTTTACTATTGATAAACCAACTTCAGTTTTTTTATGGAAATTTGCTTCCATCAACACCGTATCTTCCAAGAAGGCTAAATTGCGATTTTTATAGGAGAATAGGGATTGAAATTCCTTCCCAAAAATTGTTATTGGAAAATGAGGAGGGGATTAAAATTGGTTTTTTTTTTTTTTTTTTCTTGTAAGAATTGTTATTAATGTTGTACTGTTGATTGGCATGCTAAAAAGTTTTTTTTGTTACATTTTGTTCTCGGGATTGGAAGTCAGCTAGAAGAGGATTATTAAATTACAATTTAGCCCTTTGTAATTTGCTTTTAACAAATTTATTATATATAGAACTTGATTTAATTTCAGTTTATTTTTGTGTTTTAAAAATGTTTTTGAAAAAAAATAAAATTGCTTCCAACTAATTTTTTAGATATTTTAATGTGTTGATGTCAAAAATTATTTTCTAAAATAAATAAAAAATATTACTTTGATTTATTTAAAAAAAAAAAGTATTTTGAAAAGTAACTACTACTATACTATCAAGTATCTTTTTAGAGGTAAATCCAATACAATAGATTGATGACAAGCCAACCAAGTCATCTGGGATAAAAGTTTTGAAACAACTTAGTCTAAACCTTGCTTAATAAATTCAAAAGTAACCAAGCTTTCTTATACATAACTACATCCATGCATAAAATAAAATGATCTACTTGGGCTTAATAACCACTTGAAGCATTTTGATTATCATAAAAAAAGGAAAAACAAACATGAAAACCTTAAATGTGGAACATAACATGATGAATTTAAAGGGTAAAACAAAGTCAAAATGCAATGAGGTATCATTTCAATTCCAAGGATCAAACAATATCGTATCTAACTCTGACCATGGCTACTTTACACATTTGGTAAAACTAATTCTCCTAGTTTCATCATTAATTCGTAGTGAACCCAACCTTAGAGGAGAAGATGAATATTGAGTTAGACAAATTTAGAGTTTTTAAGGGATATATTATATAAAGATTTGATCTTTTTTGGTTTTGAATAATATTTTAAAGGTTGGATTGTCATAAATAATAAGTCATTTAATTGTCTGACTTCCAATAATAATCCATATATACAACAAGTGAGAAAATCTTCTGAATTTCTATTTCAGAGAGAGAGAGAGATTATTATGCCTAGAGTGGTAGCTTTTTTATCTTGTAACATATATATATATATATATTGCCTAACAGACAACCACTAAAAAATAAAAATCATAAATTACTATTTATAAAGAAATTTGAAAAACCCTATAAATTAGCAAAATATGATTTTGACTCTCGAATAATATTCATATATTAATTCAAGATAATTTTAGAAATGAACTCAATCAAGTTCTTGATTTTTCTAGGTCTAGAAATATAATCTTGGTTTAATCATATTTTAGTCCTTAATTTCTAAAATATATTTTAATTGATTCATACTTAGTTAAGTCATCTAAGTTTAATTAAGATAACATGCAACATGATCAAAATATAATATATTTTTTTATATAAAGTAACTTAAAGATATCAAGTTTAAGGATCATTTACACAATTTTTTCCTGATCTTTTCTATAGAAATAAATAATCTCTCTATATAAAATTCTCATGTGGATCATTTATTATATATGTGTCAAACAACTATGTTTTTAAATTGCAACTTATAAGAATAATTACATCATTTTATAAAAAGAAAGAACATAAAATATAAGTCTCTACAACTTACAATATCAAGTATTTAAAAGAACATAAATCATCAATATTTTTAAAACAAATACAACTTTTATAATTATATCAACTTTTAAAAGATATGTTAGCTCGCCTTCTTTTTTTCTTAAGAAAAAATATAGTTGATTGGTTCATGAAGTCTTACATGAACGGCGTTTTGGACCCACAAATGCTTTGAACCGGCGTTTTTAAGAAAAATCATCTCTAGATTTTTTCATGATACGTTAAGAATGTATTTTTAAATTGACTCCGTGTTGGACCCACAAATTGTAGATGCTTTGAACCGGCGTTTACTAGGAAGGCGATGATGATATCTCCATGAATGACCCTCCTCTTCTCTCTCATAGCATTTCAATCCCGATCCACTTTATTAAGGAGGCGAAGAGAGAACAGAACATAACAAGAAACAATCTACAGAACTCGCAGAGCCGGAAGATGTGTTACAAGGTGACATGCTCAACGTGCGGCAAGACCACATGGGGTGGTTGCGGCAGGCATGTTCCTTCCGTTTACAGGGGCATCCCTGAAGGGCAACACTGTCTCTGCCGTGAATGGCCCGGTGTCGATCCTAAGAACCCCAATGGAAATGGTGCTGGCTCCTCTTCCTCTTGCTCTATTCTATGATTGCTCCTCTTAGTACTTTTGCTGGTAATTATTTGCAGCCTTCCGTTCTAGTTCGTGTTAGTTGTCTTCATTTCTCCCGGAATAACAACAGATTTATAAACTGTTTCCAGTTTTTTCGTTGCCTCTGCGGAAGGCAAAATGAAGGTGGATTTCTGTTTTGGTTCACTGTTGTAATCACCAAATAATGGAAACGACGCCGTTTCTCATTGACAATTTCTTCGTAACTATTTTGCTGTTGACTTTGATTGCTGTAGTTTGAGAGTGAAATTATTGTAAATTGTAATAGTGTTGTTTAATTTTTAGTTTGGGTTGTTTCGGTTCACCTATTTTCTGATATTTAGCTATTTTGTGGAGTAAAAGAAGACAAAACACCTGTAACTCTATGGAAAAGAGTCTGATATTTTTTTCATTTTTCATTTTTTGTTTGCTTTTTGCTCTTTTTTTCACTTATGTTTTTTTTTTTTTTCATTTTTCTTTCTTTTGATTGTTTTTTATTTATTTATTTTGACATCATATTATTTTCTTTTGCTTATAATTTTTTTCATTTTTTATTTGTTTTTTTGTTAAAGTTACTGACTTTTTTTTTTCTTTGATTGAATTTCCCCTCATTATTAACGCAATAAGAATAATAATTTTAGTTTTTTTTTCTTGCTTTTTTTTTTTAATGTTTTTGAGTTTTTTTCTCGGAATAATGTAATAATTTTTATTGTTTTAGCAATAATAATAATAATAATAATTTTAGATGTTAAGCCTTCAATATTCCTGTAGTTATAATATGGTATGTTGATATGTTTTATTATATCAAGCCTTGCATGTATAAATGTTATACTTTATTTGATTTTTTCAATTTTTTTTATTTGATTGAAATTGATAATATATTTGGTTTTGTTTTTGGCCCTTATATTTTTAATTTTTTTATTTTATTCATTTATTTTTTTATAGTTCTTAAATAGTTCCTATTTTTGTGTATATATATATACGCGTGTGTGTGTGCGCGCACGCGCCTTTAGTTTTAGTTTCTAGGTGAAATACTTGAAATTTTCAATAAGGAAAAAAATGAGTGGAGCAATTTAATTATGGGAAGTAAAAACAAAATCTTGTTGAAAGTTCAAGTATTTCACCTAGAAACTAAAACTAAAGTTCAAGAATACATATTATAATTCTTAATTTATAGTTCAATTGATTTGTTAAGTAGTCACTAGTCAAAATTGATGCATTAGTCATCTAAATTCTCTAATAATCCAATCTAGTTCACTATAAACTTAAATGTGAAATGAGTTTTCGATATTAACAATTTATGTATTTTCAGCCTCAACACTAGATTTCTACTTTGTATTTAACCAAGTTCGCAATTTATGTTTGTACTAAAATAAACAAATAAGTAAAAAAATTATTTTCAAATTATTTTCAAATGGAAAAAAAATCTATTTGGGAAACTTACAAAAAGGTAATTAAATCCTATAATCCAAAACTAAATAAAACAATCCATAAATGATCCAAAAAGCCGACCAAATAAAAAAGAAGAAGAAGAGTTTTACTTGCTCAAAATTGAAATTCATTCTAGAAAAAAAAAATACTTGCTTAAAATTAAAGGTTGATGCTCTTTTTGTGTGTGGATTAGAAAAAATAAAATTGAAATGATGGGAGAAATGGTAGACTTGATTCACAAAAAGAAATGATTTAGTTACCCGAATTATTTTTACACTTGAATCAAAATGATGATATTTTGAAAAAAATAAGTCAAATGTCATTTTAATTTTGCTAGGTTACCCGAATTTTAGGTCAACTTTATAGGTCATTTAAGTTTAATCGAGATAACTTCACAATAAATTTTTGTATAAATTTAAAATTAATTTAGGCCTCGCATCATTAAGTTTTGTATTGACACGTCATGTCGGTTTGATATTTACAACCATGGTGTCATAAATACCAAAAAGATATAATTTTAAAATATTTAATTTTACTTATCCTATCTTCACTTGTTAAAAAGCTATTACAACCTTTTGTATAGAGAAAAAAATAGAAAACCCTATTCATATTGAATAAAAATATACTATGAAAACTATTCCCTTCAAATAAAAGAAAACTAGAACAAGATTAAAATACAAAAAATAAAAATACTTATTTTCCTAAAAAGCTCTTGCATCAAATGTCCTTCATAAACATTCTTTGTGTGGGGACCACCCCCTCATGGAATTCCAATAATGTTGTGCAAACACAATACTTTTATGGAAACCACTTTATCATAGATCCTACTATTAGAATTTTCAATGACATCAATTTACATATATAGAAACAACACACTAATTCGTTGTCATTTTTTCCCTCTTGTACACAAGCACATCATGCTCGGCAACCTTTTTTAGTCATGGTTATTCAATAACACAACATCTAACCACCATGAATCATGAAGCTCTTTTACAACCTCTAACCAAGGCCACCAAGAATCGTTAAACTCCAATAACAAAAGATACTGCCGTGAGTGAATGTTTATAAATTTTATTACAAATCAAAACCTTCAAAGATCAAGAACATCATAGTAATTACATGGAGACTCTTAGAGTAGTTAATTTTATTCATTCGATTCTCCACTTACCAAAAGATTATCACAGCCCCATATATAAAGAATTTTTTAAAAGAAAATCCTAATAATACTTAATAGAAAAAATAAACTAGAAAAAATATTCCTTTCAAATAGAAAAAAAAATAGAAAAACATTACAATACATAATAAAAACAAAACTAGAAAACAACATTAATTAAGATATATTTACTTTCGTAAACAAATTCATGACATCACTAATAGATTTGTATAATTTGTGGTTAGGGAAAAAGTAGTAAGCTTAATTAGCTATGCATCAGAACCGGATTTTTAATACACCAATATTATTTAAGAAATAATTCAAATGGGATTAAAGGGAATATAAAAGAAGGAAATGGATTCCTAACATTGCATGGAAAACGGCTATATATATATATAATAGGAATTAAAGAAAAAAAAAACTCTAGATTGTTCGTATGCTTTTTTCTATTTAGTGATGAAGAAGTTTCCTAGATAATTAAAAAAGAAATTGACGAGGAACATCATTTGTTCTTCTGGTATCAAGATTATTAGTTTTTTTTTAAGGTAACTTTTATATGCCCCAATAAAATCCTCTCAAATATTGGTCTTGATTTCTAAATTTTATGGGATTTTTGCCACATCTAATACTTTTTTTCCCCTTCCTATATATAGCTAGCTACGAGCCAATTTGTCCACTCCGCTGGGCTTTTTTATCTATGTAGAAAATTGATTGATTTTATAAATATTGTATTTTGTTATTTTAATATTTAATTAGTAAAATTGTAATTGATAAAATCTGTTAAAAATAGTTTTTTCAACCAAAAAATGATTGAATATTGCTATTGCTAAATTGTTTTTGATAAAATTTGTTAGAAAATTTGCTAAAGTGAAATGATTTGTTAGAAACTTGTTATCACGGATACTCTGGTTAAAAAAAACACAAAAAAAAGCCCGGTTAAAAAAAAAAGACTTGGACATGACGGTTATTAAAAAATAAAAAAAAATATGAAAAAAGGTTACCGTTTATTAAAAGAAAAAAAGAGAGTATAAAATAGAAATTTAAATTCAAAGCCAAAGTTATATTTATAAGATTTATTAATCATATTATTATATTAAATGTATTCAAGAATACTGATATAAATTTATTTTTGCAAGAAATCGTAGGTCATTTTTTTTCTCTATATATATATTTTTAGGCGAGAATATTCAATAAATATTAAAACATATAATTAGTCTCACATACTTTATAGTGTAATCGAAATGGGAAGTGCGTCGTAGATTTTTTAATTGTAGATAATTCAGATAAATTTGTCAATTTTTTTTTATGAGTTGCCTTTTTCCTCTTGTAATATTAGATCTCACACATTATAAATAAAAATATTGTAATTTATTTTTAGAAATAAACCTAAATTTTTTGCGTGCTATAATTACTTATCTGCCGTCTACAAAAAACAGTGTAATCGAAACGGGAAGTGATTCGAATATTTTTTAATTGTAGATAATCTAGGTAAATTTGTCATGTTTTTTAGTTGTATATTTTGCCCAGTAATATTAGATATGAAATATTAAAAACCAAAATATTATAAATATTTTTTAAGAAATAAACTTTAAAAAACAGAGCACAAAATTAAAATTCCAAGACAATTTTTTTTTTATAAGATTTATTCCTTGTATTATTATATTAAATGTATTTAAGAATACTGAAATTAATTTTTTTTCTTAAAAAAATCCTAGATAATTTTTTTCTCTCTATATACATTCTTAGGCGATAATATTCAATAAATATTAAAACATATAATTATTTTCACATACTTTAATTTGACATAAATTTACAAATATATAATGAATTTGACATATTTTAAATAATACATGTAATTTTAAGAACAAAATTGAAGCAAATCCAAACATTCAAATTGAATAATTGAAAACATAATCTGAAATTAAAAGAAATGGGACCGAAATGAAACTAAAATCCATCATTAACTTGCATAGAAGGATAAAATTGAAAGAAATCAAACTTTGAGACCAAAAATATTAAGGATTTATAATAAATTTGCATGGAATGATCAAATTGAAATCCATCAAAACTTTGATACCAAAAATATTAAAAATTTCAGCCCAATCCAAAAAATTAAAAGCATGAGGACCAAATTGAAAGTCCAATATATAATCAATTTCAATTGAAGGACGAAATTGAATCAAATCAAAACCTATATAATAGCATTAAGGGCAAGAAAACCAAATTACAACGTTTAGGGACTGAACTGAACTTTGATAAAAAACAGCTTAGCTGACGTCATCTGACGCAGGCAGGAGAGAGAAATTGGGGGGGGGGGGGGAATTCAAACGACCATTGACACGTTTCCGGACACCATAGTGCTACACGCGCCACCCCAGGTGGAAGATAACATGCCTGAAATCATTCTAGATGCCAGTTTGGCATTTTCCGGCGCCGTAGGCAGCCGCACGCGCCGTCCGAAGAACGCATTAGCGCTGAAACGAACAGCGCGTCCAGAGATGCGCCAACAGATGTCAGCGAAAAAAAATAATAAAAAATTGGCCAATTACCGGAAAGCCCCTCACGCCCAGGCGTGTTTTTTGTCTTTTTCGAGGGACAAAATGGTTAATGCACTGTTCAATGAAATATTAAAAAAAATTAAAAACCGGCCGGACGAACCGGACCGGGCCGAAAACGGTCATTGACCGTCCAGCCCCTGAAAATGACGGCGTTTTTTGTCTTTTTCGAGGGGTTTTTTCGTTAAACTGTTCAAAAAGGCAGAAAAAAAAGGTGAAAGTTCACGCGTGGAGCACTGAAGCAAATTGTCAATGAACAGTGACAATGAGTCATGGTGTACAGTGAAAAAATGAACTGTTTTAGCTCTTTAGATAATAAATAAATAAATATAGATTCCTGATCCTGAAACTTAATTTTTCAGAAAACACGTGTTTGACTTCACACTTGCTGTCATTGAAGCCACGGCGGCGGGTCAAGCTCTTCCACGATAAACGTGTCTACGTTGTCAAATCAAGTTAATGACAGATTATGAACATGAAACATGTCCCGGCGGTTTTCTCGTGGAACACGTCTTGAAAGTTGAATCCACAAATTATACGTTGGGAAAGCAATTTCATTTTTGTTTTTAATATCGGTTGTTTGTGAAATAAATATATTAATATAATATTTTATTTAAAATAATTTAGGCTAACATCATGCCATGATCTTACTTGTAAGCATCATATAATATCAAAATCTTAAGATTAACATTTTATATTCAAGTTCAAAAACAAAAGTACATGAACACAACCTACCTTTTATTTTTCATGCCACTCCTTTCAATTTCTTATTCAAAGTCCCTTATTTTAGTTCAAATCCAACCGTATTAATATAACATAACATTGTATTCAAAGTCCCTTCTCTTTCCTCTCTTAACTAGGCTGAATTTAGCATTCCATATTTTGTTTTAAATTATTTTCATATACTGATATAAAAGATAATTTAAAAAAATAAAAAGAATATTATTATAATGTATTTCTGAACAAAAAATATTTTTAAAACCAACTCAATCACACTTCCAAACAGATACTAAATCAATGTCCCATGTATACGCATTTGTTTTAAATGTAATTTCAATACACAATTCTACACAACAATTCAAGAAATTTCAACATAATCCCATGTTCTTTTATTCATACCATTTCATTTCTCTAGCTCATTAATTCTTCATACAACCATTCCAAAATCTAATTGATTTTTAACATAATTATTCATAAAAAAAACCCCTTTAATATACCACAACTAACATTTTCTTTAAGATCCATCCAAGAATTCTGACAATTCACGCAAGCTTATGAAAAGAATCTGATATTACGTCCTATAAGATCCATCCAATGCTATCCAAAATCCTATCTTCCACACTTCTCATTTCCATTGGTTTTAGCTTCAGCATAACAGTTCCTGCACCCACTCTCTCTGTCCAAAACTTCCAATTCCAATCCCTCTCTAGATTCCTATTTCTCTCTCTGGATCCTTCGTTTTCTCAGTACTTGTTGTAGGAAAGTCACACTCATTTATGGACACTCAAATGTTATTCCATCCATGGCTAAGATGAAGTCTCATTGCCAACCTTTAGCCTTACTGTTCAGACCTAACCTAACCTGTTTTACACTTGCACTTCAGTTTTTTATTACAATTATATAGATACCCACCAAGGCAAACCCCCCATTGGTTTCATCAACTCGCGTTCACAGAGTTGCAAAAATCTCTCTCACACACGAAAGAAAAAAAGAAGAAGAAAAAATGACTTCTGTGAATCTGGGTCCATGGGTTCAGATAACCTCAGTCATCAACAAAGAAACAAGATCCAGATCCAGACCCATGTCAAACTTCTTTTCCCCGGGCCATAAAACCCTTGAAATCCCTTCAATACATCGAAAACAGAGAAAACCCATGTCTTCAATTTGTGCAGCTCTTACAAAAGAAGAGACTCTTCAAGAAGATCAACACAAACCCACTTTTGATTTCAAGTCTTATATGCTACAGAAAGCCAATTCTGTTAACAAAGCATTAGATACTGCTGTTTCTCTCAAGGAACCGGCTAAAATCCATGAGTCTATGCGTTACTCTCTTTTGGCTGGTGGGAAGAGGGTTAGGCCAATGCTTTGTCTAGCTGCTTGTGAACTTGTTGGGGGGTTTGAATCCATGGCTATGCCTGCTGCTTGTGCTGTAGAAATGATCCATACCATGTCATTAATGCACGACGATCTTCCTTGTATGGATAATGATGATCTTCGCCGCGGAAAACCCACCAATCATATTGTTTTTGGCGAGGATGTTGCGGTTTTGGCAGGGGATGCTTTACTGGCATTTGCATTTGAATATATTGCAGTGTATACACTCAATGTTTCGCCTCTTAGAATTGTTCGTGCAGTTGCTGAATTGGCGAAAGCGATTGGTGCTGAAGGACTTGTTGCTGGGCAAGTTGTGGATATTTGTTCTGAAGGGCTGTCCGAAGTGGGGTTGGAACAGCTTGAATATATTCATGTTCATAAGACTGCTAAGTTATTGGAAGGCGCGGTCGTTTTAGGGGCTATATTAGGTGGAGGGACCGATGAGGAAGTTGAGAAACTGAGGAGATACGCGAGGAGCATTGGATTGCTGTTTCAAGTAGTAGATGATATTCTTGATGTTACCAGATCTTCACAAGAATTGGGGAAAACTGCAGGGAAAGATCTGGTTGCGGATAAAGTAACTTATCCTAAGTTAATGGGGATTGAGAAGTCTAGGGAATTTGCTGAGAAGTTGCTTAACGACGCTAAGGAGTTGCTCGCCGGATTTGATCAAGAGAAGGCGGCTCCGTTGATTGCATTGGCTAATTACATTGCTTACAGGCAAAACTAATTGATCTTGTATTTCAATTGTTTCCCGGTTGCCTGGTGTTTGTGTAAAGCTAGATCTCTCTACAGTTTTCAAAGAAAGCTTATTGCATCAATGTTTTCTCAGAGAGGCTGTAACAACATTGCGATTCAGATTAATAGCAGTAGGGACAGCTTAGTTTTCTCCCCGTGCTTAAGATTTCATTGCTCATAAAACAAGTATTTTGAGGCATCTGCATTGATGGAAACTAGTAGTGCATTCAATATAGTTTCTGCTTTAGATTGGAATTCGTTGGCTCAAAATCTTTGCTGGGATCAGGGAAGAAGTCTGGAAAATATAGTTAATTTCTCTATCAAATCCGTACATGAAGTTTTTCTAGGAGTAGCAAGAGCACGTATGTGGCAAAAAAAAAAGCGCCGTTGCCGGGGATCGAACCCGGGTCACCCGCGTGACAGGCGGGAATACTTACCACTATACTACAACGACTTTGTTGATTCAATATAGTATATATATATATATTAATTTATTCCTACAATAAGGTACTCAACAAGTTTTTCCCTCGCTGAAATGCTGCTGGGATTTTTATTCCCAACAAATTCTTCTTCACAATATTGAAAATTAATCCACATAATCCTTCCTTTATTCAAAAGGTTATTATAGTCATTTACAACGAATCATTTTACTTTAAACTGTACTCCTCCCAAAATAGTTTGATGCTCCTTTCCTAGGGTAGTGGAAACAAGAAGATGTGAAGAGCACTGGGAATTGGAATCCATTGGTGGAGAGCATGAGCTGGTTGGAGGAATGTCAAATCGTGAGTCTTGTTAATAGACTTTTAATTCTTGATTTGTGGAGAAACATTGTTGGTGATGAGTCGTCGTCGTGAGTGGAGAAACTGAGATCAGGTCTAGTCACTTGTGCCTTTTTTTTTTTAAGTCGGGATCGAAGATAGGCTATGGGTGGTAAATACAATTTGTTGGATGATGATGATGATGATGATGATGAGGTTTGCTGAAAACCCATCACGATTCAAGTTTTTTAATGGTTAGGAAGGAGTTTGAGTGTGAAAAAATTATCATGTTGATATAGTAACTAATAATGTTTATTAGTTATTTATATGTTTATCTTGAGAAGAAAAAAAACACAGAAAATAAAACCTGCAACGAACCCAAAATAATAAAAGTATCTCAACTTAAATTTGTTTTCTCCAACCTGACTTTATTATTTTTTAAGAAGGCATATGGAATAACTAATAAAATCTATTAATTATTCAGTGAAAACCATAAAACTTCTTATAAAATGTTAGGCTTGGATAATTCATAAAATAAGTTGTTTTTATAGGTTTTGGAAACCTTTAATACTTAAAATATATTAATTTAAAATAAATTTTTATTTTTAAATTTTAATAAAACACGGTTTAGCTGCAGTGCCAAACAGGCTCTAAATGTTAAACCTTAAAAAGCCTGTTTTCACTCATCTAGTTTTTTTTTTCTGCGGACAGGTGCAGCCTACTCATCTGGCCCATGTTAACAACACCACCACTCTTAAATCCGCGCGCGCTCTTCTTCTCTTTTCTAAATTTCCTCCACAGACCGAGCTTTGGCGTTCGTTTCCCATGTAGAGTTTGGATCCTCGTAAATATTTATTTATGTTGCCATTCAAAACTACCAAGACATTTCTCACACAAAAATTGTTGTCTCAATCTATCAACATAGTTTTCCCATCTCACTATTTCAAGATTCCCATAAAATGTTTTCACCAATCCAAACCTCAAAATTTCACCAGAAAATCAAGAAACCCAAATCCCAAGTCACCATTGTCAAATGTAATAGAGCCCCAAAAAACTTACATGAGGAACATCATCTCAAACATATACAATATCTTGAAATACTCCACATGGGACTCGGCACAAGAAGAGCTAACAAAACTAAATATCAAATGGGATTCTTTTACAGTCAATCAAATACTTAAAACCCATCCACCAATGGAAAAGGCCTGGCTTTTTTTTAGCTGGGCTTCAAAGTTGAAACGGTTTAAACATGACCAGTTTACTTGCACAACCATGCTCGATATTTTTGGAGAAGCTGGAAGGATTGAATCGATGAAGTATGTATTCAAGAAAATGCAAGAAATGGGGTTAAAAATTGATGTTGTTACCTATACTTCAATCTTGAATTGGGTTTCAAAGTCTGGTGATGTTGACGGAGCAGTGGAAATTTGGAAAGAAATGAGAGAAAATAGGTGTTTTCCTACTGTTGTTTCGTACACGGCTTATCTAAAGGTTTTGCTCGATAATAAGAGAGTGAAAGAGGGTATTGGTGTTTATAAGGAGATGCTTGAATCTGGGATTTCTCCAAATTGTCATACGTATACTGTTTTAATGGAGCATCTTGTTGTTTCTGGTGAGTGAGATTTAATTGCGCCCTTTGTGTTTGTTGTTTTGTCCGTGTGAGTGTTGTTTTTCTGGGTGGTGGGTTTGATGATATGAAGGCTTTTTTAGATGGAAAACTTTGAATCTAGTTTTGGTCAATTATGATGTTTTGTGCAGAAATCAGTTTAATTGTTGATGCTTTGAAGATATTTATTTTGCGTTTGAGGCTTGTGACTTGCTTTCATTCGATGATCGAACAATAAGTCTGCCATGGCAAAAGGTTAAATAAGCTTGATGAAAGTTTGTGAAATTTTTGTTATGGTCTAAAAAGAATCTCCCATGAACTTTAGTGATGTTTTGAAATGATCCTCAACTTCTAGACAATTGATTGTGCCTCCTCAACAAGTATTTCTGTTACTTTACAACACTGAACTAATGGAGAAAGCTAATGTGGGTGATGCAAGGCATGACCTGCGCTGGCCACACCACACGTGATTACCAAAAAAACAAAACTGTAGGATAAAAATATGGAATGTCAGTTCAGAACAAATTCAATAGTTTTTTAGCAGTTCAGGAGATGGTCTTTCATGTTAGCATTTCGTTACTGGTGCTTTAAACTTACAACTTTTACCATGCATTGCTTTTCCAGTATTGGGCTATATTTTGTTGGAGTATTGTATTTTCAGGAGTTTAATTTCAATTTTGTGATGGTTTCCAGGCAAATACCAAGAAACCCTTGATATTTTTAGCAAAATGCAAGAAGCAGGGGTACAACCTGATAAAGCTGCTTGCAATATTTTGGTTGAGAGGTGTTGCAAAGCAGGGGAGACAATGACAATGACCCAGATTCTTCAATACATGAAACAAAATCAGCTCGTTCTTCGCTACCCTGTATATAAGGAAGCACTCAGAACTCTAAAAGATGCTGGTGAGAGTGATGCTCTCCTCAGGAAAGTTAATCCTCATATTGATACTGAATCATTTGGTGATGTGGATGCCTTGGAGACTATGAAAATTGTTGCTGATGATGATTTAGATAGAGGTCTTGTACTGATACTCTTGAGAAAGCACAATCTCGTAGCAGTTGACCATTTGCTTGCCGGTACAATGGATAAGAATATACTACTGGATTCTTGGATTGTTGCAACCATCATTGAAAGAAACTGTGATCACCAAAGACCTGATGGTGCTTTGTTGGCCTTTGAATACAGCATGAAAATGGGAATACAACTGGAAAGAACATCATATCTTGCTTTGATAGGCATGTCGATAAGATCAGACACATCTCTGAAGGTTGTGGACATTGCTGAAAAAATGACTCTGGCTGGGCATTCTCTTGGAGTGTATCAAGCTTCACTCTTAATTTATAGGCTTGGGTGCGCTAAAAGGCCCACTTGTGCTGTAAAGATTTTTGATTTATTGCCTGAAGCCCACAAGTGCACTGCCACTTATACTGCTCTAGTTAGCGTATATTTCTGTGCTGGTAGTCCACAAAAAGCACTTCAGATTTACGAAGACATGAAAAGGGAAGGGATACATCCTTCTTTAGGTACTTACAATGTTCTATTAGCTGGTCTAGAAAGAAGCGGCAGAATTAGTGAAGCAAAAACATTTAGGAAGGAAAAGAAGGGACTGCTGATTAATAATCATCATCAGAATAGTGTCCCCATGGGGGAAAAGATTTGTAACCTTCTTTTTGCCAGCCACTTGATATCTTGACACCATTATGGATGAGCGTTCTCATGCTGATGGCATCGCCAAGAAAAGGTATACTGAGGCATGCTGTAAGTAGATTGTATGGCGAGCTGACAGCACCATGTACATGCACAGGAGAGTGGCAGGGGTAATGGCTGCTCTCAGCTATGGAGAGTCAAATTGCCACTTAGATAGGGTTCTCGTTTTGGCATGCTTGTGTTACGAGTTTCTCAATCAACTGTATTATGAGTTTCTCTATCAACTTCGTAAACACAGACAAGACAGAACTGCGTTTGCTGATGTTTTCCAAGTTCTTTTCTACATGATGATAGGGTGAAATCATAATCCCATCCCTTCCTATCGGTGATATTACTGCTGTTCTGTGACAAATGTGCTGATGCTGCTTCAACTCCTGAACAACTTAGTTGTTCATTGTGGTGGTGTATGTTTTGGTTTATATCCACAGCACATCTGCTTGGATTCATTTTCTTCTCCAGCGATTATAGTTCACACAGATGTATGATTTTTGATGATAGAAGATAGCCTAATCATTGTTTATTAGTAAGGAGATTGATTTTTTAACTTATGTTTTGGATTTAGATTATTTGAATTTTTAGTTGAGTTTTGTTATTTGATTTGATATCATTTTATTTTGAGCTTCAGTTTTGTTGTAGCAAGCCTTTAACTGAACAGGTGGTTATTTTAGAGGTTTATATATATATATATATATATATATATATATATATATATAAAACGCGTCGTGATTTTCCTGTACATGAGTTTACTGTGCACCAAGACACAATTCACTATTCATTGTGGCAGTGTAGCGACGAAATTAGCCCTCGAAAACGACAAATTAACGCATAGTAACCAGGGGCTTCGTCGGCTTTTCCATTTAATTTGCACAGTTCAGTGACGAAATTAGCTCTCTAAAACGACAACATAGTGCACAGTAACCAGGGACTCTCTCGGTTTTCCCACTTTTTTCCCATCTGCGCAGACGAAAAAACCCCTCACAAACGACTAAATAGAGAACAGTAACGGGGGCAGGGCCGTATTTTCCCCTCAGGTTTTTTCGTGAATACCGGTGGGTTAAGGGGTGTTTTTGTAATACACCATTATTTTATAATTTATCCCGGATAATAGCTGGCGCGTTTCCCATACGCGCCAGCAGTGTTTAACGCCAACGCTCCATTCAGGCGGAGCGTGCGGCTACTTCCGGCGGTCAAAAATTATCTTCCGCCGAGTTATGAGGTGCGCCGTCATGTCCTCTCTACACCGGTGTGGCGCGTTCCGGTCATATATGTGCCGGTGAGCGGAGGAGAACGGCTTTGTCTCGGCTGCCGTTTTTCTCTCTCTCCGCGCGGGAATTGCTGACAGGTCCCTGATGTATGGGATAAGTTTACTTTAGTCCATGAGGTTTTAATTTCGATTTTATTACTGATTTGTGTAATTCAAAGTTTTATTGTTTTCAATTGTGCCCTTCAATTAAAACTGATTATATAAGTAATGTTTTGTTTCAGTCCTTATTCTTTTGATTTTTGATTTCTTTTTGGTTACTTCAATTTTTTCGGTACTTAGGTTTTGATTTCTTTTAATTTGGTCCTCTAATTAAAATTGGTCATATATGCAACTTTTCATTTCAGTCCTCCTTCTTTTAATTTTTTTATTCAATTACACAGCAATTATTATTATTATTCATTTATTTATTTTGGTCCCAAATGTTTTATATTTTTTGATTTTATCCTTTATTTTGAATTAATTATATATTTTACTTTTAATTCAAGTCCTTATTCTTTTAATTTTTAATTTGATATTAATTCATTTGATATTTTAATTTATGTTTGTAATCATTTCATAATTAATATTGCTCCCTTTATCCATGTTTTTTTGTGTTTTTTGTTTATTTTTATTTGTTCTTTGGATTAGATAATTTCTCTAATTTTATTATTTAAACAATAATAATAATAATTTTAGTTATTATTTTTAAATTTCTTATTTATACAAATCTTTTGATTTCCCTTAAATTTTTATTTTTATCGGTTATCATTTATGATTTTATTATTTATGCGGTAGTAATGATAATTTTAGTGATTATTTTTTAATTGTTTTTTTATAAAAAAACTTTTGCTTTTTTTTGTTATTTTTCAAGGCAATTTATTTATTTTAATTGTTTTGACAGTAATGTTAGTAATAATTTTAGCTTTTATAGCAATGATAATGACAATAACGTCAGGATTGATTTTAAATTTATGTTTCCGTCTATTTGTTGATAGAAAATTAACTACTTATTTTTTTTATTTGATTATTGTAAGTATTTTCTCAATTTATATTTTATTTTTGTTTGATTTGGATTGAATTATAAAATAAACTAATCTTAATACAGTGAACTCAATAATTCAGATATCCGAGTTTTCTTGCTTTCTTAATGATGATGATAAATTTATACGGGTTATTTCGTTGTAAACTACTAAACAGATAAATTTATATCGATTTTAAATTAATATATTTTATATAAAACTTGCACTTAACAGGAATTCTGTACAGATTTATTATTTTAGCTCGATTTATATTATAATAAAAAAATACACACAGTTAATATTTTTTACACTGAAAAACATATTGTGCCACCCGTGGCGAAGCGCGGGGGCATTGTCTAGTATATATATAATACGCGTGTTGTTTTCCCTGTAGCTGCATTCACTATGCACACAGACACAGTGCATTGTGGATTGCAATAGTAGTTTTTTTTTTTTCCCTTTTCTGTTTTTTTTTGTTTTTATTTTATGATTACTTTCCTCTCTTTTTTTCGTTTCTTATTTATTTTTTGTTGCTTCTTTTTTTCCTAATTATTCTTTTTCTTTTTTTTTTCTTCCGTTTTTTGCTTCTTCTTTTTTTGCCTTTTTTTTTTTGTATTTTTTCCTTATTATATTTTTTTTTCATTTTTTTCTTATTATATTTTTTTTCCTTTTCTACTTATATATTTTTTTGGTTTTTTGTTTTTTAAATAATCGGGGTGTCTGAGCTCGCTTAAATGCACCACGATTAATCTCCATATCCAAATTTTTTTGATAACGAGGGTGTCCAGGCCAACTTATGTATACCACGACAATCTCCGGACCCACATTTTTTTTTTCTAAAATGCTTTCCTGCTGGTACATTTTTTTTTCTTTTTTTTATTCACTTATATATTTTTTTATAACCGGGATCTCCGACCAGCTTAAGCACACCACGACTAATTCTTGGGCCGAATTTTTTTAAAAACAATATGGATTGCTACAGTGCTTTCACGCTTATACTTTTTTTTTTATTTTCTTTCGCTTATACATTTTTTTGTAACCATGGTCTCTCAGCCAGCTTAAGCTCTTTTTTTCACTTATATATTTTTTATATAGCCACGATCTCCAGGCCAGCTCAAGTGCACCACCACTACTCCTCGGACCAAATCTGTTTTTTGATAATCGGGGTGTCCAGGCCAGCGTTGACACACCATGACTAATCTCCGAACCAATTTATTATTATTTTTTATTTTTTTCCTTATACGTTTTTTTGTTCACTTTTAGTTTTATTTGTTATTTGGATTAGATGATTTTTATAATTTTATTATTTACGCAATAATAATGATAATTTTAGTGATTATTTTCTTATAAAAATCTTTTGATTTTTTTTAAAGATTTTCCTGAAATTTTAATTTATATCGGTGATCATTTTAAAAGTAATATTACTCTATTTTTCCCTTTATTCATTTTCTTTTTTTGGTTTTCTGTTTCTTTATTTGTTCTTTAGATTATATGATTTTTATGATTTTATTATTTATGCAATAATAATGATAATTTTAGTTATTGTTTTTTTTTTATTTTTTTTTATAAAAATCTTTTGCTTTATTTATTTATTTTTCATGACAATTTAATTATTTTAATTGTTTTGGCAGTAATGTTAGTAATAATTTTAGCTTTAATAGCAATGATAATAGAAATAACGTCGGGATGAATTTTCAATCTATGTTTTCGTCTTTTTGTTGATAGAAAATTAACAACTTATTTTTTTATTTGATTATTGTAGGTATTTTCACAATTTATATTTTATTTTTGTTTGATTTACATTGAATTATAAAATGAACTAATCTTAATATAGTGAACTGAATAATTCAGATATCCGAGTTTTCTTGCTTTTTTAATGATGATGATAAATTTATGCTGGTTATTTCGTTTGAAACTACTAAACAAATAAATTTATATCGATTTTAAATTCATATATTTTCTAGAAAACTTGCACTTGACATGAATTCTGCACAAATTTATTATTTTAGCTAAATTTATATTATAATAAAAAAATACACACAATTAATATTTTTTACATTGAAAAAAATATTGTGCCGCCCGCGGCGAAGCGCGGGGGCATTGTCTAGTATATATAATACCCGTGGCCTTTCCACTGTGCACCCGTGCACTGTGCACACAGACACAGTTCACTGTGGACTGCAACAATAGTTTTATTTTTTTTTTTGCTTTTTTTACTTTTTTTGCCTGCTGTTTTTTTTTCGTTTCTTCTTGTTTTTTTTTGCTTTTTTTTTTCTAATTATTCTTTTTCTTCTTTTTTTTTTTCCTCAGTTTTTCCTTCTTTTTTTTTTTGCCTTTTTTTTTATTTTTTACTTATTATTTTTTTCATTTTTACTTATTATATATATATATTTTTGGTTTTTTATTTTTTAATAATCGAGGTGTTCGAGCTCGCTTAAATGCACCACGATTGATCTCTATATCCAAATTTTTTTGATAAACAGGGTGTCCAGGCCAACTTATGCATACCACGACAATCCCCGGACCCACATTTTTTTCTAAAATGCTTTCCTGCTGGTACATTTTTTTTCTTTTTTTTTATAATTTTTTTATTCACTTATACATTTTTTTTATAACCGGTATCTCCGACCAGCTTAGGTATACCATGACTAATTCTTGGGCTGATTTTTTTTAAAAACAATATGGATTGCTACAGTGCTTTCACGCTTATATTTTTTTTTTTATTTTCTTTCGCTTATACATTTTTTGTAACCATGGTCTCTCAGCCAACTTAAGCTCTTTTTTTCACTTATATATTTTTTTTATAACCATGGTCTCTCAGCCAGCTTAAGCTCTTTTTTTCACTTATATATTTTTTATATAGCCACGATCTCCAGGCCAGCTCAAGTGCACCACCACTACTCCTCGGACCAAATCTGTTTTTTGATAATCGGGGTATCCAGGCCAGCGTGGACATACCATGACTAATCTTCGAACCAATTTATTATTATTTTTTATTTTTTTTCCTTATATGTTTTTTTGTTCACTAATCTCCGAACCAATAATAATGATAATTTTAGTGATTATTTTTTTATAAAAATCTTTTGATTTTTTTTAAAGATTTTCTTGAAATTTTAATTTATATCGGTGATCATTTTAAAAGTAATATTACTCTATTTTTCCCTTTATTCATTTTTTTTGTTTTCTTTTTCTTTATTTGTTCTTTAGATTATATGATTTTATTATTTATGCAATAATAATGATAATTTTAGTTATTGTTTTTTATTGTTTTTTTATAAAAAAATCTTTTGCTTTTTTTTTTTCATGGAAATTTAATTATTTTAATTGTTTTGGAAGTAATGTTAGCAATAATTTTAGCTTTAATAGCAATGATAATGACAGTAACGTCAGGATGAATTTTCAATCTATGTTTTCGTCTTTTTGTTGATAGAAAATTAACAACTTATTTTTTTATTTGATTATTGTAGGTATTTTCACAATTTATATTTTTATTTTTATTTGATTTAAATTAAATTATAAAATGAACTAATCTTAATACTGATGAACTTAATAATTCGAGATATCAGAGTTTTCTTGCTTTTTTAATGATGATGATAAATTTATCTTTGGTTATTTCGTTTGAAACTACTAAACGAGATAAATTTATATCGATTTTAAATTCATATATTTTATAAAAAACTTGCACTTGACATGAATTCTGCACAGATTTATTATTTTAGCTAAATTTATATTATAATAAAAAATACACACAATTAATATTTTTTACATTGAAAAAAATATTGTGCCAAGTGACGTTTTAACTACCCTTGTCACCATTGAAACTGATTCTTCCCTAGCGGCCCAAGCCATTCATGCATGCATTAGCAGGTTCTGGGATATTAATGCTATTATTTGTAGATCAAGTTTTTGCTGATGCGAGCTAGATAGTTAGAAAGTGCCAAACAGGTTGGGGTTGGGGTAGCTAGAACAAGCAGGTTGTCTTTGTGCCTTTATGATTGCTTGCACAGCCCTCCAGCCGTGTTTTCTGCTAAACTCACGTATGATTCTCGTGAAGTTTGGTGAGGTTAAAGAAGAAAAAGGGTTGCATCAACATGAGAGAGCGATGAAAAAAACAGATGATAAATATAGTTCTTTATTTATTTGATCAATTTTGTACTGATGATAAAAAAAATATTAATAATGCCCCTACTATTTTGTGTTAGAAAAAAATTGTTTGTGCGAGGAATCAAACTTGTAGAAAGTACTCTAAGTTGCAATTGACATTGGAACTTAAACTTCATTGATAATCTTCATTTGATAATTTGTTTCACAGGATTTTTAAGGTATTTAAAAAAAAAAACTAAATTAATGATTTTTAGGTGCTTTTCAATG
Organism: Salix suchowensis; assembly: GCA_029030765.1. Classification (NCBI taxonomy): domain Eukaryota; kingdom Viridiplantae; phylum Streptophyta; class Magnoliopsida; order Malpighiales; family Salicaceae; genus Salix; species Salix suchowensis. The sequence goes on along the minus strand of CM054984.1, from coordinate 10,931,674 downwards.
ATTTTAATGGGTTGATAAAAAAAATCAAAATAAAATAAATCTAAACATAATACTATTTTAATATATTTTTAATTAAAATATATTTTTACAAAAGCATCATATATTACACTACCAAATACACATGTAAAAGCTAATTGATCATTATTATATTCAAACAAGATGACTTTTTTCAATTCAAAAATTATTTATAGCACATATATTTTCTTTTGGACTAATTTTCATATATTAAAACTAAATTTTATATATCAAAATTAATTTTTTTTTCAAATCAAGTTTTACTGAAACCATCCATGAACCATATGTTATTCTTGTTATGATTTATTTGTGAAACTTTCTTGTAAGAACATAAAGTCATATTATGTGAGCCAACGTGTATTACCTTGTATATGTATATTGAACGTTATCTACTCATTGAGTTGTTGAACTCACTCTCTCATTATAAGGCTTATAGCTTGATAGCATGTTGTTTTGTAAGACCTTTAGAACATGTTCTTTTATTGTAATTAGTACTTTTCCATTATGTATAGGTAGTGTATCACAATTATGATATTTGTATTAACTTTTGTATTAAGATAATTAATTTATATTATGAGGTTAATTATGTTATCATGTTGAGTGTCACACCTTTTGCAAGAGCATGGCGTCGCGGCGACTCTTCCCGTGAGCGGGGATATTTATGTCGGGGGTTTATCTTTATTTTTGTGAAAAATAGAGTCGTCACCTAGTATTATGGTTACTAGGAAACCTAAGCTGGTATTTCAGAGCTTTTAAGGCAAATGACTGGTTGCATAAAGAGAAGGTTTTAACACCCCTAGTACGCCCTACCTAAGGTAAGCTGCTTGGTGTGTTGGTTTGCCTTATGAGTGCTATGATATTGATATTTCAAAAATATATTGGTTAAATGATGATGACATATTACTCCCATAAAAATATTTTGGATATTTACCGCTTTAAGGTTTTTTTATCCAAATATTTACGGTGAATAACAACGAATTATCCCCGCTAATATTTTGGATATTAACCCCTTTAGAATTTCTTTACCCAAATATCAATAGTGAATAATAACGAATTATCCCCGCTAATATTTTTGATATTAAACACTTTAGGATTTCTTTACCCAAATATTAATAGTGAATAATATGAATCCAAAAAAAAAAGATTTAGGTATTTTTGGAATGTTGGCCAATACCCTTTGGATTTTACAAATATGTTATAAAATCCAAAAATACAAGAAAATGATTTTTTTGTGTACGAAATCCATGCTAAAACTATTTTTCTTTAAACTCCAAAATAATATATTTTTTAAAAGGAATGTTCAAAATATGTTAGCGTATTGGCTGTATGAACGAAAACAACACATTTTTGTTTTTCTTAACAAAAAATATTTTTTATGAAAATTTTGTATTTTTTTTTGTGAGAGGCCCATCATTTGGGGCGGACTACTAGCCCCGGGTTGGCCAAATGGCCCACCAATTTTAATGGCCAGACTGGGCCTTATCCCTGGCCCAGCCAGCCCAGGACGGGGGAGTGAATTAATTCACTCACGCGTCACAACAAAGGTGATGATGCTACAGTAAAGGAGAGTTTTTGGAGTGTGACGAACGGCGTATCTGTTAATATCATTGGGTAGAGGAGATCGAGGTGGTTCTTCCTGTCGTGGTGGCATTATAAACGGTGGTCTGTGGTGGTTGGAGTGGGCATTGGAAGGTGACGGGTTTATGTTGTTGTCGCGGGTTGGTGCTCTACTGCCTCGCTGGAGGCCATGGCTGGGCTGCTGGCGTGGAGGGGAGGCTGCCGGTGATGATGAGGGTGGAGTTGGGTGGTCTGCTGTCAATTCTTTGAGGAGAGAGAAAGAGACATCGGTCGTATGACTTTAGAGAGAGAGAGGAAGAGGCTGCTGACCGAGAGGGAGAGGGAGAAGGAGGGGGTGCTGACCGAGAGGGAGAGGGAGAAGGTTGTCGTCGCTGGAGCTGGTGGGGAAGAAGACAAATTGACTTCTACATAAATTTTCTATTATATTCGTAATTTTTTCTATTCTTTGTTCGCTAATTTCCTCCTTTGCCTTTTGAATTCCCTCCTTTGTTTTTTTTTCAATTCTCTCCTCTCTGTCCGTCAATTCTCTCCATTCTGCTCTCTCCTCTCTACGTAAAATACTTTCTCCTCCTTTCTCTCCTGTTTGTCGTGCATGGCTGTAATATTTATAAGTGTGGGAGGTAACAGTTGGGTACCTCCTGCTATAGCATGCCTGAAACCATGGTTGTCGGCGGCGTACAGGTGACTTGTCGGCAGTGGTGCAGTAGCAGGGCAGGCAATGGTATGTGCTGTCTGTTGCTTTGGGAGGTGTAAGTGCAGTTTGGTCCCTCAATTTGTAATCGTTCTAATTGCACCCCCAATTGAATTTAGAACTTATGATTTTGTGCAATTATACCCCCGTCAGAATTTTAATATCATATTTGACTTTGCGCGCCTTTTTTTATTTTAGCCCTTGATTTTTGATTTGTGTGATTTGACCCTCAATTGACCATTAGACTCTTAATTTGTTCAATTTGGCCCCTGATTTCACATAATTGGCTTGGAAAAATTCAAATCGATCTCCAAAAATTCTAATCTTCTCAATTGAGCCCGAATTAAGCTCAAGAACTTGATTTTTCATCGCTTAAGCCCCTAATAAAATTAATTTGACCAATTTAAAATATAATCAAGTGCTTGCACTTCATTAAATCCTTCAATTGGACTCTAAACTAATTCTCAAATATAATTACACTTTTAGATTGGCCACTGATTAAATCAAACTGACCCATAAAAATATAGTTATATTTTTCATCTTAATTTGTATGCAGATTTATCTGACAATAAATTACTTCAGCCTTGAATCTATATTTTCCTTCATTTTGGGCACAAAAGAGGTATGATCGAGCTCTCAGAAATGTCTAAATTTTTTACCTTGATTTTTCTACCGACACCAGCTCCTTTTATTTTATTTTTGTTATTTTTGGATAGATTCATGGAATAACCTAAAATTGGGTTATGACATCGAATTAAACTCAATTTCATTTATATAGGTTAAATTTTTTATATGTTATTGTTCTAACATGACTGAAGTGTTTTTGCTTCTTAATGAAAATGCTGAGGAATAAACAAATAACTTGTACTATTAAAGTAGGTGACATTTAGGATAACATCCCTATTATATGGTTGAAGACTGTAAGATAGAGGAAATGGCCGATACATCTGCACCTCAACATATTGAGAAGGCACCTCCACCAGTACAGGAGGATCCTCAAGAGTTATAAAAAGAAAATTATGATTGATGAAATAGGTATAAGTGTGTTAGACCTTTAACTTGTTATAATGCTTCAACAGTTTAAGCCAGGTTATGCAAACCTAAATAGAGCTTACTATAGAGAGGTAGAAGAAGGGGTAATGATATACCATCATCACCCTACATTGTAAAGAGAATGACTTTGAATAAATTCATGAAGTTGACACTCATACCTTTATTGGGATGAATAGTTTAGAGCATCTTTAGCAGTTCCTAAATGATATATGGCGGTTTTATGAGGCTTTGGAATATACAGACCACTAAGCTATGAGTTTGGTGCTATTAGGTTGGAAAAATTTTGGCAATCTCTTGGTTTAAGTCAAGGTTGTCAAAATTATTTTTTTGTACACGACACAAAAATATAATATAAACTAGAAACATAAAATCGAATCGTAAAATTGTAAGTAAAATATATCCGTAGAAAAATCTTAAAATCATAAGTAAAACATTTAAAATACAATTATGTACATAAAACTTCATTATTTAAGGTTCATACATGAGTTAAAATAGCTTAAAAATACAATACAAAATAATTAAGCCCTTAGAATTTCATTAGGTAAAAACTAATAAATTTAAAACAAACACTTTGCTAGCGTGCCATGTAAACTAAAACCAACCTCATTACCTTCATCTTCCTCATTATTTATAAGACATTCATCAAAATTATTATTATCGAAAGGATTACTACTACTACTACTACTACTAGTACTAATACCAATGTTGTGAATACTACTACTACTACTAGCTCGAATTTCAACATTGGTATTGTTAGCAATACTTAACTCTAAGCGCTTTGAATTATTTGGATTAACATCATTCTGAATCTCAAAATAATCTTTAATACCATTAGTATCCATTTCAACATCATTAAAAGTTTTTTCATCACTTTCTTCTTCTTTTCCATTTTTTAACACCAAGTAAATCAATGTTTGATGAACCATCATGTTTTTCCCCTTCAGTTATCTAATCATCATTAGATGAAAGATCATCTAAAACTTCATCAAAATCATTAACTTGCCTTTTAACTTGGCTGAAGATGTTGCCTCATGTATGATTTTAGCTCTTCTTAAAACCATTGAGTTTTAGGGTTAACTGCAAAAGTCTAGTAGTGGAGGTTCCTCCATACTGAATCTTTATTGCGTCCCAAACAGTTTGAGCTGAACGATGCCTTTCAAAATACAACATTATATCATTTCTCATGTTTTTCAACATCAAAATGCGAGCTTCATGATCCTTGCGTTTATAAAATGATTGTTTCCTTACTCAGGTTCAACATCAGTTGCGTGATTGTTTCTAGCATTTCTTGCTCTTCCAGGAGATACTCAATCTTACGATGCCAAACATTGAAATTCTTCTTATTTAGTTTGTTTTTACAATTCAAATTAGCAATAATACTCTTAGATGCAGCCATATTAAATGTTATTGTCACCGGTAACAAATATTAGTATATTGTATAATCTAAATGACATATATTGTCACTCCATTCTAAATTAAACAAATAATAATCCAACACATACAATAAAAATGAAAAGAAAGTTAAACACTTACTTAATTTTCATTTGAATAGTTTAATTATTATTAAAATTTAAATGAGTGCAAAATTATAGTTATTAGTTTCAATTAACAAGGTAACAAATATTATCAAATACATGTATATAATGTAATTAAAACTTCAACTATATAATAATGCAGTTCAAAATAAACAACCAATTATCTTTTTTTAAAAGATAAAAATAAAATATTAAAAATAATAAACTATAGAATTATCTTATATTGTAGAAACATAAGTAAGATCTTTAATTATGTTATCTACTTCATCAAAGTTATTTTCTTTAAGTTTAGTCTGCTCAAACCATAGAATAAATTTAGCATCAACATCTAAATGACTTGTGTATATATTGACAAGATAATATAGGAACTAAGCATCACATACTCGATCCAGGTTGGATTAGTCCTCGAGTTTGTGTGAAAAATGTAACCAAGATCTTATGCGTTGCCGTTGTTATACTGCATTGTCCTCTCTTATCTTTAGCCACATACATCCACAAATATAATGCTGCTTTATTTGTGATTTGAGTGTAAATATGAATGGGTGCAAGCGTAAGACTTTGGGCACTTTGATTCCAATCCTCAGCTTTACATGGACAAGATGTTTTTTCTCATTAAAAAAAAAGAAGAAACTTTGCTCACTTCACATTCCACATCAGTCAAAGACAAATGGGAACCAAAGCACATGTTCATTACATCACCAATTGGAGCAATAATTATTGATTGATGAGGTAATTTAGTAGGTGGTTCAACGATAAAAGCTTGAAAATAAAAGATTTTTTTTTTTTGTGATTTTAAATTTGAGTTTTATATGTTAGAGAGTAATATAAATTATATTATGGGACCTCACTTACAAGCTTAAACTTGTAGGTGAGATGGTTCCTTAACATGGTATCAGAGTCTTGTTGACCCAGCGGTCACGAGTTCGAATCTCACCATTCCTATTCTATTTGATAAAAACCAAGCACAAGGTGATGTGGGCCTGTGCAAGTTTAAACCCAAAGCACTTTCACTTGAGGGAGTGTGTTAGAGAATAATATAAATCATATTATAGGGCCTCACTTACAAGCTTAACCTTTTAGGTGAGATGATTCCTTAACACTATAATTGCTAATATGATAACCACTAAAAAATTATATAATCATTAACTTCAGGGCTTGTGGGATCAATTAAAGTGCACACAAGCAGGTTCAAACATCCATATTAAAATAATAATCACACATCCATATTAAAATAATAATAATAATTATTGGTTGATGTTTGCTTGAGGAATCCTTGGTGTGAATTCCATTATGGTGCCTCAAAATGCTGGTGGGCCAACGTTTCCACTAGGGTTTGTGCAAGAAGACTAGAGTGGCATATGAGTTTTTGGGTGTGAGATTTTACCCTTTGAAAAAGACGGTTTTCCAGGTGGAAAGAAAACAGCAGTCCCATAACTTCCTCTCCTGTAACGAGGATGGGTTCATAGGTGAAAGCAAATTCTTACGAGCATCCAATCCGCTAAAATGATTGCTGAAACTGTGCCTACACTTTTGTTTCTTGTTAATTCTCGTTGGGTTGGGTTGGAATCATTTTAAAAAGCTAGCAAAACATGAAACTGTGATCCCTTCCCCCGGTGCCAACTAGTTTTTTTTTTTAATCTTAAGTACATAATAGAATCATTATATTATATATATAATTCAAGGTATCAATTTGAAAATATGTAATTCAAATTTAAAATACAAGTAAAAATCAAAATTGAACCGATATAACTCGATTTATTCAAGTTTAAAAACAAGCTACACAACTTGTAAAAATATAGTTTGATATAATAAAATCAAGATTAAATATTTTTTTTAAAATATCGAGACAATTACATATTGAATTGATTCGGGTTAAATTTTTATATTCATGATCTAGGTTATGAGACCATAATAATCCCAAGTAAAACAAATAAAAAAAACTATAAATTCAATTCTCAATAAACCTATTATTCAATGATGAAATTGAGATAAAAATCAATCCTAAATAAGATATAAAAATTAATATTTTAAAATAAAAATATATAATCACCATTGACAATCTCATAAAATCTTTTTAAATTTTGATTGTCTTAAAATTTTAACATGAAATATAACAATATATCAGGAAATTTATATTAATATTTTATTCTAACACATTAATTAAATTAAAAAATATAATTGATACTGAAAGACTAATTTTTTTTTTATTTAAAAATGAACAAAAAATAATACTATTTGACAACGCAATAACCAAAATGAAATGTTGGGCTAAAATTGAACACAGTTTACAAAATGAAAATGAAATAAAATCTATTTTAATTTAATTTAGTTTTTAAATTAAAATAAGATATATCAGTATTGCATACGAAAACAGCTGTATTGACAACCTTCTCAAAAGTAAGAGAAATTTACGTGAAGAAAGAGTGTGTTCTTCGACATGTTCATACAAGATATGTGGTGACACGTTTGCGTGGACGCAATTAGACCCTGTCGACCCACCCCTTCTCAAGTAACCTGAGCTGTCTAATTCCAATTTTCCACTCTTTCAATACACCCTTCTTATCCCATGTAATCAAGTCTATTTTAGCTTTTATATTTATCAGATAATGATTCCTCCTCCCTCTTACACGTGTTCACTGTGATCGTGCTACATCTGTTTTAAGTCAACATCATCCTCTCAACAGTTTTCAGCCTTCCATTTGTAAATTTCTTACGAATTAGCCAACCACGTGTACGGTGGTTAATCAAGACCCCATGATATTTCTCGTACCTCTTAAAAGTTTTCAGCCTTCTATAGGTGTAGATTTCTTATGAGAAGACGGTGCTTGCCGGTGTTTACAGTCTACCAAAATGTCCAACCACGTGTACGGTAGCAAGGGTCACGATATTTATCCTCGTGATTGGGCCCCGTGTACTCAACCTCTCAATTTCTCGAAGCGAATATATTTCAAAAGAGCGGGAGAAGGTCAAAGAAATATATTTACTTTGTTTTCATCTAAATAGTGATGATTTACACGTTCTACACGTACTGCAGAACATCCATAGAATACATATTAAACTTTGAAAGAAGCTTGTAATAATTCGTAACATAAACTAAATCAAAATACCTATCATACTTAGAATTTGTGTGATAATATGATTCAACTTATTTTTTAAAATGTTTTTCATATAAAAATACACTAATTTTATGTTTTTGATGTGTTAATATATATATATATATATATAATTATATTTTAATATTTTTTTATAAAAAATACTTTTGCAAAAACATTAGACACCACATTATCAAAACACACTTAGATAATCTAGTATTATGGTTGTTTTTGTTTTTTTTTCCCAACCAACAAAAACTAAAAGAAAATTCATTTGGTTAAATAACCTCTATTTTTTAATTGAACATTACTTATAATTAAGTTTTAAATTTTGATTTTATAGAAATGAACATAATATTTGTTTTATTCATGAAGAATTTTTATTTATTTTTAAAATATCAGAAATTTTTAGCCATATATTTTTTTTAAAATTATAATTAAAAATATTTTTCTCAACCTATTTTTTTTAAAAAACAACTATAAAATTATCACAACATAAAATACACATTTTAATCTTTGAAAAAAATGTTTTCGTTGTGAATAATTGAATTTGCGTGGTAATAATCAAATTAGCGTGACCTCTCAAGAAACCACGATATGTTCAACTTCTCCTGACCTCCCTCATCCTGACAACTATATAACGCCACATCTTCCCTTTCCCATTTCACTGCAAAACAATACCAAATGCATCCAATTTTGTAGAGCGCCGCCGTAGGGCAAAACCTCCCGTCCCGTCCCGTTTTCACCTTCGTTTCTTTTTTAGGTTGCCATTTCTATTACCACAATGTCGCTAAACAAATCCATAGCAGCGCGTCTCTTTGCTTTCTCCAAAATATCCAACCAATACGTGACCAATTGCCGCATCTTCTCTTCGTTCCAAACCCGAATCCTCCAACATGCCGGTCAACCCCTCATCAGACCCGATCGCCCTGGAGAATCCGGCACTATCCGACGATTATTTCACAAACCTGCCATTTTATCGCCTGAGCTACGGCAACTGCCGATTGGAGAGGGTTTGATTGATAAAATTCGGGGTTTTGACATCATGAGGGATAGGATCCGGTTGGATGGTCTTACCCCGCCTCCCGAAGTGGCGGCTGAGGAGGGGTTGACGGTGGAGGTTGCCAGGAAGTTGTTGAATGCGGCTCAGTTGGAGGGGGTGAAATTAAGGCTGAGAGAGATGGAGAAAACGTGGATTAGTTATTCGGAGTTTGTTGGGGTGTGCTGTGAGAGTTGTTCGGATCTTGAGAATGGTATTCTGGTAGCAAGGAGTCTTGATGAATCTGGGACTGTTGTTATCCTTGGAAATCTTGTTCTGCTAAAACCAGAGCAGGTAAAAATCTCGACTTTTTATTGTTTCTTTAGCACTTTAATTAATTTATAATGTTAAATTTGTTTTACAGATTTAAAAGTGACAATAATGACTCTGTCAAGGTTAAATATAATTTGTTTTGGTATTTTATTTAGTTTCTGGAAAGCTGAAAACTGATATGTTCTTTATACACATTTTTTGTGTTTTCTTTCGGCAGGAAAATGAAACTTTTGTTGTTTCACTCCAGATCTAAGGGCCATTCAGTTTCTTCAGTGACAAGATTTGATTCACACTTGTGGTGCATTTAGATATTCCCGAAAGAAAAAAAAGATTATCTAATTAAAATAACTAAAATCAGATAGAGAGAAATTGGGAGTGGAAAAAATTTGAAGGGGGTAATTTAATTTTTTAGTGGGGAATTTAATTTTTAGTGGGGAATATAAAAAAATAGAAGAAAAACAGTGAGAGAGATGCACATTTAGGTGGTTGTTGATGGAGGAAATGTATATTTAATTGGGTTTGCTTGAGTTAAATTTGGATGTCTAAAAATGGTGGTGGTGGAATTAGGGTTTTTTACTTGATGATCGGAGCTTTTAATTCATAATAATCTTGACATGAACCTTAGAATCAGTGATATTATTAAACAAATCGACATGAATTTACCAAGAAAGTTTCTTTAGCTGAAAAATAAAAGATATAACTTGACAAAGGAGTTGTTTTTTGTTTTTTAATAATAGAAATGCCAAGTGACAGAAAAATGAAGGAAAGAAAAAAGTTGGGAGGATAAGAATTTGTGTTCTTATTCCCTTTTAATATTTGTGTTTTGATCAGGTGTTTTTGAAAAAGTCTAGCTATCATGGTCTGGAAAACAGGTCAGCTGCCAGGCTGTAGCTGACAAGGTGTAGATGATGAATATTCCTAACACAATGACCAAGCTGTTTTCTGACTTTCTATGCTGATTATTACGCTTTTTCAAACGAGGTTTTTATAATTTTTTGTTTCTTTGCAAATCTGAATTCAAGGGTAACCAATCCTGCTGGTCAGTGATTACAGTTTGATATTGATTTACTGATATCTTTCGTGGGAGATTGATTCATACTCCCTTTAATCATAACCTTGTTAATCCACTAACAAAATTAATATGCTTAGTCTAGTAGAGTAGTTGTCTTTTACACAAACGGTTCTTTTCAATATCTGTTAAATACAGGTATTGAAAGCAATTGGAGGCCTAATTCCATTCCCGGCAGCCAGCCCCGGTGATCCAAGAAGAAAGGAGCTGCAAGAAATGGAGAAACAGAGAGCTGCAATTGATCAGAAGGCCAGGACTCTGGTTCGCCGGGAACTATGGGGTGGCCTTGTTTTCTTAGTTATTCAGACAGCTGGTTTCATGAGGCTGACATTCTGGGAACTTACATGGGATGTCATGGAGCCGGTCTGCTTTTATTTGACGTCAATTTATTTCATGGCAAGCTATGCCTTCTTCCTCAGGACATCAAAGGAGCCTTCTTTTCAGGGGTTCTATCTGAGCAGGTTCACAGCCAAGCAGAAGCAGCTCCTGAAACTCTACAATTTTGATTTGAAGAGGTACAGTGAGCTTCAAAAAGCTTGTTGCCCGCATTCATCTTCTCCGGAGCAAATCACATCGTTTGATCAAGCTGGAAAAGTATTCTAAACCGTTGATACCAATAGAGAAATTAAAATTGACAATTTTGTTGAAGAATCTCCCAAGGCAGAGTGTTTACTGATATAGCGAGGCAGGGGGGGGAGCTTGTCTTGTGGGTGCTGGTTTCAACGGTTACCATTGCAGAAGCTTTATAAATCGTCCCACACCCACACCCACACCATAAGAAAGATTTTTCAATATCTAGATATAATTGTTATGGTTGGTAAATGTAAATCTCGTTGCGTTTAAAGTTTTTTTTTTTCTCAATTTCAAATAGTAATAATTGGTAGAATCACTTGATGACATCACAAGATGCATGATTCACATATCGTATAGGTGTGTGATTGGAACATTGGAGGATCCATTGCTGGCCGAACTGCAATAAGTTTTATCATTTCACTATAATAAAAAAACTTATTAATTGATTTCTGTCGTATAAATAAGAGGTAATAAAATGACAACTTGATCACCATTGAAAAGTCTCATTTATAAAAAAACAGAAAATTGATAAATAATGTGAAATCTATTAAAAGAATAAGTTTTAATAGATTCAATTTGCATAGATTAAATATGTAGCGTGAAACTACAAGAACTAATTAATTATTTTATTATATTAAACTGAAGTTATAATTAAATCTTTTTTAAATGAAAAAATGGAAAAAAAATTAGAGATTAGTATTGTCATTCTTACAAAAAAAAAAAAAAAGAAAGAAAAAGAAAAGAGAAACTGTATGTAATAATTGGAGTTGGGCATTTCCTTGGTTGTAAATGTAATATTACTCTTTTATTTAAATCTATAAAATATATTTTTCAGAAATGAAGTGTGATTGCATCAAAAAATAGTAATTTTAGTCCATGTTTGGGAATATGATAGATATTGTGTTTTTTAAGAAAATAACTTTTTTTTATATATTTTTCAATTGTTTTAATGTATTAATGTTAAAAATATTTAAAAAAAAATAAAAAATAAATATTATTTTTATATATTTTTAAATAAAAAATACTTTATAAAAATCTTTATTACACTATCAACTGTTTAAGAATTTATAGTTTTGCCCTTGACTCCTAACCATCAAAACCTTTTCATATTTTTATTTTATTGTTTCGTACTCCTCATTTTTCCCTCTCAAAGTCCTTATATATGCGAAGATATTGTACAAAATGATTTAAAAACTATATAAAACTCAAAAACTAATTCTCAAAAGTAGGTTATTTAATAATTTAATAATTATGAGTAACATTGAGATTTCTAAAATATTAGAAAGGTAACATTAAAAAACTAAAAACTATAAAGTTATTGGTGGAATTTTGATAATTATATTGAGATAAAATTGAAGTTTACCTTAGATGAAATTTGTTGGATAGCAAAGTAGTCTAAAATAATTCCTTATACCTTAGTTTATGAAAATAGTTGACTTGTCCTGGTGAGGTAAAAAATGAATGGTTCGTTGTGGCAACCCTGCATTTGGCTCCTATGTTGGACGGTCAGATTACTCTTTATATCTTTCCCCAGTAATCCCCAATGCCTGGATGGCAGCCAATATATATAAAATGAAACAATAACAGAATAAACTTTATTTCGTTTAAGATTGTTGAGGAAAATATCAGCTCAGGATTTATTGAAGGAAATCAAGACAAATCTTGCAGATCAACATTGACAGAGAGAAGTCAGGAAGATAATGCTAATCACGAGAAATCAGCCCTCACAGCTATCAACACATTCAACTATCACAAGGGAGAAGATTAGGATGAATATTTGCAGATTGGATAAATCACGAAGGAGATTTGCTGTTACTATAATTGTATTTCTGTAAACTCTATATATTCTGTAAATCATGTATTCAATATTAATCAATTGAAAACCATTTGATTATTCAATTCTATATGGTATCAGAGCCTCCAAAGAAAGACTAATGTCTTATCATGTCTACCACCTCTTCTCCTTCATCTGCTACAACTCTCACTTCTGCTACCCCCACCACCTCAATAATTCCTCTATCAAATGTAGTCTCACTCAAATTAACCCCTGATAATTATCCACTATGGAAGACACAGCTACTACACTATTTTCGTGGACAAGAGCTATATGGTCATCTTGATGGTGCACTTATTCCCCCATCTTCAATGGTTACTGTATCTCATCCTGATACAGGTAATACAACCCAGAATCCAAAACCCGCATACTCTCAATGGCTGCGGCAAGACAACCTGATTCTTAGTACTCTCATGTCTTCCATGACTGAGAGTGTCTTGGCTCAAATCACTCTTATACCACTGCTCAACAGGTTTGGCAAGCCCTTGAAACCAACTTCTCCTCTCAATCAAGAGCCCGTACCATACAGGTTCGAACTCAACTGGCCAATGTTAAGAAAGGCAGTCGATCTGCCAATGATTACTTCTTAATGATCAAAAGATTAGCTGATGAGCTAGCTATGGCTGAGCAATCTCTTAGCTGTGATGATATAATTTCATATATTCTTGCTGGGTTAGATCATGAGTATGATAGTCTTGTCTCTTCAATTTATGCTAGAACTGACACTGTTACTCTTGAAAAAGTGTATTCCCTTTTGATTGTGACTGAATCACGGTTAAACCGTCATCGTCAATCCATTCCAACACCAATTGCTGAAGCCAACTTTGTTCAGCGATCTAATTTCAAAAATAAGAATGGCTACAGAGGTAGAGGAAGACCCAACAACTATCGTGGAGGACACAATTCTTTTCAAAATCGACAAGACACATACAATTCCTCTTCTCTGGTGTGTCAAGTATGTGGAAAACATGGGCATTTTGCCAAGAAATGCTACCATCGTTTTGATCTCACGTATCAAAACACTTCTCCTCAAAACAAGCAAGCATTTCTTGCAACACAAAACTGGGACAGTGACTGGTGTGCAGACATAGGCGCAACACATCACATAACTCATGATCTGCAGAATTTAAACTTGAAGGAGGATTAATATACTGGGACAGATCAACTACAAGTTGGTAATGGTCAAGGTTTGCATATCTCTAAAACTGGCAACTCATCTCTTAACCCGTCATCTCACTCTTTTCTTTTAAATCAAATACTCTATGTTCCACAGATTCAGAAAAATTTGCTTTCGGTTCAAATTTTTTGCAAAGACAATAATGTCTACTTTGAATTTCATGGTCAATATTTTCTTGTGAAGGGATACTCAGGGATCGTCCTTCATCGAGGCCATGTCAATGATGGATTATATCACTTCTTACCCAAACACAATCTCCCTCAAGTCTACTCTGCTATTCGTATTCCTTTTCATCAGTGGCATCGTCGCCTGGGGCATGCTTCACCTTCAGTTGTTCTTCGTGTTTTGTCCTCCAATAAAATTTCAATTGATAAATTAAATAGACACTATGTATGCTGTGATTGTCAAGTAACAAAGAGTCATTCTTTGCCCTTTAATGCTTCTGATTATGTGTCCAAAAATCCATTAGAGTTAATTTTTACGGATGTCTAGGGACCAACTTCTGTAGCCTCTACTACAGGAGCTCACTACTATGTCAGTTTTCTGGACCATTACTCTAAATACCTATGGTTGTTTCCATTAAAATTCAAATCCGATGTTGAAGATACATTTCTACGTTTTCAAAATTACGTGGAAAAAGAATTTTCTCATAAAATCAAAGTCATCCAATCTGATTGGGGTGGCGAATACCGTACGCTTCATAATTATTTTCAATCCCATGGCATAGCACATTGCATTGCTTGTCCTCACACTCATCAGCAAATGGGTTCTATTGAAAGAAGGCATAGGCAAATTGTTGAAGTAGGTTTGAGCTTATTGGCTCATTCATTTTTACCACAATTGTACTGGGAAGATGCATTCACCACTGCCACTTTTATTATAAACCGACTTCCAACACCAATTCTCAATAATCAATCCCCATATGAAGCCCTTTACAACAGAATCCCTAATTTCTTATTTTTACATGTCTTTGGCTGTGCATGCTGGCCTAACCTTCGGCCCTATAACAGACACAAGCTGGATTTCAGAAGCAAATCATGCATATTCATTGGCTATAATGTTAATCATCATGGTTACAAGTGTTTAGATTTATCAACTGGTCGTGTGTATGTATCTCGTAATGTCAACTTTGATGAAAATTTGTTTCCCTATCATCAAAATCCTTCATCTGCTATGTCTTCAAATCCCAACAATTCCATTTTTGATCAGTCAACACATGTCACTCTTCCTTCATCTTCGCTTTTTTCCAATACTGCCAGTTTTTCTGATATATAAACTGCTTCATTACCTACTACTAATGCTTTTTTTTCCAGTTAATAATCCCTCTGCAGGTACAATTGATCCAGCTCCCTATGCTGATACCCATCAACAAACCTTTGCTATAGTTCCAGTTGCTGCTAATACACCAGCATCCTCATCTGCTGCACAAGAACAGATCATCCAACCCACTGCATACTCAACACCATCACCATAAAACCAGTCACGTACTCATACAATGACTACAAGGTCTCTCAACAATATCTTCAAAACCAAGACACCTTTTGATGACTTTATCAGGTATCCCTTACCGAAAGCCCTCCTTGCATCCTTGCATAACTCTGCAGTAGAGCCAACTTGCTACAGTGAGGCCATCAAGTTTTCACAATGGAGATCAGCTATGAATGCTGAATTTGATGCTGTATTACGCAATGGGACTTAGTCCTTAACTGTCCCTCCTTCATCTGCCAATATAGTTGGCTGCCGCTGGGTATTTAAGATCAAACGTAAAGCTGACTGTTCCATTGAAAGATATAAGGCAAGGTTGGTGGCTAAGGGCTTTCATCAACAAGAGGGGATTGACTACCATGAGACCTTCAGTCCTGTTGTGAAACATGCCACAATTCGCATTGTTTTATCTCTGGCCATTTCGCATGACTGGAAAATTCAACAAATAGACATCCAAAATGCCTTTCTTCATGGAATCTTGGAAGAAGATGTTTATATGGTTCATCCTGAAGGCTTTGTTCATCCTCAACTGCCTAATCACCTCTGCAAGCTCCATAAATCCATCTATAGACTTAAACAGGCCCCAAGGGCCTGGTTCTCTCGGTTGACAGACAAGCTACGCACCATTGGCTTTGTTGCAAGCAAGGCAGACCCCTCATTGTTTATTTGGCACACAAATAATGCTCTGGTTTTAATTCTCATTTATGTTGATGATATCATTCTTACAGGCTCCTCACCTGCTGCAATTCATCAAGTTATTCAAAATCTGCATATTGATTTTGCTGTGAAGGAGCTCGGTGATCTAAGCTATTTTCTAGGTGTAGAAGTACTGCGCACCTCTGATTCTTTATACCTCACACAGCGTAAATATGTAGCTGAACTACTACATAGTACTCAGATGGCAGAAGCTAAACCATGCTCAAGTCCTATGTCAACCAATTGCCATCTCTCTGCGACAGATGGAGCTCCATTTTCTGATCCTCATCTTTATCGACGAGTTGTTGGGAGCCTACAATACCTGTCCTTCACTCGCCCAGACCTCTCCTTTCCAGTCCACAAGGTCAGCAAATTTATGCACAATCCACTTGAATCACACTGGCAAGCTGTTAAGAGGATCCTACGCTACCTCAAGCATTCAATTTCAACTAGCTTACTTCTCAGTCGATCAACCTCATCTGCTATTCAAGCCTTTTCAGATTCAGATTGGGCAGGTGATCGCGATGATAGACGATCTATTGATGCTTATTGTGTGTTCCTTGGCACCAATCTTATCTCATGGCAATGCAAACAACAACTCACTGTCGCAAGAAGTAGCACTGAAGCTGAGTATAAGTCTCTTGCTGACACAAAGTCTGAAATTCAGTGGATCCAATCTCTCTTATAAGAAATTGGCCATAAGAATCCAACTATTTAAACAATCTGAATGTTCGTTCTCTTTCCTTCAGATTAAAGGGGCGTGTTGAGGAAAATATCAGTTCAGGATTTATTGAAGGAAATCAAGACAAATCTTGCAGATCAACACTGACAGAGAGAAGTCAGGAAGATAATGCTAATCACAGGAAATCAGCCCTCACAGCTATCAACACACTCAACTATCACAAGGGAGAAGATTAGGATGAATATTTGCAGATTGGATAAATCAGGAAGGAGATTTGCTGCTACTATAATTGTATTTTTGTAAACTCTATATATTCTGTAAATCATGTATTCAGTATTAATCAATTGAAAACCATTTGATTATTCAATTCTATAAAGATTATTGTATTTCTATCTATATTATTTTCTAGTCCTTATATTCCAAGCAAAATAATTATTTAGCCTGCACTAAATAAACCCAACATCACACTCTTTTTTTTTTTATTTCTTTTTATAACTTATTGCCTGCACTAATACATTGAAGCAGAATTCTTACCTGCTATTAGATGTCTAAAATGAGACAAAATTAATTTTGTATTATATATATACAATAAAAAATCTCCATACGTAATATTGAAATCAAAATTCATTGTATCAATAACAAAAATATGTTCCCTATGGGAGTGGCGTAGTGACAAATAATTTGAGATTTGTCTTGCAGATCTTAAGTTCGAGTTAGAGCGTGCTCATCTTATAAGAGTTTGGAATAGTCAGAGTTTTACTCGTTTAACTCGGGCCAACAAAAAATACCTAAAGGGGTGGGGTCTCTTCAAATCCCAAAAGAAATACAGCGTTAATTATAATGGCTAACTGGAATGAAATTAACAGCTTTACTACCAATTTAACATTTAAAAAGTTGCTATTTTTTAATGTATTAAATTAATATGGGAGGTGTGTGTTTTAAAATTGTTATGAGAAAATGATTCAATCTAAGTTCATAAGTTAATTCAAAGATATTTATCATTGTCAAAATAAAATGCATTCCAAAAAAAGAAGGTATGCACTATAGAACAAGTTGGTTTTTTAACTTCTAATTTTAAATTTGACCTCCTTTAAACTAGTTATTTCGTAATTTCGTAATTTTTTTGCAGTATTCCATCCTTGACTTTACGTTTGAAAATCAAAATCTTATTTCTAAATACAACTCTAATTAAGATAATAAAAAAAATATAATTCATAAGCCTTGGAAGGGGAGAGAGAGAGAGAGAGAGAGAGATCCTTGCCTATATAACATTGGAAGCCCATTGGGCTGGAGTTCCGACTTCTGAGTTCTCTATTTTTCGGACATACCAAAAATTATAATTCATAAGCCTTGTAAAAGCTCTGCACAGGAATATCAGGCTGGATGATGCTGACCAATTCTCAAGGCCCAGCCCAAGAGATCACACCCGAAAGAGTAAATTCTGTACATTGTTTAACAGGGAAAATCTACAAGGTAAGTTTAGGTAAAGGAAGCCACATCCATCCAGAATCTTCCTGTTTAACTTTTCTTCTTATTTTCCATTTTAATAATAAAATAGTATTAACTATTAAAGACTCCTCAAACTCAATCTCCAGCAAAGAAAAGAAAAAGAAAACCTTTTTTTTTTCCTGTCCCTCTTGATAAAGGTGAGTGCTATTGGTTTCTGTCTCCATATGAAGTTTTGCTTTGAGTGTTTTATTGTTTGTGTTAATATATGATTTGGTGAGGTTTTTAGAGGATTTTATGGGTTTTTTTTTTTGTTTTTTTTTGTTTTTTTTAGTTCATCTGTTTGATTTGTAAAGTCAAGAACTTTTTATCGTTTTGAAGGTTTTGACAGGCTGAATTATGACGGGTCATTTTACATTTTTCTTACGACATATTTTATGATCTTGTGATTCATTGGAATGGGTTAGTTTACTTTGATTAGGTTGTTTGATGGTGGATTTGTGGAATAGGTTCGATTTTTGGAGACTTTTTTTGTGCTTAAAGGTTACAGAGAATTGAAGCATAAAATTTGCTGCTCTTACCTGAGGATTTTGTGTGATTACAGGCTGTTGATTTTGAGGGTTTTGGGATAAAAGAGATGGAAACTGGATTTGAAGAAACGACAAGTGTTCCTCCGGAAAGCTCGTCCTTCTCGAGCAATAATGGCAATGATGCAGGCGATTTTGAATGCAATATTTGCTTTGAATTAGCTCAGGACCCGATCGTAACTCTTTGCGGTCATCTCTTCTGCTGGCCCTGTCTTTACCGGTGGCTACACCATCATTCGCATTCACATGAATGCCCAGTTTGCAAGGCCATCATACAAGAAGAGAAATTGGTTCCCCTTTATGGTAGAGGGAAAACGCAGGCTGACCCTCGATCTAAATCTTATCCGGGAGTTGATATTCCTAGCCGCCCTTCTGGTCAAAGGCCGGAAACTGCTCCTCCGCCGGATGCAAATGCTTTACCTAATTTTGGGTTTGGAATGGCCGGAGGATTTATGCCTCCAGCGTCTACAAGGGTGGGTAACTTTACGTTCTCAACTGCCTTCGGTGGTCTATCACTTTTCCCATCGTTGTTTAATATTCAGTTTCAAGGGTTCCCAGATGCTACTGTGTATGGAACAACATCTGGATTTCCATATGGCGTCCATGGTTTTCACGGCTATCATACACGCCGATTCCCTCCGGCAACCACTCGAGGGCAGCACGCCGATAATGTTTTGAAAAATCTCCTCTTTTTGATTGGTTTCTTGGTGGTCCTCGCTCTGCTTTGGTGGTAAATCAATGAATTGCTTTTTGAACCTCTACTGATTTTGTCACATCGAATTGTTTCTGTTGTGTCTGTATATACATCATCTGCGATAGCTATTTATACTTAGATAATTCTGTAATGATTAGAATCCTTTCGAGGGGGTTTTATGTTTTCCACAGCGACTTGCAATCATGGAACATGATTAATAATAAATGGGATGTGGATTTTTTTCAAAATTTGTATATCTGATCTCAAGGAAGGAATAATCTTGTTCTTCTCTCTGGTCTCAATTCTTCTGCTGGCAAATTTTGTACGGCGAGCGGTTCAACTTGACAATGGTGTATTTGAATAGCGTTGCAGTTGATTGAAGCCGCTTCTGCCAGCCCTTTTACAGGTAAAATTCTATACACGATTTTCATTTGATGTATTAAAATATATTAAAAATTATTTTTAATATTAGCTTATTAAAATAATAAAAATGAAAATTGGATGATTGCAATCCTAAACTTGGAATAAGAGTCTGTTTGAGACAGATGTGACGATGTCTGCAAATATAAGTCAAAATCTCTCTCCCATTATCAATTATTTGCCAGCTGGGAAATGCCCTTGTCGTGTTGAAATTTAGAGTATGCTTGGTATTTTTTTAATTTAAAAATGTATCATAATATTTTATTTTTATTTTTATTTTTTAATATTAATTTAATGTTTTTTTTTTTTTTAAATCATAAAATAGAAGTAATTTCATCCCATACACTACGAATCTTCTAAAAGGTTGCATTTTTTGTTTTTTTCTCCACCGAATTCCTGGCTGAAATTTTCTTTTCTGGTTAATCTGAATGATTACAACTGAGACTGTGTTCAGGATTTCAATAGTCGAATTGGGGGAGCAAATGATGAGTGAAAGTTGTTTTCCTGTAGGATTTGCTAAGATTATATTTGTAACAAAGATTATCAATTTATGTTATTTGTTCCTTACAGGTAATTATTAATTAAAAATAAATAAATCTCACAGGAAAATTTATATTAGATATATGAATTCATTTGAATTAATTTACAAAATTATCCAAATAAGCAGTAATAATAATAAAATAATAAAATCTAAAATTAATATCCTAAATATGACAATATGATCCGATTTGTTTATTTTGATTTTTTTAATAATTTCAAAAATATAATTTTTTCTTATGAATACTTATCCTTACATTTTTTTTTTATAGTCTTACATCCATATTAATTGTTTCCTGATTTTTCATTATGGGATCGCTATATCTTAACTTACGTCCACGTGTATTAACACTTCATATTTGTTTTGTATAGGCTACATTCAAATACATTGATTTTTTAATTTTGTTTTGGTGTAAAAGAATTATATATATATATATATATTCATATAAACTTTTTTTTTAATTTTTAATGTGAAATAACTATACTACATTTTATATTTTTTTAAAGCTTATATCTACATGTATTGTCTTACAAAAATTATAAATATTTTTAATGTTAAATATTAAATCTCAAACATATATATATTTTTTAATTTCTTTAGTCAATCCAGTCAATTTATTTGACCCGAGACCCGATAATAACTGCAAGAAATAATAAGTATAACCACTTGCTGGACCTTTTTGTCGGTGGGCTGAATTTAATGCTTGTACCATAACACACGTGTCAAGACCACGTCCTCAAAATCTTCATGTCGATAGAATTCCTTAATGTATTTCTTTTTATTATTTTATTGAATTAATTATTTTTTTCTTCTTTTACATACAACATAACATTTTTTTTTTAATCTTAGGAAGATTTAGTTCAAGTCTTTTATATGAAAATCATGTTTTTGAGAACGAAATTTTATCAAGAGAAAAAAAAAAGAAGAATAAAGAAAGGGAAGTTTTGGCCATTTTTCTTTCTAAATTTAAATCATTTGGATTTTTATTTTAAGTTCTTTATATTTTTATTTTAAGAATAACAAAAATGAAAAAAAATAAAAATAAAATAGAATTCTGATAAAAAAAATACTTTTGCTTACTTCTGAATTTCAAATCATTAAAATTCGTTTGATATTTTTTAAAATCACCCCAAAATTAAATAAGAACGATTTTTGAGAATAATTATAATTCATGGTACCCATAATTCATGTAGGGTTTCTCTGTCAGTTCTGAAATGTTAACCCCCACAAAAGTCATCGAGAGAAAATTAAATGTGCTAATATGATGAGGTTTATATATTTATTAATTTTAGAATTGATAAAATTAATTGAAATACATGAAATTGACCGGAGATCCATGTTAATTGTTAATTAAAAAAAGAACTTGGGCAGGCACAACTTGGGCAATTGTCATTTGGTGAGTCAATTGCAGGCAATGATTAGTTTATTTGCGAAAGCTTTGACACGAAATACTCTGTGGGTCTACAAATGGGAGCTGCATTCTCAAAATTCCTCGTCGACTGCCCTACACATCCACATGCAACAAAATAGTATACGTTTTTACCAACAAAAAAAAAACAAAATAGTATACGCGCTTAGGCTCTGCCACAACTACTCTTCCATTTCCCTATTAAATTCTCTAGCAAAGAGACAAAGTTTCTGACAACGAGCTCCGCCCCTCTCAGCTGACTTTCTGGCCGCCCCCTTGACCCACCTGGTGGTGGTAACAACGCGTGGGGGTGATTGTGCTCACCGAGTTCCGTGAGTCGATGGTAAAAGAAAAAAAACCAAACTACTGCTATCACCTAAAGAATTTAAGTAAAGAAATAGCCTGAATTGACAAATTCTTTCTTCATATCAGGAGGAGATCTATTTGAGCTGAAGATGGCAGCACGAGATAGGCTATTCTTTCCTCGTACTGATGTTCGGAATGAACAAAACTACTGCTGGGAAGACGGGGGTTTGGAGGTGCGCCAAGTTTGATAATTATGACAGATGATATTCAAAGACAAGTTGATTGGACTACAGCTCAATAATTGTAGTTTGGAGATTGACCTGCAAAGGATCTTTTCTATTGAATTTATGGAGATTTTTTTTTGTTTGTCTGGAGTTCAATTATGAATATGTTCCTGAATTTCGAAACTAAAGGTGTTTATTTTTTTTTTGTTTGAAACTACGGGGTGGTTCGGAACCTTAAAAAAACTGTTTTAAAAAAATTAAATTTTTAAAGGTTTTTTTAGATTATTTTGATGTGCTGATGTCAAAAGATATTTAAAAAATAATAATTTATTATTTTTATTTTGATGTCTTTCTAAACAAAAAAACAATTTGAAAAGCAATCTCAGCCATACTCCCGAATAGACATTAATCGAAAGGAATAACATGCTTTGAACAACCATTTCTCTTTACCATCAACACCATCGACAACCCTAACAACAACAACAACAAATCAAAAGGGATAAAAGGCTAGATCTAAAAAAAGAGTAAAAATCTAAAGTTTGTTTAATTTTTTCGTGTCTTAATGAGATTTACCACGAATACAAGAAGGAAGATGAAGAAATGTTGCACCTGATCCATCTATTTTTCACTCCACCAGCAACGACGTGTAGGTTTATGTAAGTTTATGGGCCATCAGTGATGGTAGCACATGGAAAATAAGCCACCAATGATGGTGGCATGTGGACAAACATGCTGCCATTGTTCTAACACTTTTTTTTTTTCCAGAAATTTCCCTGACAATTCTCAACTTCCAATTGTTTTTTTCTCTAGATTTAAGTGTAATATTAGGTTCTATTTTGTTAAACAACTAAAGTGCATCAAATTCATGTATGAAGAACCCACATTCATAAAGTATTAGTGAGAAAACCAGCATTGCCTTTGATCTTTTTATACAAAAGATGAACATAAATGAATATCAAGTTTTTTTTATTTATTTCAACTAAAACTTTGAAGCCTTATTTAGAAATATCATTTTATTTGGCCCGGTGGTTGAAATATCAAAACCTTTACACCACAAGATCATGATATTCGTAAGGCTTAAATTTCGCTCACCTGACTACAAAAACAAATTTGTATCATAGCATTGAAGTTGTTTTATTTGAATCAATGACTTGAAAATTGAAGTTATTAGATGAAGAGAAGTTGCCTCAAGAAGATCCTTTTTGCCAAATGACAAAAACATTCATGAATAATGCACTTTAGTGGTTTACTTGGAAGAGAAACATATTTCCATTTGATATGAAAATAAAAAGTAATTTCTTATTTCACTTCCTTTACCAAACTTTAGCTATAGCTTGAAGTTCAATCATAAGTATTACGAGGACTTCTTTAGGAGTGGTGGCCATACATTGTTCACCAAAACTACAATAAATGGGCAAAAACTAATATTTAAAACTCCATCCTAGGTTTCTTCATCTAACCATCAATGGGTTTTATTGATCCATAGAGAAAAATAGATTTTGAAATTTATTTGGGTTTTTTAAAGGTTTTTATTTAAACATGATTTTAGTGATCCATAAGTTTTAGTTGCTCATTTATGCTAAGGTTATTGCCTTATACTTATAAACCTTTGTTTTGTTATTCTGAAATCGAACAATTTCCCAATAATATAAGGACAGAAAAGTACAAATAGGATAATACAAGTTGAGATAAGTTAATCGAGTTTTAAAATTTTCAACCCACCACCAAACTTGTGATATTTATTTTCATTTTTTTGAACTTATTATTATATATGGTATCTATTCGATCTAATTTTATGGAGTTAGGATAATATAAATACTATAGATCGCTCGTGATGTTTTGAATTTTTTGAACAACCATAGGAACCATAGTTGTCCGTTTTGTTCCGGCCGAAACGATTGAAACGCCCTGTACCCCAGTTTTTATTCCCGTCCGTACTGTAAACTCCGGCCCGATTCCATCTGAAATGCGTCGGGAATATGCCGGCTGTTCCATTTCGGTCTGGACAAAAATGCATTCGGCATTCCTTTCAAATGCAATTCTTTATGAATTGTTTTTTGTTTTTTTATTGCAGGTCAATTCCTATATATATATATATATATATATATATATATATATATATATATATATATATATATATATATATATTGTTTACTTAGATATATTAAAAATTAGAAAATCAAAACCAAAACAATAAAAATTAAAAAATATATATTATAAAAAAAATTATTGCGTCAACTTTGATTTTATAAAAAATAAAAATTATATATTTTTTTTGCTTTTTGTCATCAAAAAAATAAATTGAAACACCCCTAGCACCTTCATAAAAAAACAATTTAAAAAAATTTAGATAATTATTTTTCGTGTTTACCTATAGTTGTGATGAACTAAATAATATATAATTTTTAAAGATGTTTCTAATTTTGATATTATGTTTGTTTGACTTTGTGTTTGTATTATATAATTTTAAGTTAATTTATCTTGAATTTGAATTATATTTGTTAAATTAATATTTTAATTTTTTTCATATATATAATTAATTGATCATATATTAAAAGTACAACCCCAAAACGACGCACCAAAATACTCTGAAACCGAAACATTTTGTATTAATAGAAAAAACAAAACATGCATTAGAGTACGAACTGGTGTAACTGACAGCTGTGATAGGAACAACCTCATAATTGACATGGCGGAGAAGGTTCAAACATCTCTTCCACTTGAAAACGTATTCAGAATGTTAGTAAAGATTACATGGCGAAAATTCTACTCTTAACACACACAGCATGCATTAGAGTACGAGCTGGTGTTGATGAAATTCATGTTCCACAAATCAAAGACCCGCAAAACAATTGTTACTTTCAAAAGTTGCTCAGTTGAGGTAGGTAAAGTCTATTTTGACCTTAGTACTTTATTGTACCACATTGTGTTTTCTCCTTTTTTTTTTTTTCAAGATCCGAGAGTTACTGATTTACTTACACTAATTGCCAGATTGTCATTGATTAATTATTTGCTTATAGAATCACATTGGAAGAATTTAAAGAGTGCATTAATTATATTTGGACTTGGTTTTTGAAGTACATTTATGCGCAAAATGAAAGGAAGAAGAGGGTTTATGGCCATCAAAGTAGATTTTGAAAAAGCATATGATCGCTTAAGATGGAGTTTTATTAGAGATACTCTGAATGCTGCACATATTCCGAGTGAGCTAACGAGGATCATCATGGATTGTATTGAAACTCCTTCTCTTAGCGTCTTGTGGAATGGGGGTGCTACCCAGAGTTTTAAGCCCAACAGAGGTATAAGGCAGGGTGATCCTCTATCTCCTTATATTTTTGTGCTTTGTCTACAAAGATTAACTCAGTTAATAAACCAGAACGTGGAGGATAATAGGTGGAAACCTTTCAGTGTGCGGAGAAATGGAATGAAGATTTCGCACTTGTGTTTTGCAGATGATATGCTTCTGTTTATAGAGGCAAATATGGAGCAGCTAGAGAAGGTTCGTAATTGTCTAGATATATTCTGTTCAGATTCGGGCCAGAAAGTGAGTGTTGAAAAGACAAGGATATATTTTTCCAAGAACGTGTCGGCATCCTTAGCGGCTGATATTAGTAGGAGGAGTGGTTTTCAGGTAACAACAGACTTGGGGCGTTATCTGGGGGTGCCGTTACTTCATCAGAGAATTACTAAGCAGACCTATGGGTACTTGGTAGAGAATATGCAAAAGAGATTAGCAGGTTGGAAAGCAAGTAATTTATCTCTAGCCGGAAAAATCACTTTATGCAAAGCGGTTTTGGCCACTATCCCGTTGTATCCTATGCAAGCAGCGGCTATTCGAAGCATACTTGCAATGAGATAGAGAAAATATGCGAGAAGATTCATTTGGGGGACAGCGAGGAGGGAGAGACAAAATTCATCTTGTTAATTGGAAAACAATGTGTAAACCTAAGGAGGAGGGTGGTTTGGGTTTAAGGAAAATGAACACGATGAATAAAGCCTTTCTTATGAAGTTGGCCTGGGGATTGATGCAGGAAAACAGTCTATGGGTAAGGTTCCTAAAGGACAAATACATGAAGTCTAATAGGGGGGAAGGTCATCCGGTGGCTAACGCATGGGACTCGGTGTTGTGGAAGTCCATATGTCGGGAATGGGAAGTGGTAAACCAGAATGTTAGATGGAATATTGGAAGTGGTAGGCATGTTCTATTTTGGACAGATAAATGGTTGGAGAACTATGGTCCTCTAAATACTCATCTTCATCCAGAAGCTCGGGTGGATACTCTAAGTTATACAGTGGCAGATATGGTGGATAGCAGGAGCAATTGGAAATGGGAGTTGTTTGCGCACTTATTGCCTATGCAAATAGTGATGATCATTGTTGGTCACATTCCTCCTATGCAGGATTCAGGAGCAGATTCAGTGGTTTGGGACCACACCGCAGATGGGAGGTTAACAGTTAAAACAGCTTATAAGGTGCAGGAGGGAAGAGAGGGTATGGATAGGGACCCATTGTGGAGAACCATATGGAAGTGGAAAGGAATGGAGCGGATTAGAGTGTTTCTTTGGACTGTAGGCCATAACGCTATTATGACCAATGATACGAGATGGCGAAGAAGGATTTCAGATAATAGATATTGTTGTCAGTGTATTAATGCAGTGGAATCCTTAACTCATGCATTAAGAGACTGCCCTAAAGCTCGGAAAATTTGGGAGGTTTTCATCAGGAGAGAGGAAAGGGGGCTGTTTTTTAGCCAAAATTGGTACGTTTGGTTGGTTTCAAACTTGACTCCCGGGGAAAGGAAACACTCATTTTGGAGATTGGCACATAGTCTTCGGTGTAACATTATGGTACATTTGGAAAGAAAGATGCAATAGAACGTTTGGTGGAGACCAGTTTCATTGGTATGGGACTATCCTTAATATAAAAAGGATGGTTGAGGATAGTAAAAAGATACAGAGGAATGAGCATGAGGATAGAAACAGTGATACGACATATGCTCATATCGGATGGAAGTACCCGGCGGAAGAGTGGATAAAACTTAACGTGGATGGCTGCAGCAAAGGTAACCCAGGGATTGCAGGTGCAGGAGGAGTTATTAGAGATCATATGGGGTCATGGATAGGAGGGTTTGCAAGAAATATTGGTATTTGTTCATCTATAACTGCGGAATTATGGGCTATCTATGTGGGGCTTCTTATGACATGGGATAGAGGTTTCAAAAAAGTGATTTTGGAGTCCGACTCCAGGGTAGTAGTATGTCTTTTTAATGGGGAGAGTGAGAGAGTTGATAATAATTTTAATTTGATTATGCAAATTAAAAATTTGTTGGGTAGAGATTGGGAAGTTGAGATTTTTCATGTTTACAGAGAGGCTAATTGTGTGGCCGATCGGGTTGGCAAATTTTGGGCTAACTAGAGATTTATTAGATAGGGAGGAGGATATTCTTATCGATCCTCCAAAGCAGAGTGTATTCCTTATTGTATTATGACCTTATTGGGTCCACTATTTCTCGTTTAATTTAGAAGGGCGTACGCCCCGATCTTTACCAAAAAAAAAAAAACAAACATGCTGCTTCCGCTTAAGCGAGGTCTCGGTTTCGAGTCCCCGTATACGCAGCAACACCCATTGGTAGCTTTACCTGTCACTGCCAGGCATGCGACCCGGGGCGACCACCAGATTAGTCGGGACAACCCGAATACTGGAGGCTGATAAAAAAAAAAAAAAAAAAAACAAACATGCTGCTGTTCGTGGCTTTGATTTGAATCCTTGACTGATGCATGTTTCCTAGCATTTTCCATGCTTTGACTAATTGGATCCATAGCCATGATTGGACCCATCTCTTTCTAAATAGAACCCATCACTCAAGTCTCTCCAACTCTTCTGAAATCTCTCTGCCCTGCCCCAAGCCATGTTCAAGCTAGGACGGAAATTACCACCACCATCACGACCAGATTGTCTCCTCTCCCTCCTCCTCCTCCTCCTCTCCATAATTATAATCAATGCCACCGCGACGGCTACCGTCAATACTAAGAGATTCAGAGAAGCCCCACAATTCTACAACTCGCCAACATGTCCACCAATCTCAGCCGAAGACATGTGCTCCCATCAAGCAGTGCACGTGGCTATGACTCTGGACTTCCCTTACCTCCGCGGCACCATGGCCGCTATTCTTTCCATCCTCCAACACTCCTCCTGCCCGGAAAATACTCGTTTCCACTTCATTTCCTCCCTTTCTTCCACCCACCTCCACGAAACTATCACCTCCTCCTTCCCTTACCTCCGTTCCCAAATCCACTCTTTCGACACCAACTCTGTCTCCGGCCTCATCTCCACCTCCATCCGCTCGGCCCTCGACTCTCCTCTTAACTATGCTCGCAATTATCTCGCCAACATCCTTCCTCCTTGTGTCCGGAAAGTTGTCTACTTAGACTCTGATTTAGTCCTAGTCGATGACATTGCAATGCTAGAAGCTACTCCACTTGGTACCGGAACCGTGTTAGCAGCACCAGAATACTGTAATGCTAACATCACCGCATACTTTACGCCTTCATTCTGGGCAAACCCTTCGCTTTCCTTAACATTTTCTGGACGCAATGCCTGTTATTTTAACACAGGAGTGATGGTTATTGATTTAGAAAGATGGAGAGAAGGAGGTTACACAACAAAAATAGTTGAATGGATGGAGCTTCAAAAGAGGATGAGGATTTACGAATTAGGTTCATTGCCTCCATTCTTGCTGGTTTTTGCTGGGAATATTGCTGCCGTGGATCATAAATGGAATCAACATGGCCTTGGAGGGGATAATTTTAGAGGTCTTTGTAGGGATTTGCATCCTGGTCCGGTTAGTCTTTTGCATTGGAGTGGCAAAGGGAAGCCTTGGGTTCGCTTGGATGCTAGCCGGCCATGCCCTTTGGATGCATTATGGGCTCCTTATGATCTCTTGCAGACACCTTCTGCTATTGACTTTTAGGGTTTAGGCCCTGGTTTAAATTCTCCAATACTGAATATTGATCGGCGTACGTAAGAGGGAAGGTGTTCATAGATAATAAGGCCATTAACAGATCTTACAGTACTTTCTTCTTCTTGTTTCATATATATGTTGCATGTTCTTTGCTATGATTATTATCTGTGATCATTTGTTTCTATACAGAAGTATCTAATTTGTTCAAATGTTTGTCTCCTCTTCCTAAACTGTCTCGTGAACAGTTTTAAATTGTAAGATTATTGGTTGACCATTTAAAATTAAGTGGACATTATGAAATTGTCTTTTTAAAAAGAATTGACTCTAATTTAATTTGTGTTTTAATTATTTTTCTATTTACCAGAGAAGCATGTGCTAAGGTATAGTTACTGAAATATTTTAGCTAATTAATTGTTAGCCGGCCATAAAAATTGTATTATGCCGGCATAGATTGAGTTGACTGATACTGTAAATTTGAAAAATTTATGTACAGTTTTTTTTAATCGTATTATTGTTTTCCTTATTTGGATTTTTCATTATTACATTTCTAACTCAGTTATAATTTAGTTTTTACGGTTTCCCAACAATAAGTATTGTAGGATTTCATGTGTATTCTTAATTATTATGATTTTAAAGAATTGTACCCCCAAGAGACATAACGTGATAACAGAGAGCTTGCGATATGTATAACAAACACCTCTTATAATAGTCTGAGACAACCAAAATTTTACTCGTCCACCTGAACTCATAAAATTCATTTTTTAGGGATGGGTTTTCCTCGAATATTTTTTTTTAAAAGAATTGTGTTATTCTTCATTAATTATTAACATCCCTCAATTCTTTATTATTTTTTTAAAATCTTCTCTCTCAATATTTTTTTCCTTATTAATTATGAAAACCTATAATAATATCATAATAAATCAATCAAGCAATTAACTATCTGTTTCTTTTGATAATATTCAAAATGATGGTTTAAAAAGTAATGTAATGAGACTTGACTCTAAAAATCAATAATCGTAAAACCGGGTTTGTAAAGTAGTGCTCTAATTGTGGCCAAGTGGTTCTCACTAGCACCGTCTTCTTCCTTTTCTTATTGATAGTTTTAATTTATTTGACTTGTTTATAAATCCAAGTTTTGCATTTATTTTATAGGGTCGTATCTTGACTATTTGTTCTCCTCGTTTATTATGATATTTTATTTTCTGAATAAAAATTTAATGATTGTTGCTATTTTAATGAAGGAATTTTCCTTTTATCATTAAAGTTTTGTAATAAGATTCGTTTCCCTTATAAATATGATGATCCAAAATCATTTTTGTTAGTGAGTTGTACTCAAATTACATATTGTAAATTTCAATTTGTTTTTTTTTCTTATCATCCAAATTATTGAAAAGAGTAGATGTTGTTTGGAATTGCCTTATTAATGTACATGTTTATTGGTTTTTACATTTTTTTTTTAATGCAAAGACAGTTATTTGTGCTTGTGTTCTTGAAAATCAATCTGTGGATTGTAAATTGTGAGGCAAAATATTCAGATCCCGTTGATTTACTCAATCAACCTACCAATCTCACATGAAACCCCATCACAGTAGCGAAGATCACAGCATTATTATAAAATATTCAATTCTTGCCGAATCTTAGAATTGATTTCTCTAACGTACCGGCTATCAATGGATTCTGACAAGGTCAGAAACATTATCCTCAAGAAACCACGAAGTCATTTTTCCCCATGAAAATGACTTTTAGAGAAAATAGAATAACAGGTTATCAACTTTCTAGTGCCCAGAAAACCAATATGAAAAAGCAAAGAGCATAAAGCTGTCGGTGACGTGTGTCTCCCCACATATATAATAAAAACCTCAAATGCACACACACACACAAAAGAGTTTACATCGTAGAAGCCACAACCAGTACTGCATGCAAAAAACCTAATTATAAACATGGGGACATCCAAGCGGCTAGATTTGGCACTAACCTAGCCACCTACCTGAGTTTCTTAGTTCAAATCAGAGGATGGATCGGTTCATAATCATTATCTTACCAGAAACCAAGGAGTTGTATTCATTTAAAATCAGAGCTAGCTTATTTTCCTGAAACAAACAGTGATTCATGCTAATAGAAGCTGTAATTCTCTTAATTACCTAATTTCTCTGGTCCCGAGGTGTCCCCGACGATCTAGTATCTGTGCTTGCGAGATCTTTAGCGCATCGCCGGCCGTCTTGCTGCAATTATGGGGTTTTGGAGTCAACTCGTTGGGGATTATAGACTTCTAATTTTAATTACTCTTGCTCATATGATCTATTGCTATTTTTAATCAGTAGGCATAGACTAATGTTAAAGATACTCGATTATCAATATTGTGAGTCAACTTAATTATCTAGGACTAATTCAAATATAGCCAGATCTGGAATGAGGAATCATGAATATAGTCTGGTTACTTTGTTTTTCTTTTAAAAAAAGATAAATGTATTAAAAAACGAAAACATACATGGAGAATAAAATAGGCATACCTACGAACAGGAAATAAAGGAGAGGAAAGGAAATAGAGTTCCAAGCTATTTTGGCTTTATAGGTAGTGAAGGATGCTCTTTTCAACAACAAAAACAACTAAGGTACTCTCTAGCTTCCTGACAATTAAGCAAGGTATAATGAAGACGGTAGACGAGCATACCTGAATTGAAAAGGGCACCAATTTGATGAGTTATAGGTATCAGGTATAGGTGAGAGAGGTTGGGGGGGTCTAGAGTTTAATTCTACACAAAAAAACGATCCATTAAACGAAAACAATCAGTGTGGGTGAGTTTTGTTATGATAAGAGGGACTCCAAGGTATTTCTGTGGTGGATTCTTGAAGTTGATGGTGAGGCCAAAAGCTTCATAAGGGTGTCTAGGAGGTCTTTCGAATCTCAACCAAGGCTTTGTCATCATAACAAAACAACATGAGATCATTTGTAAAGCTAAAACAAATATCAGTGATAAAGATTTTCTTGCACCTCTAATGAAACTTGATAGTAGGTTGATTGGTGGTCTTGTTAAAAATGCCATTCAACTCTTCTATACCAACACAGAGATATGGTGAGAGGGATCCCCCTTTCCTAGACCCTAATGGAAATGAAAAAAACCATGGAGGTCCCCATTTACATTGAAAGAGAAGACACATCATTCAACTCCTTAACATTGACAAAAATATTCTCATTGGTGCAAAAATTTGAATTTTCTTCCAAAAGTCATTAAACAGAGTAATTAGTTATGGATCCAACTAACTTGTCAAGTTGAAAGACATCATCTCCCTTTATGAATTCATTGTTATCATCCTCAACAACCTCGATATGACTTCTAGGTGTGATTTTTTACTATGGATAACCAATCAACTATTGAACAATCATTTTTAAAGAAAGAGGTACATGTGTAATAAACTTGTTGGCATTGCTTTACGAAAACAAAAACATCGTCAATGTTGCAAAATCTTTCTTTGAATTATATTTGAACAAACTATGATGGGGATCTACCATGATTCCTTTATCAGTGTTGTCATATAATAACATTTGAATAAAAAATATTCTATTTTTTTTGCTATAGTAATGCAATTCAAAGACATCTTCTAACTTTCCATTCTTTCATAATTTATAAACCTAGTACATAAAGTATACACATAAATAATTAACAGAAAAAAACTAATGAAATTAAACATTATGAGAGATAAAAATAATCATAAAGCACTTAGATGTGTTCTGAACCACATGGGAATTTTTCATCTTTATAAGAACTTGCAACCATTTGACCTATATTGATACAAACCTGAAGAAAAATGTGATTATCATTCAAATATGACTAGCACACTATGAATACATGTAAGTTATTAAAAAAAGTAATATTTTTTTTTTTATCTCATATCTAACTTTTCTAAGCACATTAAAAAGTTGGTGTAATATTATCGTATTATAAGAGAAACAATTATATAAAATGATTGTTGCTTTGAGTTTATCTTTGTACAAGACAAACTCTAGTATTGATTTATTGTCTTTAATTTTATTTTTCTTGTCATTTTCCATGATATTCTTAATAATTTATTCATCATTTTACAATCTTTAAGTTACCCCATTATCTATTGAGTAGTTCAAAATGCACCTAATATCTATTATATCATGAATTTTTTTTTAAAAAAATATATAGAATAATGATAATTGCTAATCATTACTAAGATAATATATATATATATATATATATATATATATATATATATATATATGAAGTTAATGTTTTGAAAAACAAAGTTTGATATATTTGTTTTTATTAATTAAAGTGTAAATATCTCAATTAATTAATAAATTTCATAATTACAAGGATATTAATTTATAAATTTTTTTAACCATATATAATGAGCATATGTTTGTTATATTTTCATCACATAAAAAGTAAGACTGAAAAGAAAATGGTGATTCCATTTTTTCATCATTATACAATTATCTTTAACGTATTATATGGGGTTAGATTTTTTAATTTTATTTTTTTCACAATAAAATTACTTTTTTTTTCCTTGAATATTAAATGTAATATCTTCACTCATGGTTATTTTAGTTTTTTTTTTAAAAAATAGTACTGTGATGTTGTAAAAGGAAATAGAAAAGGCAACAATGCCCCTGAAGGCTTAGAATATAGATATGTATATGAATGAGAAGTATTGTGGTAATTGAATAAAGCTAGATAAATATTAACAGGAAAAAAAAGAGAGATCTAATTTTAAGAGAGAGAACCGAGATGAGAGAAAGAAGAAAAGAAAGGAGAAGATGAAAGAAAATGAAAGAGAATATAAGAAATAAGTTTTTAAGGTAATTTTTATGTTTTAATATGTATAAGGGTTATTATTATTTAATATTTTTAATTTATTAAATATTTTGTCTTGGGTTTAATTAATGAAAACATTATGGATTAATTGTTATAGGATGATGGTTTATTTGGAAGATTTTATGTAGAAACAATGATTTGAGGTTAATTGATGTGTAGGTGTAAAAATATTGAGATATTTTGAAAAACTCTTAATAGAAATTTGGACAGTGGTTTAGAGGTTGAAGATGACACAATTTTGGTATGGTCCCTCAATTTATGAAAATTACAGTTTGGTCATCTAGTGAAATTCAAGATTTTGGACATAATTTAGGATGAATTATGAAAAAAATTTCAGTATAGTTAAAAATCTATGACATGCAATTTAGTTCTTCAATATGACAATCACAATTTGACTCCTAATAATTTGAGAAAATTATAGAATAATCCCTAGCTGAATATTTGTTTCCAGGATTGGTTTGACAAATAATGGAGGCTTATTTGGTGAAATATTATCAATTTTGCAAATTATTTTTTTCAATGATATTTTAGGAAAACCATTATATTTTAGATTTTGAGAAAAGAAGTATATGTTTGGTTGAAAAATATGTACGATTACAAGTTTAATCCTTGAATAAGTTTTTTAAATATATGTTACTTTTGCAATTATTTTTTATCATGTCTTCAGATAATCCTGATATTCCATCTACGGGACATCAATAGGATTTCCTATGATATTCACTTTTAAATCAGGTGAGTAGATAATTTTATATATACATGAGAAATATTATAGATATTTTAATTTTTAATACGAATTGGATTATGCTTTTTGATTACATATGTTGATTATCATCTTTTGTTATGAAAAAACATAATCAATTGTTGATATAAGTTGATACACACTTTTGAATTGATTTCTAAATTGATGGCTTTTCATTTGATTTATATCATGAGTTGAATCTTAAGATTGAATATATTTGTTTGATTATGGGATAAACCTATGGTATGCTAGTTAGAATACCATGATAATAGGGTAGTATCAGTATATGTGTACATTATATCTGAAACCCTAGTTGGTTAGGGGAATTACCAACATATGTGGTCGGATAATCCCATAGTATGGACCTCATGCTTATTGTATTTTGTTTTTTTAACGAGTTTTACCTTATAATATTCTTGTTATGATCATTTTAAGAAACTTTCCTATTAGAACTTAAAGCCATATTCATAATTATGTTTTTCAATGTTGTATTATCTAGTATATGTAAATGTTATTTACTTATTGAGTTGTTGAACTCACCTTCTCTTTATTTATCATTCCATGCTTGTAGCTTGTTAGCAAATCATTTTTGTTATACTCTCAAAACCTGTATATATAATTGATATTTTTTTTTATGTCTAGTTGGTGCTTCATAATTATAGAAGTTTCTATTTAAATTTTGTATTAAGACAATCAAAATATATAATGGAGTTAATTTTATTATTAACATTGTATTGAATTAGCTTATTTAAAGGATAAATTTATATGTAAGTCTAACTTAGCATAGATATGGAATCTTGGAGAGAGGTGAGCCTATGTATCAGTCAGAGATCCGAGAATTAAATCGTGACAAGTATAATCACTTTAATGTTAATGAATATTATTGTAATCGGTATATGTTAAATATTATTTAGAAAAAAAATATTTGTTGGTGTGTGTAATACATGCACTAGTGTGTTGACAACTTTCACGTTATATAGACAATACACTAGCAACTTGCCCGCGCGTTGCCGCGGGTAATTTTTTGTATATAATTTAACATAATTAAATCAACAATGATAAATTTATATGATATAAGTAAATAAAAATTATAGATTTAAAGATAATATGTTGTAAATTTTGAGTTGAGTTTGTCACATAAGCATAGATTACATTTTTTAGAATATAGGTATTGCGTCATAAACGATCACAAAAGAGCGCCCACTAACATTAGAAAAAAGAGCAACATATTTGAATAAGGAAAAAAAACTTACTGAAATCATTATTGTGCAGATAATAAAATTATACAAATCAATTAATAGAAAGAGCAAAAAAAAAAAAAAGGGAAAAGGAAGCAATATTAATTTAAAATATTTTAACAATAGCAACATCGGAGTCTTAACATCAAAAATTATTATTGCCGCTAGAATAAAAATAATAAAAATTATTAAATTATACCGAGAGGAAAAAAAACAAAAACATGAACCAAACAGTAAGCAAGAAAAACCAATTAAAAATGATTATTATTATTATTCTTATTGTGAACGAATAAATAATCACTATTATTATAATAATAGAAAACATAATCACTATTATTATAATTTTACTAATAATCACTATTATTATTATTCTTATTATAATTATATGACTATGTTAATAATAAAAAAAACAAAAATAAATGAAAGACAAAAAAAATTCTAAGAAACTTTAACAAAAGATAAAAAATTTTTTAAAAAATTATCATTGCTATCACTGCAAAAAAAACAAATTATCAAATTATTGGGAGGGAAAAACAACAACAAAAGAGTAAGAATGAAAAATAATTAAATCATGCTGATTATTATTATTATTATTATAATTATTATTATTATTATTATTATTATTATTATTATTATTATTATTATTATTATTATTATTATTATTATTATTATTATGAAAGAAAAAATAAATAAATGAAAGGCTCAAAATTCCCTACAAACTTTAACAAAAGATTCAAAAAAAAAAATATTATTGCTATTACTGTCAAAACAATAAAAACTTATCAACTTATCCTGAGTGAAAAAAACATTAAAAAAAGAGCTAGCAAGAAAAAAAATTAAATTATTCTTCTTCTTCTTCTTCTTCTTCTTCTTCTTCTTCTTCTTCTTATTATTATTATTATTATTATTATTATTATTATTATGAAAGAAACAAAAATAAATGAAAGACTAAAAATATTTTAACAAAAGCTAAAAAAAAGAGAGAAAAAAAAATTATTATTGCTATTACCGGCAAAAAAAAAATATAATAAAATTATCGGGAGAAAAACACAAATAGAAGAGTAAGCACAAAAAATAATTAAATTATTATTATTATTATTATTATTATTATTATTATCATTATCATTATGATTATTATTATTGTGTTTAATACATTTATATATATATGTACAAAAATAGGGATTATTCTAGAAATATAAAAAAATAAAAGTATAAGGGCTGAAATGAAAATCAAATATAAAAGGATTAAATTTTTAAACATTGTCAAAGAATAAAAACAAACCAAATGAATTAATATCCAAAAAAAATTTAAAAGAATAAGGACCGAAATGAAAAATGGCATATATAAAAATCATTCTAATTGGAGGAGAAAATTAAAAAAAAATTACTTGGAGGACCAAAAAGAAATAACGACAATTGCTGTCATTTTAGAGAAAAATTAGAAGAAGAGGGACTGAAATCAAACTTTGCATATATTAGCAATTTCAATCGGAGGACCAAATCAAAGAAATCAAAACATCCATACCGGAATAATTGAAGGAATAAAACATAAATACAAAATCAAAACTATAAGGACTGAAATAAAACTTTCTTATATAATCAGTTTTCATTGAAGGGCACAATTGAAAAATAATAAAACTTTAATTTGATTAAATCAGTAATAAAAACGAAATCAAAACCGCGAGGACCAAAGCGCACTTCACACCAACATTAGGGAATCTGGAGCCGAATTTGGAGGCGGAAGGAGAGAGAAAGCGGCACGGAGAGAAAACCGTCCGCCGCGGCTTAGCCGGACATCCGTTCGAAAAACGCGCCGCGACGGAGGAGAGAGCACATCCCGGCGCATCTTCCGTCACGGCGAAAGTGCGTTTCGACGGCGGGAAGACTCCGCACGCGCCGCCTCGAGGGCGCGTTCGCTGGAACGCCGCTCGCGCGGCCGAGCGACAGCGCCCGGCTATCGCCCGGCTAATGACCTAAAGAACCTCGTCTCCACCGGTATTTACGAAAATACCGGGGGGGAAAAAGACGCTGCACCCACATTTCTTGTGCAATTTTTGTCTTTTTCGGGGGCTTTTTTCCGTCGATGCATCTGTTCACAAAAATGTGTAAAACCAACGGAGCCCCCCGTGTCCTGTTCATTTGTTTTGTCGTTTTTCGGGGGTAGGGCGTCAATGCACCCTGTGCACATTGCGGCTATTAAAAAAAAAGGCCAAAAACCGAAAATACCCCCCACCAAATATACATAAAAGCGCCGGAGCATCGGGGCCAGTGCGTGCAGTGCATCGCCACAATCCACGGTGGATTGTGAGGCGGTCTACGATGCTTTATCGTGCAAAACCCCGACGGGTTTTAGATGTTTGTTAATGTGAGGTTGTCCAGTCACAAAACACTGCTTTCTGAGGTGATGTTTTAAAGATATTGGTGCCCTGTACACAATGGTATGAATGTGTATTCAATTTTATCCTTATTTGTTTTTTGGAGGTTTTTTATTAATATTTTTTTCCATAATTTTTTTCTTTAAATTTAAATTGGTTGAGAATTAAATTTCTTAATTGATTTAGGTTTGGGAATTCATAGGTAGTGAATTTAGTGATTATATCAGGTTTTGAAGTTTTTTACGGATTTCTTGCTTTTTTTAAGCAGATGTTTTCTTATTTTTTATCTTGTTTTTTTAGCTTTGATTTGTTATTTTTTTTAGTTTGTCTTCTATTAATTTATACGTACTTTCATGACCAAATCACTAATTTCAAAAGTTAACAAAAGTTTATTTTAAAAAAGAGAGATTTATTTCAATTTTATCTTTCAATCTCTTTCCTTGAAATTCTTTCAATGAGAATATCTGAATCTTATGCTTATGAACGTTGGGTTTTCGAGTTCACATAGTTTAATATGGCTTATATATATATATATATATATATATATATATATATATATATATATAGTATATTTACATTTTCACCGTATAACGTTAGATTATTTGATAATCTGAATAGGCTTACGGTCAGTTCTTTATATTTTTTATAGTTATTTATTGTTTCTTTTTTATATTATTTAAACCATATATTAAACCAATAAATGGGGACTTGAATTATTTTTTCCCTGACATTTTTCTTACATCGAATACTTTTGCCTGACCCGCGGTGGAGCACAGGCTACAATTGAAAAGCGATGCTATTGTTCTTGGGTCACACTAGAGCAATGAGGTCCAAGCCTCCATGGTAGTCCTGTACAAAAAAGATAATGGGCCTATATTGGGTAGCCACAGGCCCAAACCTTCTTGGGTCACACAAGCCCAATTATTGACACTGCTGTGCTAGGCATAGATTGATCAAGCAAGCAACTGATGTTTTCCACAAGTCAACAACCACCATTTTACATTGGAACTTTTACTTAGTCCCAGTTATGTTTTTTCGTAGAAGTAAAACGTAAGGACTTTCTAGTTGTTCTACCTTGATTAATTGTTCAACACGTTTTTCTTTTCTTTTTTTCAACACGTAAAAGTTAAACTCAGAGGCTGCTTCTTCTACCCCTTTCTTTTCTTTTTTTTCAACACGTTTTTTCTTTCTGGTTAGCTGCGAAAGATGATTTTTGTAGGCCACTTCCATGGTTTAATATCTTAAAGAATTATTATTCTTTATTAGTTAAAGACTTTGTTTGATGGAGATAACCAAATGGAATACCTCCACGCTTTCACATGTGGAAAGAGTGGTCAACTACGCACATTAATGCTTTCGGTCAACTCAAGCATGCTCATGAAATTTTCCAGAGTTATTATTAAGAAAAATCTTACTCCAAATGAAAGAGAAAAGGGTCCCCTCGTTACTCTTCTGAAACTTTGCCTGCCATTCTTTTTTACCTGTATTTTGCGCCGCCACCCTCCATTGGATCGTTCCCGGTTCGAAATGAGCTGCCTTTCTGTGGTTTCTCCTTTTGTTCTCTTTATTGTTTGTTGCTGTTCTTTGATTCAAGCTCAGCAACCATATGTAGGAAAAGCTACGACAAATTGTTCCAACACAGAAAATTCTGCTCTTGGGTATTCTTGCAACGCCCTAAACAAGAGTTGCCAAGCTTATCTCACCTTCAGATCCCAACCTAGTTACAGCACTGTTGCCTCCATATCTACCCTTTTGGGCTCTGACCCATCTCAGCTCGCTGAAGTGAATTCAGTTTCTCAGACCGAAACATTTCCATCAAACCAGTTGGTTATAGTTCCTGTAAACTGCTCATGTTCAGGCGAGTACTCTCAGGCAAACATATCCTATTTTGTTCAACAAGGCGACACTCTTTTTAGGATTGCTAATAACACATATCAAGGCCTCACAACCTGTCAAGCTCTCCGGAATCAAAAAAGTCCGCGAACTGATGATATACTTAGCGGTGAAACACTCACTGCTCCCCTTAGATGTGCCTGTCCCACAAAGAAACAGAGTGATTTAGGTGTAAGGTATCTCTTAAGCTACTTAGTCATACTGGGAGATACAGTTTCAATTATTAGTGATCAATTTGGCGCAGAAACTGGGAAAATTCTTGAGGCTAATGGACTCACTTGGGAAAATCCCAACATTTTCCCCTTCACGACACTCCTAATTCCCTTACAAAACACGCCAAGTCCTCCAACTGTAGTGGCTCCACCACCTCCAGCTTCACCTCCACCACCATCGCCATCTCCAAACTCTGAAAAAAGCTCAAACAAAACATGGATTTATGTTGTGGTAGGGGTTGTTGGAGGAATTGCTCTAGTCATTGGAACCATTATTTTCTTCATGTTGTCCCGTAAAAGTAAGAAGCAACCCAGTCCAATTATCGAATCGCAAGGCTTTGAGGCACATGAGAAACCACTCAACAAGAAGTTGGATAAAGAATCTCAGGACTTTTTCGATACTTTATCCAGTATAGCTCAATCCATCAAAGTCTACAAGTTTGAAGATCTGAAAGCTGCAACAGATAACTTCAGTCCTAGCTGTTGGATCAAAAGGTCTGTTTATCGTGGCCTAATCAATGGCGACTTTGCTGCCATTAAGAAGATGGATGGAGACGTGTCTAAGGAGATAAATTTATTGAATAAGATCAACCATTCTAATCTAATTCGCCTCTCCGGTGTTTGTTTCAATGATTGTCATTGGTACCTGATTTACGAGTATGCTGCTAATGGACCATTGAGTGATTGGATTTATGATAGAAGCAATGAAGGAATGTTTTTAAATTGGACAAAAAGGATACAGATTGCTTCCGATGTCGCCATGGGACTTGATTATCTACATAGTTTCACTAACTATCCGCATGTTCACAAGGATATAAAGAGCAGCAACATTCTTCTCGACAGTGATTTAAGGGCTAAAATTGCAAAGTTTGCCCTGGCAAGGTCAACAGATGGCCTGGATGGTGAATTTGCTTTGACAAGGCACATCGTTGGGACAAAAGGTTACATGGCTCCCGAGTACTTGGAAAATGGACTTGTCTCTACAAAGCTTGATGTGTATGCATTTGGGGTTCTCACACTGGAGATAATTACCGGGAAAGAAGTTGCTGCCTTATACAGAGAGGAGAACAGGAACTTATCAGATGTTTTAGATGGTGTTCTATCTGAGGAAGATGGGCAGGAGGACAGATTGAAGCAACTCATTGATCCTTCACTGAATGAGAACTATCCTTCAGGACTTGCTTTATTAGTGGTCAGATTGATTGGTCGTTGCTTAAACAAAAATCCAGGAGATCGCCCGACGATGGATGAAATCCTGCAGTCTCTCTCAGGTATTTTGACTGCTTCGCTGGCCTGGGAAATGTCTAACAATGCATCTGGCTATCATATCTCTAGCTAGAAACCTCGAGAATAAGTTACCTGAAGTGAATTCTTTCATCAATTACTCGTACGTTTTTTCAACTTTTTGGTCACCAGTCACATCTGGTTTCCACGTTAGTTCAAGTATGTAAAGACGAGATGTATTTACAAAGTGGGAACCGAAATATTATATTTTTCAGTATAGTGCCACTATTGGTCTAGAAATTCTATAATCATAGTGTAAACAAGCTAAGAACATCTTTGTAAAATTTTAAATTTCATCCATGATTGTCTTTACATTTTGAGTCAACCAAGAAGATGGCTACCACTAATTCTTAAACAGGATGTATTAAGACTGTTGCATAAGAGATGCATCAGTTTCACCACCTAACCTGTTATTAAAATGTTCTTCTGCGTTATGGATAAGAACTAAAATTGCAATTTGTAAATTCATCTTCTTCTAATTCACAGATCGAACAGGTAACCAAATGAACTGCTTCAAGTCATTTGCCTGATAAAACTGGTTGTGACATCAATTCTACTCGCCCAGTACTGCATTAGTATAATATATTCTCTAGCTATTCTAATTTCTCTGAAACCTCTTGTCTGCTGCTCATTTCATGACCCTGATAAAATACTACACAAATCGAAGAAAAAGACAATGGACTTCGAATATTTCTCCTCTTTTCATTATTTTTAATTGATTTGGTCTTAATTTAGTGCCTTACGACCCCATTTACCTACCATATAAACTCTTAAATTAGATCAACATGCTTACTTTTAATAGTAGATCATAATTGACATTTGGAATCTGAGGCCAACCAAGGTTGATATTCTTAGAAATGCCTTCTGCCAAGCTCATGATATAGACAGCAAAATTATTTAATGTTACAAAAATGAATCCAGTGAAGGTAAGCTTCGAAGTTCACTCTCTCATTTCAATTTTCACATCTGCAAGTCATCAGAAAAAAAGTGTGCCATCCAACATGAATCAGCTTCTTCCGAGTCTCCTGCTTTTGTTCTATTTATCTCCTAATCTCCATGCCCAACTAAGTTATCCAGAAAAAAACAGTCATGGATTGTGATAACAGCGATGCAACGGGTCCATCTCCAGCTTTTCTCTACACCTGCAATGGCAAGAATCAATCCTGCAAAGTCTTTCTAATCTACAAATCTCAGCCTCCTTATAACACAATCTCCAGTATTTCAAACCTCCTGTCTTCACGTGTAGCTCATTAGTTTACTGCTGGGAAGAAACGATGTTATGCAAGAAGAGACTGAATTGCAGATTTCTGCACCCAGTAACTACTGTTCATAGTGGTTCTCTGAGGACACTTCATCCCAATATCAATACAAAACGAGTGCATTGCCCTTGTTCAGCATAATAACAAAGTTCATAAACGAGTGTCAGAATCAAGATTTACCAGTCCCATTTGAATTGCTCCAGTAGACCACAAGCAGCACCACAGGAATAAATGAGGGATGACCTATTCGGATAATTTCTGTTCTTTTACCAGCAATTCATGGAGACAAAATCTATTAGATTTAGAGCTCAATTTGTTTTTGCAGCCACTAAGGAAAGGATGATAATAACTAAATTCAAATCCAGATGAAGAGCAAAAGGAAGAAGGCACTTTTTTCTATAATATTATGATATAATGTAATGCAAACATATGGTTTTAAAAGTAAACACTGCTTATTTTCTTAATCCATAGAAAACACTAGCTAGTGGCCACTGCTCAACTTAAAACTGTTTGAATAGAGATTATAAATTTTTGCGAAATCCGCAGAGCTCACAGTCCATTTATGACCGTGCTGTTTAAGTGGAAGGATAGGATTTATGCCGTCGCAGCTTTCTTCTACAGTGGCAGCCTCTTTCAGCTTGCCTTCCTTCCAAAGACTCTTCACAAGCAAATCTTTTGTTGCAGCATCAGGTATCAAATTGGAGTTCTTCATGTCTTCAAAAATCCTCCATGCAAGAGCAGCTCTATCACATTTGCAATAAGCTTGGATCAATACTTTGTACATGTAAGCATCTGGTTCTACATCGCTCTGCCGAACTATTGTTAACAGTTTCTGCACGGTTTTAATATCTCCTTGCGATGCAAAGTGATACATCAATCCAGAAAATGTCTGAATATCTGGGCATATCCCACACAAAATCATCTCTTCAAGCATATCAAAGGCATCAGAATCTCTCCTGCACTTGGTCAATGTTCGTATGAGAGATGAATACAAAAGCATCAGATTATACTTTGTTATGGGGCCACAGAGTGCTCTGTCCTCGCGGAAGACCTTTAGAGCAGCATCGGCATTCTTTGAAATAC
Source organism: Salix suchowensis (assembly GCA_029030765.1). Lineage (NCBI taxonomy): Eukaryota > Viridiplantae > Streptophyta > Magnoliopsida > Malpighiales > Salicaceae > Salix > Salix suchowensis. The sequence continues at coordinate 10,887,371 of CM054984.1, read as the reverse complement.
CACAGAAGTCAATGATCAATCTAATGGTGCTAAAAGGCAATTTCATTCCCTCATTTCTTATCTTGGTTATGAGTTGATCAACCAATTCAACCTTCCCACGTTTCGCTAAGAGTGTCATCATCCTTTGCACTGTATAAACATCGTGAGTGAATCCTGGCTGATAAGCAACCCAACAGAAGAAATCCCAAGCTGTTTCTGGTGAATTAATGTTTCTAAGAACTTTCCAAACCAACCGAGTAGTCCAAACAAATCTCGCATCCTCCAATGCAGACACCACATCAGGGCTCCATTTATTCAAGGCATTAGCCAAAGCTCTGGGGTCCAACCATGGTTTCAACCGAACTTCTTGTATGTCTGCAACAGCATCACCATGGTTTTCATCCACATCAGTCTCCTCATCCTCATCATCACTCCCATCCTCACCATTACTGATATCCCCACAAGTGCTTATGCTCCTTATTCTCTCGTCCGGAAACATTTCCTTGAGAAACTCTTCTGTTTCTTCAACGAACCCTGCCTCCTGCAAACACTGCAGGGCCTGACGCATGGCACGGCCAGGAAACTTCCCATCAGCCCGCATTTCATTAAGCAAAGTTATAACTCCATCAAACCGTTCCAAACCCACAAACCCTTCCACCAAAACTAAATACTGCTTTAAAGTTCGTTTAATCCTCATTAACGGCAATACACTAAAAATCTCAATTGCTGGATCCAATTTCCCTGAATTAACAAGATGCTCAATCATAACTGTATATGTTCTAGAATTCGGAATCGCCCCTTCATGAATCATCCTATAAAAAACCTTTACAGCCTCACAATCCCTCCCCTTCTGAGCATACAAACTCATAACAATATTATATGACTCAGTACACACACGCTTATCACCGTTTCTATACTGCTTCCAAACATCTAAAACTGCCTCTAGATCTCCAACGGCAGCATACCATTGCATAAGGTTCATAAAACTAACGTGAACATTACCATATTTCCCCTCATTAATTTCACCAATCAAAGCTTTCAGTTCTGAACCCCGCTGCCACCTGGCTAGCACCGTGGCCAGCGCATGGAGGGTACTCTGATGCTGAGAAAGATGCGCTCTGTTACCTATTCTCTTTAATGAATCAACAAAAGAAAGAGCGGCGTCTGGATTAGGAGCAGAACGTAGAGCCTGATTAACCACAAAAGTGTCCAAAAGACGAGTATTGATGATGGTTTGGAGTGAAGTGGGATTGTTTGATCGAAGAGCAAGTCTAATTGAATCAATTAGCTCGGCACGGCGGAGGTAATGGGTGAGCTTGTTAGGAAATGGGTCTCTGACAAAGTAGCGAACTTGATGGTTGAAGGGGATTATGGCCTGCGAGAGACGAGTGATATTCATTGCAAGTGGTGTAAGATTTTAAGGAAATTGTGAATTGGAGTTCAGTGTGTTAATATATCAAACATCTAGTGTGCATTAGTCAGGAACATAGACTGTCATGTTCGTGATAACGAAATGATTGTCTATTAGTGTTGGTTTTGGATGTTATGTTAAAACTAAATTCCCGCCAAATTCAAGAACAAATAATGAATTTTGATTGGATTTTTTCAATTGTTGTTGTGGTTATAAGTGATGGGGCTTAAACGACAGAAGCGTCTCGCAAATAAAAATTATGCAACACAAGCTCCAGTCATCGAGTGACACTTATCTTCTGGGGGGGGACAGGATATTCACTGTTTTTTCATCCATACTTTCTTTTCACTTTAGTCATCCCACTTTATTTTAATGCAATTTTACTATTCCATATTATATAAATATGTCTTAATCCGTTGAGATTTCTTTCATTTTGTATACTGTTACTTGTGCGGAACGTTAAGAAATATTTTGATAATAAATTAAATACTAACTTTATAAAATATATTTTTTTTATTGTACTTAAAAAAATGTGATTAAAAAATAGATATCCCTTTTCATTTTGACATTGAAAACTTCAGATTTTATTTTTTAGTTTTATTTTATTGTTATAGTTATTAAAGAGTGTTTTCATTCAAAATGGATTTATTAAATTTTTTATAATATTTTTGAGTATTTTCATGTGGAAATAAAATAAAAATTGGAAAAATAAAAGTGATCGGATCCAAATTTAAGAGATAGACATACACGTCAATCCATATTTTAAGAGTAGCTAATTCAAAGGACAATTCAATCAATCCATTTTGTAGCAACTTATTCCAATGGTGACAAATAATTTAAGATTTGTATTGCAGTTCTTGGTTTCAAATCAGAACATGTTCATCTTGTAAGAGTTTAGGATAGCCGAGATTTTACTCGATTCACTCGAGCCCATAAATAATAAATAAAGAGAATGAGATTTCCTCAAATAAAATATTTATTGGTTGTGCGAGAGTTGATGATAAGAAAAATAAATTAGTTGTGTGAAAGATAAGTACTCAATACTATTATAAAGAAGTATTAGTGCTATGTCGTATATATGCATCTATAATTATATATTTATCTATCTACAATTATTATGAATTAACATGTTGAATAAATATTAAATGATTCTAGACTTCTATTTATATATTTGTTATTATTTATTGACTGAGTCGTTGAAAGCTCATCATCTCATTATTTTAATATTTTCAAATCTATAGTATGGGTTAAACTTCTATTTATATATTTGCTATAATTTATTCACCAAGTTTTGAAAAATCCATCATCTCATTAAAATTGTCTTAAGTATTTTTCCCCCCTCATAGATAGACATACCAGCATGCTTTGAATTCAAAGCTTTACTATAATATGCCAAAAGCCTTCCATTTTGCATTAACATAAATACTTTATTAAAAATCAGGTAAAGCCACAAATATTTCAGCTTGTATGTATCTCGACTAATCTCACTGAACCTGAAGTTAATAATTATGTAAACTTTTAGTGACTATCATATTAGCAACCATAGGACTCGAACCTAAAAGCACGGGAGGAGCAAACCCTCTAGTCCCAAACTTGTATCTCTGAGATTATATAAGCCTCACAGTTGATTTTATAGGTTGTTTGGAGCCAGTTTTTTATTATAATTAAATTAAATTGTATTTTTTAATTATAATTTAATTGATTAAAAGGTCAAATTCACATGTTTGAAAAAAAAAGATTTCAATTTATTTTATTTCATACATTATCTTCATTACATTCATCTTATTCCTTTAATGGTCTCTTAAAAAAACACATAGGTGTTTAGATATACTAGTTTTAACGTTAATTTCTCTAATTTAGTATAATAAATCAAGAAGGTTAGCCTCTGATTTACTTTTGTACCATATTTAGAAATTAAGTTTTATTTAAAATGTAATTCTTAACATTCAAATTGATTCCAAATATGAAATTAAAATCAAAACTCTAATTTGAATTTAATTTAGATGTTCCAAACATATTGTTAATGAATCACAAGCTTCCTATATTTCATCATCCAATGGAAGGCATACTTCTTCAATAATGTAGTAAGTGACCTCATCAATTTTTATCTACATGTTTATAAACATAAAAATCACACCATACAAAAAAAAAATGCTCCCTTTATTTCATTGGTATTTTCAGTCGAATTAGAAACCTCTCCTTGATATATATTACATTACAATTTCAGAGCAATCAGAGAATATAATGACCTTACGAGATTGATAATGACATTCTCATAATATTATGTAGGTTCATAATTTTGTTCAAAAAAATCATTTTACTGTGTCTTTTTTTAGATTTCATTTTTCTCAATTTTATTTTTCAATATTGAGTTTATTAGGAAATGAACTTTGTAATTTGCTTTGATTTGCTTTATTTATAGTTATCATGGTCTTATAACTTAGATCACATATTTGAAAGGTTAACCTAAGTTGACCCGAGTTGATCCAATATATTGTTATTTCAATATATTTTTTTAGATGTCAACATGAGTTTTTTAGTTAAATTATATTTTTATCAATTTTCTATGTTATTTTTGGACTCATCAAGTCGATCGAGTTATATCAGTTTAACTTTTTTTTTTAATTTATATTTGAAATTTAAATTGCACAATTTAAAATAATTATAAAACTAGAGATGAAATAAGCCTTCGTGAGCAAGAATTATTAGAAGTCGTTAAAGATTAGGGCTTCCACATCCCTCTCCTGCGCAAGTTTTCTACATATCTCACCATCTAAATACACAGAAGCAATCTCTATATATTAATTAGCAGAAATAAAATTCACCTTCACATATTTCTTGCACTTACATATCCACTCTAGGATTTTCACCATTAAAGAATTGAAGATCAATCCTAGGTGCAGCAAAATTATACGTAGACCTGGTGGATTCAGGAAAGGACGAAGGATTCTCACCATCTGTTCTTGGTGTGGGAATCAAGCCATCGCCTGAAGAAATGGATTTTGATTCCTGAACTGGTTCCTGCTCCGCGTTCTGTGCTAATCCTAGTATGATTGCTTCAAAATGCAACTGTGTCTGCTTCTTCAATTCCTCCATAGATTCTTACAGAGATCATTCCACAGACTGAATTGAAATCCAAAATGTTTGGTTGTCTCCCTGAAGAGAAAAGTTGTACATTGAAAGCCCACCTTATCATAGTTGGATGTCATAGAACAATTTTTTTTTGTTGTTATGAGAAACTGTAAAGATTAAAAAAATATCCCTTGTTCCAATTAAAAATAGTAAAGATTAATATTGCCTGTAGAAACCCTTCCCTTAACAAAAAGGAAATTTCACAAACCAACCATTTAATTCTACCTTGTACGAAGTAGAATTGCCTGTCTGAGTCACGTACCATATAAACAAGCTACTTCAAAATGAACAACGGATAGTAGGGAAATGTTGTAAAAAAGAGAGGAGGCATACACATTCTAATATATCTAATCTTTTGAAGAGATTCAATAGCTTGTCATAAAATGCCATCCATGTGGTGCCACCTTCAAGAGTATTACAGAAGTTGCATAAAGGCAATATTATTACATAGGAAGGAAGTCTCCTGGTATATTCCTTTTTGTGGGTTTTCTACTTTAGATAGTACAAGTTGAATATGGCAGGGGTGAGGTATTTGTGAGTGAAAATACCAATTATTGCTATAACTATCAATCCGTAGATCAGACAGGAAAGTTTCCTGTCAACTTAATATGGTCAAGGGTGCTCCTGAGGCCATATTTCAGCACTGCCTTGTTACCTATCCTGAAACCTTCTCCATAAGCTGGCGATGCATCTGTCTCAATCTGGTGTTTGAAAAACTTACCAAGTTTCTTCTCAAACTCAGATCGCTGCCCTTTCTTTGATGATGCGGGAGAAGATGATGAGGATGCGGATGAAGCAGCTTCACCTCCTGGACTTGAATATATCTCAGAATCTAGCCACATATGAGCCAGGACCTGGCATATGCCTTCTTCAACATCTGGACGTAGGTTGGGATAACCTGTCAAAAACAACATTTGTACTTCTTAGCTGACCATATGAAATAAATAAGGAAATAAAAACGAAGGAAATGCTTGACGAGATCATATATGTCATTGGATGGGCAAACCTTTAAGTCGAAGCCAAGCATGCATCATCTCATGCGCCAAAATTGAACCCGTCAACAACCTGTATGTATGGAATGTAAAGGATGCATGCATGGAAATTCTCAAATATCATGAATGATGATGAATTTGATGAGTGATCAACACAAATAGATGATAATACCTGGGAAGGCCAAACAGAATGAGAATTGCAGTTACTTCACTCCTACGGCTTAGCCTATAAGGTTCCGTTATCATGTCTACAAAACGGTATCCTGCCCCAATCCTCGGCCTCCTCAAAACCTGGTGATTAGGGTCAAATAAATATACAATTTCAATATATAAACACACCTTTAAGAAACTAAACAGTCGCTTAAGTAGGACTTGAGAAGAGAAATTACAGTGGTAACAGTTTGTTCTTCTGACAAGCAGAGCCCTCTGGTCTCAGGTAAGTGATGATGAGCCTGACCATGAAAATTTAAAAAATGAAAATAAAAACCATAAAAATATAATAAAACAAATGGCTAAATTATTGATTGCCTCGATGCATCAGCCTTACAATCTTTTCTCCTTCCATGGCCTCATTCAGGGCTGGTCTCTCAACCAAAAGTAAGGGAACTTCCTGCTCGACCTTCATATTTAAACCTTCATAAAATTCTCGAATTTCAAAGTAAAGAGGTTGGCATTCATGAGTATCCATTATTGCAGAGTCTAGACACTCTAGACACAGCTTCCTGCCATCATCAAGCGATATATATCTAGTGTCTCTAGGCTGCATGGCATGAAAAAAAATATTATTATAAAATTCAAACCCGTTTTCAGAAAACTACAATTAACATTTTCTTTCTAAGCTTTTTTCATCCCCCTCCCTTCCCTTCGGTTTCGAATTGCAGAAAAGCTGAATCAAATTCTTTCAACTGACCTCCATTCTCTCACAACTACAGCAACGAGGAGTGCCATCACGCTCATGTGAGGGACAGTATTTTTGTAGCCAGAAAGGATGAGCCCTATACTCAATTAGCCCACCTGAATTTGTAGGAATCTGTACAAAAGGGAATGGGAAGAAAGATTTTTAGGTCACCATGAATCAAGGCAATATGATGGAAATGTAATTATTTAACTTTTTCTGTGTTTTTTTTGGTTGATTGTAGATGATATATGATTAAAATTAGAGAAAAAAATCATACTGTAAATCCCATTACCCCCAGAAATGCTAGAATAAAAAAAATATACTGTAGCCAGCTACTTTATCACAGCAAAATGCATCACAATACCACTTGGCAAATCCAAGGTTACATGACACTACCCACAAGGTTGGTCAATGATACAGCACGCCAAGGCATCTGTCAGCCTATGAGCATAACACAAAATGCACTCATAAATAATACAACAGGCAAATTGAGTTTCAATGGCAGCTGGAGAGAACTAAACAACAAAATTACTTGGATATTACTATCAATGTTCATTACCTGGAAAAAGAAATATGTGCATCTAGCACACTAACCCAGATTATTATAGTTGAGATGGTTTCTGTTCCATCTCAAAATATGCAAGACAATAAGGCCTAAATGAACCCCTCAAAATTTGTTCACTTGTTCTATATACATTACAGACCCAAATTCAACTGTACCTCTATTCTTTTTTTCAATAAAAATATCTGGTATCAGGCTATTTCTTCACTGGATGAGGTGCACAAATAATAGGTGATTACTCAGTTTGAAAGAGTACTTGGCTAAAGAAAGAATATCAGAGATAATTCCAGTGACTCTCTAATCATCATTTATTTATTTTGGATAACATCTAATAGTTGAGCAAAAGGATTGCTGAATTTAGCAAAAGCAGCCCAATTTTGACAAAAAAAGGGCACCCTTCAACAACTTTACCAACAAAAGTTGATTCTTCTTTGGCTAACAAGATGGGTCAAATGAAAATTATGCAGGGTTGATAATTTATATGGTTTCGCTCTATCATAATCCCACTTATTAGAGTTTATGAAGTCAGTCCTATTACATTAATCTGGTTTGCAGTGGCTTAGCTTCATTGTGCATCTACTCAACAAAGCCTTCATTCAATTGAATGTATACAAGCACAATACTAAACCAGCAGAAGGTATTGTTTTGTTTCTATCATATAAAAACTTACAAATTTGTTGCAAACATCGCATCTTGGATGATTCAGCTCCCTATAACAGGATTTGTGATATGGACGATTCCCAGACACTGAAAACTATTACAAGAATGAATTCGAGGGTTAGTAAAAATACACCAGTCTCTTGATACTCGACCAAAATAAAACACATTAGTTAAGAACTCATGATCACTGCCATCAATTCCAGACAAAAGTATCAATTTACTAAAATAAGATTCAGGTTTAAACCTCATAATCAGTAATTGGAAGTTTGCAAACAGTGCAACAAAAACAATCAGGATGCCAAACACTGCCGATGCAACTCAAAAATTGTCCATGCCCAATATCAGTGTTGCACCCAGCACAGATCCTACGAGCAATAAATTTTCAACAATCAGATCAGATTCCCATATGGTGTCTCTGAACTGTGGTATGCAAAAATCATTTTAAGGAACAGGCAAGAGACATCATATCTGAAAGATATTAACATGCAATTCCATGCTTTAAGGATATAAAGCATCCCCATTGTTTTCTTAACTAACTTCATTTTGTCTCTTTGATAGAAAGATGCAAGCTCAAATGTCTGGCTAACATAATAGAGACAGCATAATTTTCTACAAGTTGAGCTTGTAAATTAATGGTGTGTTTTATCTCATGTCACTGCACTTTGGTTACCATGACAACAAAACAATCACTTTACTGAGAGGATCTCTTAAGAGAAAGAATTTATATTTATCCTTTTGAAATCTGATTGGAATGCATGTTACATCATTTGAATGCACACAAATGGCTGTTCCACAACCACAGTTACCTGTTACCAGATGAAAAGATTAATGGATTAGGAGGGACTAAATTTCCACTGTCATATCCAGCTCGAGGAGGAGGCTCCAAAATTAAACTTTCTTGAATAGCTATGGCAAGTAGTTCATCTTCTTCCAATTGAGCTGTCACATCCTTCTCATCCTCCTCTGGCTGATATTCCTCTGACTGTTCAGACTCATTATCTTCCTCTGGTTGAAATACATTTTTTTACTTGATAATTAAATAGTGAAACTGGATAACAACAAGGGCGCATAACTGACACAATCTATCATCAGTATATACATAAGAAAGGATGAATATTTCTGTCTTGGCTGACTACGAATTTTATGAATGAAACCAGTCACGGTTATTTGTAGTCATGGTTCATTTTAAGATGACGAGGACTATATTATCATTTTATGAAACCTTTAAAATGATATGTTGTCTGTGATGAAATCTTTCTATTTGTGTAAACTGTAAGCGTAATTGACAAAATATCATTTATATGATTTGTTGTCAAATTCAGCTTAAATTGCCTGATAATGAAATAAAATATGGTATGAAAAAGAACCTAATTAAACTACAACCATTTTGTTTCTCTTCATTTTGGTACTTCTATCTAATATCTTGTACAAAGCTGTTTGAAACATTGGGTCAACAGTCATGTGGCGCAGTTAATATAAGTTTTAAAATAAAAAATGGGAGTATCAACCTAATCAGTTCTAACAGCTTTGCAACTTACCAATTACTTTTTTTCCTTTTTGATTTTCTTCAGAAAGGGAAAGTGCAATAGCACATTCAATTTCTCCTTCATCAAAACTTGATAAATCATCCTGCTTCAAGTTGTCCATAACATACGTTAAGTCAGAAAAACAATTTAGAGCAAACTTTTATGAGAAAAGTGTCAGTATATAGTTATGCAAGAAGATAAAACATCCCATTTTTTCACACAACATCTATCCAAGAAACCAGATCCAGCCAGAAAGACTAGGATAGCATCAAACCATGGACATGCATAAACAAAGGAAAACAATTATAAAAGTACTAAGACTGTGATTACCACTGATCGGGGAGGCTCATCCCAAAAGGGCCAACTACTGCTAGAACCTTCGAGATCCTTGGTCCACCAATCCATAGTGCAAAATGTTTTTCGGTAGCAGGATGGTGAATTTTGGTCTGTTGAATAATTCATGAGCAGCACAAAGAACTTGGGATAAGAAAGGAAATGAAGTACGTATTTAAGACATTGCTTACAACAAACTCATTCATTATTCAATATACAATTATTACAAGTTCTTGGAACAGTCGGTTGAAAATGAATACAAGAGGACGAAAAAAATGCATATTATTTAACAGGGTAAATAAAAGGCCTGTAATGCGCAGGCGTCTGAAATGGTAGTAGCAATTTGGAGCATCCTTCAAAGATGCCTTCGAGTTTCTAAATTAAGAGGCAGCAATTCAACCGAGCATGGCAGGCATCAAGCTAAAGAGCAACTATATTTAAGCTCAGCAAATGAATAAAAAGATGTCAATTAGATCAAGGGAACGAAACGGACCTCAATCCAATCAAGAGAAATCGAAATTCATGACAATAAATAGGCAATGCAGTATCACTCTCCATGATTACAAGTTTTATCCAAATTTCATTATGATGTAATCATTCGTCCCTAATATCTCACCCCCAGCATCAATACTATCAACAGAAAAAAAGGAAATTTCAATTCTTCAAGGAAAAGATCCCCAACTTCATCTTGCAATCATACAGAGATCACATGGCACAGCTGTCTACGCTATGTTAAAACAGTAAAACATAAGTTTCAGACAGAACTTCACCTGAAACTAATTAAAAATCAGGAGAAACAATAGAATCTGCTGAATTCAAGATCAGTTACAGAAACCAATTCCCATGAATACAGAATCATCGAAAAAAGAATCACATGACACAAAAAGTCATACTTTCCATCATCTCTTCAACAGCAGCCAATCCTGCAAAAACAAAAAAATACTTCAGACTTCTCACCTTCACAAAACAAAAGTAGTATTGCAATAGTGAAGTTAATAACATTTTATAGAGAGAGTTAAAATAAAAAGACAGAGACCCAAAAGGAGAAAAGTACTTGAATTGAATCCTACTCATATCCAGGCTAAAAGGGTCCAAAATATACCGATAGTGTGAGCGTTTTCAGAATTTTTGATCATATACTACAGCTATATGTTGTCTAGACTTCCTTGAAACTCACAAGACCAAAGAAAAAAGAAACTGTAGAGAGAGGAGGAAATCAAATCAAAGGGGCAGGGTGGGGTGGTATAGTATGTAGTATTCTTAACGACAACAATTTCTACTTTTGCAAGTGGGTCCTATACTCCTACAGCCATTTTTAACCACAATTCCCAAAATTTCAAAGAACCCACATATATTTCTAGTTGAAAGGTGACATGGGACAAGAGAGAGGGAGGGGAGGAGGAGGAAGGGGGTGGTTCTGGTGATGGTTGCTGATCTTCGCTCTGTATGAACTTGTGAGTACTGTAGAAGAAATGAATAGGGTTGTGTGTGTGTCCTTGTATGCCAAAATATTTGTCAGTGATAATGCAAAAGCATATGGTGGGGTGCTCTTAACCCCTGTAATTGTGACACTTTCCGACAACATAAATAGCTCGCGTCATGAAATTTACAAGCCATGTTTTTCTTTTTTATTCTTTCATTTTCATTTGTAAATTTATAAAAAAAAAATTATGGGAGATTGATTTGTATGTTTTGAGATTTAGATATGTGCTGTATAAATTATTTTTATTATTATTGCATTTCACGGTGAAAAACACCTGTTTGGGAATTATAAAATGCTCTAAAAGAGCTCATACTTTCCCTGTAGTATCAGAGACAAATGCACTGTGGACTCGAACTTCTTCAGCCCTGCGTCGCGCGAGTTGTTACACCTGTTTTTTTTTTTTTTCGATTTGAACAGTGCTTTGACGATTTTAGCCCCGGTAATAAGATAAAATAGGGCTCGGTCTGGCGGTAAAAAAAGGCTGGGTGTGAGGGCCATTCCTGTAATTGCACGCGTACGGACCGGGCCGGTCCGGTCCGCCGCACTTTTTTTTTAATATATATTTAAAATGGCTAAATACAATTTTAGCCCCTAATAAGACAAAAACATTGATTTAGGTCCAGGGGCAGTACGGTAATTGACCTTTTTTAAATTTTAAATTACTGTCGGTTTGTCAGAGCGTGTGTCGCACGCGCCAGGCTTTTTCACGCCCCAAGCCCTCTTTAGGCGGCGCGTGCGCTGTCATATGGTGGCCGGAGTCGAGATTCCGCCGTCTATCTCGATGCGTCTCCGCGTGGTCTTCCTCCCGCGGTGGCGCGTGTACCCTAGAAATGTCCGTATACGCGTCGGAGGCCGGTTAAAGCGCCGACCACGTTTCTCTCTCTCTCCTGCACGTAAAAGTGCAGGAGAGTCCCCCATTTTGTGATATTTTTCATTTCGGTCCCTTGACTTTCGATTTTGTGTTTTCTCCTGATTTTGGTTCAATTTTGGTTCGATAAGTTTTGCTTTAGTTCGATTGGGTCCTCCAATTCGAATTGATTGAATGTCAATGTTTCACTTCGGTCCTCCTTCTTTTAATTTTTGGATTGGGTTTAAATTATTCAATAAATACAGTACAAAAGTTTTGATTTATTCAATTGGATCCTTTTATTGAAATTGATAATATATTGACTTTTCATTTTGGCTCTTATAGTTTTAATTTTTTATTTTAATCCCTTGATAAATTCATATTTGTGTTTTATTTTCCATAATAATAATAATAATAATAATAATAATAATAATAATAACAATAACAATAACAATAACAATAATAATAATAATAATAATAATAATAATAATAATATTAAAAAAAATATAATTACAATAATAATAATAATAGTTTTAATCCCTTGATAAATTGATATTTGTGTTTTATTTTCCATTACAATAATAATAATAATAATAATAATAATAATAATAATAATAATAATAATAATGATGATGATGATGATGATAATAATAATAATAATAATAATAACAACAATAATAATAATAATAATAATAATATAAAAAAATTACAATAATAATAATAATAATAATAGTTTAAATTTTTGATTTTAATCCCTTGATAAATTGATATTTGTGTTTTATTTTCCATTATAATAATAATAATAATAATAATAATAATAATAATAATAATAATAATAATAATGATAATAATGATAATAATAATAATAACAATAATAATATTTTTTTCCTTACTCTTTTGTTAATGTGTTTAGGTTTTTTTCTCTCAATAATAATAATAATAATAATAATAATAATAATAATAATAATAATAATAATAATTTGTTTTTTACCTTGCTCCTTTGTTAATGTGTTTAGTTATTTTTCTTTCAGGATAATTTGATAATTTTTATTGTTTTAACAGTGATAGCAATGATAAAAAAAAATTGTTTGATCTTCTGTTGAGTTTTTTAGGATTTTTTTGACAATAATAATAATGATAATTTTAGAAGTTGAGGCTTCGATATTATTGTTATTATAATAGACAATGTTGATACCTTTTAGTATACCAAATTTTATATATTAAAATATTATATTTAAATCTTATTTCCATTATAATAATAATAATAATAATAATAATAATAATGATGATGATGATGATGATAATATTAATAATAATAATAATAATAATAATAATAATAATAATAATATTTTTTTTCCTTACTCTTTTGTTAATATATTTAGGTTATTTTCTCTCAATAAAAATAATGATGATGATAATAATAATAATAATAATAATAATAGTAATAGTAATAATAATAATAATAATAATAATAATAATAATAATAATAATATTTTTCTTTACTCCTTTGTTAATGTGTTTATGTATTTTTCTCTCAGGATAATTTGATAATTTTTATTGTTTTAACAGTGATAACAATTAAAAAAAAAAATTGTTTTATCTTCTGTTGAGGTTTTTAGGATTTTTTTGACAATAATAATAATGATAATTTTTTGACAATAATAATAATGATAATTTTAGAAGTTGAGGCTTCGATATTATTGTTATTATAATAAACAATGTTGATACCTTTTAGTATACCAAAAAAGGGCAGTTGACTAGTGGCAACAAAAGGAGCTCTTGCATGCATATCTATTGAGCAAAATTAATTTTCTTAACACAAATCAACAACGTATTTGTAAGGTGATTTCAGTTATATTGTTTAAATTTTAAATTATTATAATTACGCTTTGAATGACTATGCTTTTCTCAACTCAGTGCTATATCTATATCTATATCTATATATATATATATATATATATACCTTAAGCTAGCTAGCTTCTTACTCGGAGTCATTATGTGAAACTGTGTTTTCCATATAGTGATGACCTCGAAATAATTTTGAAAAAAAACAAAAAAAAAATTGCAGATCATCATCATCACCACTTTGTCCAGATTCTTAACATGGCCACACATTATTTGCCACGGATAATGATACGTCAAGAGATTAGGAAATAATTTTGACATAGATGGCGTGCACTTTTCACAAAATAGTGCCATGACCCTACCATCCTTTGTCCCCATGCTTCATGCTCTATCCCTCCCATTAATCAAATTGAAGCAGGTTAGTAGGAGTAATGGCGTGGTTGAAAACTTGATAGATTGGGATTCGGAGAAAAACTAGCAACGGTTGAATGAAAATAGCTTAAGAAAAATCTAGATGCTTTAATCTTTAATAATAAAGAAAGGGAATAATATTTTTATTAACCTATCTTGAAATACAAATTAAACAGTTTTGTTTATATATTACTTATAATCCTCGACTATATAAGAAAAAAAATATTTCTAAATGAATTAGAAAGAAATAACTAAATAAAAAAAGACAAATATATTTATAAAAAAATACTCATCTCTACAACTCTTTTTTTTTCTTGTTTGCTTCAAATGTATAACAATTTTGGCTTTGTTTTTTCTATAAAGCAAAGCTTGTAAAGCCTCCCCTTGGAAAACTTAAGTCTAATTCAATAGTTAGATATGAAATTGTGAGTCTTTATAGTAAGTAGGTTATTTGGCATTACCATAAGTATTGTTGAGTTTGGATTTGTCCATGCATTCTAAATACATATCTATTACGCTATCCATATGATCCAAATATAATAAATTCATATACGATTAAGCAAAACCTTTTTATATTTTTCTTCTTAGGTTACTGGTTTTGGTCATCTATTAGACAAGGAACATTGAAACCATCATAACTATTCTAATTAATAGGAAGATAAAGTCAATAAGCATTATTCTTAGTCTTTTATAGAACCTCACAAAGATTAATTTTCCTCTCCTAAAGTTGTTATACTCCCTCATAGAAAACCTATTACGAGTAAGCACTACCTAAACCAAGCCACCTATTTTGAAAGTAATTTTCTTGTTATGGTTATTTGCTTATTTTTTGTACCTTGTAATACAATTAGAAATTTCTTTGTTTCACCTAATCATGCACCCTATAAAAAGGTTGTTTGTCATATCTCACCTTGGATGAAATCTCCCACCTAAAGAATAGGCGTCAACTCAAGCAAGTTTGATAAATTAGATACACACACAATCTCAAAAATACTCAATCCAGTACAATTCCTTTACCTGTTAAAACCAAACTTTGTTTGTATTAAAGTCATATCATGTTACTTTAGTTTGTTTCTAATTACACTATGTAATATATTATCTAAGTTGTGATACATTTCTTTTAGATGCTCACATGTTTGAGGTTGGTAAGCATTATTGATATCCAATTGAGTTTTCAATTCACACCATAAACTTTCAAACGTTTCTTATGAATTTAGTATCTTAGTCATAAGTAATGGATCTAGAAATTTTATGCAAATGAACTTCTTCATTAAAATAGAGATGAGTGATTCAAAAAGTATTAAATCCTTATTCATTAAGTAACGTCATCAATGCCTTAATGAGTAAACAATGGCATAAAACCCCTAATCATAAATGAAGTAATTCTTTTTAGAGTTCATCAACATGTCACTAAAATAAGACATAAGATGCCCCTCTTAACTAAGGACACTTTTAACTCCTAAACTTAAGGAATTACTATTCATCTAAAAAATCATATCAAAGCTAAGAAAAACTAGTAAAGTAGTACAATCATCTTCTATTTTATTAACTAAAATTTGGCTTTTATTTTTTTCAGTGGAAAGTACAACCTTTGAGGCACTCAAAATAATAGGTATAATCAATGCACTAAAATTACATATGAACTACCTATAAAGATATGTATACTTAAGGAAACTTCTGATATCATTAATACTCTTAAAAGTTGTCCACGCTATAATCGTTATCACTTTTGGTTATTTACTTACACATCATCAACATATACAGCAAATTTTTAAAAAGTGATATTATTAGTAAAGAGCATGCAATTTTTAATTTTTTAGTAATAATTATTCACACTTTAAAATGTCAAAAATAGCTCATACATGCCTTACGTGTGACTTCAGAAATGGGTTATAAATAAAAATGTCATTAAAGCAAAATAATAATATGTTTATAAATGGTCTCAAAGCCCTGTACATAAATCCCATTAAGGTACTACATGCACTGGACAACTTAAATAATATTATCATTCACCCATACAAACCATAACATTACCATTCACCCATACAAACCATGTTGGGTTTTAAAAGTTATCTTCAACCCCTCAAACTTATTTAAATCTGGCTTATAGAACTCAAAGAAACGATCCCTCTATTCATTATGCTAATTGTCATGACCCAATTCTGGGTTATTCCCCTAAATCTACTTAAAATAAAACAAAAATAAAATAAAAAGGGCTGGCGTCGGTAGAAAAATCAAGGTAAAAATTTTGAACATTTTTGAGAGCTCGATCGTACCTCTTTTGTGCCCAAATATGAAGGGAAATGCAAATTCAAGGCTAAAATAGTTTATTATTGGGTAAATTTACATAAAACTTAAGTCGAAAGGCATAATTATATTTTTATGAGCCAATTTGATTTAATCGTCTACTAATTTAAAGTGTACTTATATTTAGGGATTAATTTAGAGCTCATTTGAAGGATTTAATTAAGCGCAGGGATTTAATTATACTTTAAATATGTCAAATTAATTTTATTAAGGGCTTTATTGGTGAGAAATTAAATTTTGAAACCTAATTTGGGTTAAATTGAGAAGATCAAAATTTTCGAGAGACGAAATGTTTTTTGGGTGAAATCGGAAGCCAAAATCAAAGAAAAAAACATTGTTCTTCCTAGTTTTCCCCGTTGAAAAATTCCTTTTTGTCACAACTCATTTTTAATGTTATTTCAAAAAATATTCTAGTATAAAAAGGCATTACCAGCAGCCATGCTTTATCATGCCAGCAGCCATGCCCTGCAACCTACCACCACAACACCCCATTCCTGGACACCACTACCATACTTGCAACCCTTCACATTTATTCTATAAAATGGGAGAAAATTTACGACAGGGGTGAGCATGAAATAATTGGAGGAGAGTAGAAAAAACACAAACAAGAAACATACTGAAAAACGAGAGGAAAAACATACAAAAAAATGAACAGACAGGAGAGAGACGGACACAGAGGTGGAAGACGAAAAAGCCATGTAAAAAAAATATGAACGATCACCAGCAACAACCACTCTTCTTCTTCCCCAACACCGAAAAGACCTCCACCATCGTTGATAACTCTCTTTGAGTGTGTTTGGCATTGCTTTTGCTTTTGCGATTGAGGTTGAAAAAAAGCAGTTTAAAAAAAAACGCTTTTACTGCGGTGCAAAATAAGCTGTGAAGTCTTTGGTTAAAACTATGGTTGAGTTGGAGTTTGAAAAAAAAATAGTTTTAAGTGTTTGGTTACCAAACTTTACATATTGCTTTTAACTTATAAAATTACTTTAAAGGGCATGGACATACACACACACACACACACACACACACACACACACATATATATATATATATATATATATATATATATATATATATAACTTCTAAAAATAAATTTAAAAATAAATAACAATTTATATTAGTGTGAATACTTCAAGTAAATGGAAACGTCATTTCATTCTTCCATCAAACTATTTGCAATGCCCTCGCGAACAATATCCATATGTGAATTTCTACGCGAACTCTGACTAGTTTCACACGCTACAACATCTGGTAATAATCATCTGGGATATAATCGGGATTACGATCATATTATTAAATAATATCAGATATTATTTTAAGATAATTTTATAAATTTATTTAAATAAGTCCCTTCTAATATCAAATACAATATTTAGTAACTTGTCATGATACTTTTAATATTAAAAAAGTCATGTAAAGTCTAAGCCAAAATAAAATAATAAATAAATTTAACTTGGAAATAAAATGGGTTAAATTAAAATTTAGAAGAAAAAGACTATGTTAAGAGCAAAGTAGTCAAATCTGTTCTGGGCGCCGTTCCGGTTTTTTGTTTGGAACGGAACGTTTCGGTTTCGGTGCATTCCGGCGTGCCATTCCGGTTTTGTACTGTTCATATTTAAATAATTATATATATGAAAAAAATAAAATATTAATTTAACAAGTATAATTTAAATTCAAGATAAATTAACTTCAAATTATACAATACAAACACAAAATAAAAAAAACATAATCTCAAAATCAGAAACATCTCTAAAATTCCAAAACTAGTTATGCTCTGTTATTAATTGAAATAAAACTTAAAGTTTTTTTCTTATAAAAAAAATATCTTCTTCAAGACCTATTTATAAATATACTAAAAAACTAAGCCCTAGACGAATGGGCTAAAAAATTGAACTAAACATATATTGTGGACAATTATGTTTCTTAATTGATCAATTTATCTAGTTTTTAATGCTATCAATGAATCAAATTACTAGTGCGGACACTGTTGCTGTTTGATGGGTAGAGTAAGTTATACGGCAGATCCGTTAAAGAACCATTTTTAAGAAGAGATAAATATTCAGAATATAAATTGATGTGTTGTTTCCATGATCAATTCTAATTTCTGTAGGTGGATGTTGATTTGCAACCAAGGTTTACTTTATTGATAAATTTCAATTTTATATAATTTTTGCTTAGTTTGCTTTAGTCTAGCCTAGACAACTTTCAACCCCCCCAAGTGAGTAACATATAGCACAAAAATCATAAGTAAATCGTCCTCATGGGATCGACCTTTGCTTGCTCTATACTATCTTGTTTGATTTGTTTTAAGCTAGGGTAATTAATTTATACGACTGTGACATTGCAACACTATTATCCTGTTTATTGCGCGGCTGTCAACGCAGATCCTCCAACTTCCATCTTTCTTTGGAACCGGTCAGGCGGGTACAACGCGTGGACTCATGCTCTCACGAATAAATCCTTTCTTTAGTAGTTCTTCCACTTTTTCCTGTAAAATCTGATTCTCTCTCGGACTCATTCGGTAGTGCGGTAGATTCGGTAAGCTTCCTCCTGGAACCAAATCAATTTGGTGTTGTATGTCTCTCAACTGGGGAAGGTCATTTGGTAATTCCTAAGATACCAACGTGCTAAATTCACCCCAAAGAGATTGCACCCTTTTAGGTACTTCCTCTTCTCGTGTCTCCTTGTCTCGTGTCTCCTTCTCATGTGCTTCCTTCACCTCTAACTCCAAGTCTAGGAGGGAGATGACTAATGAGAGTAATGAGTGATCCCCCACCATAGTCTTACCCAAGACTCCTCCTGAATTTCACTTAGGGACCATGGCAATTTTTCTGCCTTCCCAATTGAAGACTTAAATATTCTCCCGCCCTCGATAGGTCACATCCATATCGAATTGCCATGGATGACCCAACAATACATGATTGGCATCCATGTCGACTATGTCACAAGCCACTTCATCTCAGTAATGTTGCCCAATTGAAATAGGGACCTTGCACACTTCGGTCAAACTTACTTTAGGCCCCTTTTTGATCCACCCAATCATATAAGGTTTTGGGTGTTTTTCGACCCACAACTTCAAATGTTCTACCAGCCTTTTAGACACAAAATTTTTGCAACTCCTAGTATCAACAATTAAATCGCAGACCTTGCCTTGCACACTAAAACAGGACTTGAAGATATTATTTCTCTGTGAAGGATCTTCTATTTTTGCTAAGCACAAAACAAGTTGGACCACAGAATTCACAAAGTCCCCTTCTTCTTCTACAATCTCGACTCCCTCTAGTAGCTCCCCCACTTTTGATTCCTCTCCCATGTACTACTCTTCTTCTTCTTCTTCCTCCAGTCCAGCATCTACCAAGTTTACAAGCCTCCTTGTTGGACATTCATTTGAACGATGCCTTGGCTAGCCACACCTGTAACATTTAAACCCTCCCGATTTAGCATAGGCAACTGGTGCTCGCGGGGTGTCTCTTGCCACGACTACTGGGTGTCCTCTAGATTGATTGCTAGTGGAAGTTGTCCCTTGCAAGGTCTAGTCTGAAACCATTTTGGGAGTATTCTTTGACATCATTGGCCGTGAGTTTGCCCTTAGAGGTTGGCTCACTTGTGTTCCTATAATGGGGAAATGGGTGGCAATCTTCTCCATCAGCTCTACCTTTAGGGCCATGTTATGTGCCTCATCCACTGTCCAAACCACCTACAAACCGATCCTCTCTTTGATAGCTGGTTTTAATCCTCCTAAATATCTAGAGTCTTGTTGTGCTTCTGATTCATTTAAATTATTTCAAAATGAAAGTCTGGACCATTCCTCTATGTAATCTGTCACGGTCTTGCTCCCCTGCACACAATTCTATAGACTTTGGAAAATGAATTGTTCATAATCAGGGGGTAAAAACCTTCCCATCAAGAGTTGTTTCATCCTTCTCCAAGATTGGATGAGTGTCTTGCCTTGGCGTCGCCTATCCATTTGCAACCTCTCCCATCAAACAGTAGCCCCACTCCTTAACTTGTAGGAGACAAGTTATACTTGGCGTCCATCTGCAACCTCAATAAAGTCAAAGAACCTTTCTACTTCTGATATCCAATCCAGGAACTACTCAATCTGCAATTTTCCATGGAACAAAGGGATATCAATCCGTATTCTATATTGGGGTTGATTTCTTCCTTGCAGCTGATTCTCCTGGACGTCTGTCGTCTCTTCTTCTGAATCTTCATCATTGTTAACAGCATGATGTTTGTCTTTAACGACTCTAGGGGGAGGTTTCACCCCTAGACGGTTGTGGGCGCCCCTATTGGCAGGTGCCAAAGGACCCCAACCAGTTGCTGGATCATGGCTTCCATCCTTGCAATTGCTTGTCTATGTTCGTCAATGGCTACCCACAGATTAACATCTGTGTCCCTGCGACCAACGTCACGAGGATTGACCTTTCCTCCTTCGTTGTTGTTGGCCATTAAAACAAGGCAAATCCTTGCTCTGATACCACTTGAAGCAAAACAGAAGACATGATTTACCAATGTACATAAAAAAGAAAATTAAAACATAACTGGAAATAAACTCAATGATTTTTATTCTGTATTCTACCAATGTTCACAGCCTTTAAGTAGACTTACAAGGATCCCTAGGATTAGAGACATTTATTGCTGCAGTTTACAATCATGCTAAATAGTAAATAGAAATCAAGAAATTGTAGACATTAATTCGTAGGCATAACTGATGGAATTTGACTTTACTATCAAAATTCCAGGATGCTAATTCCCGCTCACTCTGCTACCAGCTTGTGTTTTTTGGCTTTGGACCGATCCTTCTTCTTCAACTTCATGTCCAACACTTCTTCGAACTCCAAGGCTATCTGTTCTGCATCAGGATGAAACATAACATGTGAACTTAGGTTATGAAGCTAATATGATTCTATTATATAGATATTATTAATTGTTCTTATGGTACATAACATTGTTTCATTTGTGCTTGCAGGAATACTTTAATGAAGTATTTGCTTATGACCAAATTATCTAAATTATTGATTCATTCTTATTATGTTTTGTCATAAATCAACCAAATATGAAAATTGTAAATGCCAAAATATTTGGCGTTGATTAGTGAAAGACCATTTGCATTATTAAAGATGAATTTGTTTAGAATGTTAGTTTATCCAAATTAGATAAAGCATTGGTCAAGTTTATCTCATATAATATAACAATATTATTTATTAATTACTAATTTGTTTGGATAAATTATTTAGGAAGTTCATATAGGTTTTATCAAAATAAAATATTTACATAGATAATTGTCAATGAATTTATCTATTTATCCAAACAATTAATTTGAGTTTGACAAACCCTAGTTTTCATTAAAAGAAAAAACCATATATTATCTTAAAGTGTTATTATTAACAAGAATGAATTTTTATTTATTTAAACGCAAATTATTTTTTAAAAACTATCATTGCTGGCTAGAATAAGAATTATTGTCCAAAAAATATGTTGTAGAGTATTTTGATGGATTTTTTCCTAATTATATTTTCTTATTTTAGAGCCTCTTAATCTAGTTGTTGGGTCTGTGTGTATACAAACACACATATATGTAGGCTATTATCCCGTGGGTAGTCCTTCAAAAAATTCTCAAAGGCATGTAACATGCTAAAAATTATTTTGGAGAGTTAAATTTTTAAAATGGTTTTTTGAATAGTGTAAATATAGATTTTTTTGTCTATGTCTACTTCAATTGTAAAAACCATTTAGAAGAGCCATTTTTTATATATCATTTTAAATATACTGCAATTATTTTGTATATAATTTAATTGTACAATTAATAGGAGTAAGTTATATAATTAAATAAGTGCTTTTAAAAAAACTTCCAACAATATAATTATTAATTTTTTAATTATATTTAGAATTTTATTATTATTTTTAAGTAAATTGTTTTATTAATCTAATTAAAATTAAACAAAACTATAAAATACACATGCTTTGGATAAAAGAAGGGTTTCTTCTGTTATTTTGTTTGCTACGTGATATCATCTAGTATTTTAAATTAAGTATGTTTTTGTTTGTATCTTGATGATTAATTTGGGGGGTTTTGTTTTATAGGTCAAGAAAGAAAACCCAGATGCAGAGTTCAAAGATATCTCTCACATTCTAGGGCAAAGTGAAAGACCATTACTGTAGAGGAGTAAAGACCTTATGAGGAGAAGTATCAGGTTGAAAAAGAAGCCTATCTGAAGCTTTTGGAAGAGGAATAGAAGCAGAAGACTGCTATGGAATTGCCTGAACATTACCTCCAGTTCAAGCAGAAAGCAGATCAGGAAGAGAACAAGAAGAACAAAACATTGAAGTGATGAGAGGAAGGTTGTTAAAATTGCTATTTTGACATGACACGAAAGGAGCTTCTGAAACTTGAAAGTAAAATCAGATCGTAAAATCGTACCTGAATTTTTTCGTATAAAAATCGTAAAATCATAATTAAAATATTTATGAATATAATACATTATAATTATGGCCATAAAACTTAATTAGTTAAGGTTCATATATATATATATATATATATATATATATATATATATATATATATATATACCTCTTCTAAATGTCTATTCACGGAGATAAACTTCTTTACCTTTTCTTACACAAAGCATGTATTGTTTCATAATCTGTTTCATAATCTTTCTCAATGATGATTATTCAACAACAAACACACAATTAACTACCAAAAACTAATGAGTTTCAACACCAATTTACATTAACAAAAACAATACAAGATATATAACAAACACGAATAACACAAAATTACATTTAATAGGTCACCACACAGAAAATATAATTAAAATATTTTTTTTATAAAAAAAAGTGTGCTAAACTACAAGATAAATAATCTTATTTATGATGATCAAATACTACCTACCACCTTAAACGTATATGCTAAATATTCCCATATCTAAATAGAAAAAAATAAAATTATCATGTATGCTGTTACCTTTTCAAATCAAATGAGAAAACATATATATTTTTTTTTCCTAAAAATTCA
Source organism: Salix suchowensis (assembly GCA_029030765.1). NCBI lineage: Eukaryota > Viridiplantae > Streptophyta > Magnoliopsida > Malpighiales > Salicaceae > Salix > Salix suchowensis. Next base: position 10,863,964 of record CM054984.1, on the reverse strand, counting down.
TCTACATCATTTATTATGAGGTATTTGTGAGGGCAATAATTTTTATTTTTTAAATATTTTTCTTAGAAATGCATTAATTTTATTTTAAAAACAGTTATTTTAATACCAACACATCAAAATAATTTAAATATATAAATAAATTAATTTTAAGAAAATAACTTAATTTTTCAGAAAATGTGTTTTCAAACATGTTGTCATACAACCTTTATATGCACTACATTAACATGCAAATACGTTTTCCAAACATTTTTTATATAAAAAATTTGCCAACTTCTAAATTATCTATCACTAGAAATTATTTTTAAATTTTATATATATTTGAACACCACGTTTATACCCGAAAATTCGATTCTTATTTACAAGTCCCCAGCAAAGTGGATCTTACTCGAACTCGCCTACCTCACTCTCACTTTCTTAAATAAAATAAAATGCGAACGCTGCTCTTGCCGATAGTTCGTTCCAGCACGGCGTCTTCAGCGGCGGTGGGACCATACTCTCCTCTCGTACACCGCCTAAGTCACCAAGCATTCTTCTCTCCTCCGAATACTCTCCCAATATCTCACAAATCCACACAACCTTTAACATTATTCTCTCACAGTAGCTCACTATCTAGTTATGATTCTCTCAAGAACAAAATATCAAAACTTTTGTCTTCCCAAACAAAGGCTTCTAATGCAACTGCTCCTGCTTTCAATCCCCAAAACGACGAGACACAAAAGACAAATCTCGTTCAGGTAAAAACGCTCTCAAAGTTGGCTTTTAAGAGAATCAACCAGGATCGTAAAATCAGACCGATCCGATTTTACAATTCCGTACAAGTTTAATCGAGTTTGACCGAAATCAATTTTTTCCCCTAAGTTAACATAATTTAATGAGTTAACTCGTAAAAATCGTACGATTTTACGAATAACCTTGATGAGGTAGGATTTTGCTAATGAATATTTATGATTTTACGAGTTATTTTGTGATTTTGATATCCTTGATGAGGTAGGATTTTGCTAATGAATATTTTTTTATCTCTTTTTAATGATTTGACTTTTTTGTTGCAGTTGCTATTAATAGCATTTTTTTTTTCATAATTTGTTTTTTTTTCCTTGAAGTTGTTATTGCATTGAAGATGAGAAGAGACATTTTAGCTATTGAAATGACTCATGAGTTAGAACAAAAGCCAAAAGAACAACTTTTTGGGTTTGTCTTCTCGGATGTCTTACCCGTTGGACTTACTCTTAGGCTACAAGGGTTTGAAAATAATTTGCAGAGCTTGTTTAAGAGTTTTAGTATTTGTTATTTTAAAGTTTTTTTTATTTAAAAATATATTAAAATAATATATATTGTTTATTTCTTATATTTGTTTTTTCGATATAACATATTAAAATATAAAAAAAATGAAAAATTCAAACTAAAAGAAGTAAAAGAGATTTAAAATGTGTCACATACAATCAAACACCCTGTCACGATTCATCAACCTCTCCTTATTCTATCCTTCTAGACCTGGTTATTTCAATATATTCCTAGAAGTTTCAGATAAGGCTGAGCATCACAGGACAGCTCATTTGTGCACTCTTATTGACTGCATCAAAGTCTATATCGAGTGAAAGCACAAGGAAACTTCCATCCATACATTTCCATGGAAATGCCTAAATTGATTTGAGAAGATTTACAGGTGACTATCAAATTATGAAAAACCAGTGAATTACCATGTTCTTGTGTGAGAAATGTTTATAAGTATAGGGATAATGGTTCAAGAGTTTGGTTAAATTATACCTGATTCGAATTCTCTGATTATATATATATAAAAGAATCTTGAGAAGTGTTTCTTCTTTGCCGCAAACTAGACCTTGAATTATGCATAGGTATTGAGAAGCATAAAACCTGGATATTTTAATTTTCTACTACTCGAATTTTTAAAATTTGATCTTTTTTTTTTCAGTTGCGTAATAAAAAGAATCGAAGCCATAAGGAACTAAGTTTGACCACAATAATATAATTATAAAACGTTTCAAAAGTCCACCCCGTAATCCTCTTCCTTAAGCCAAGGTAATTGAATATGTCAACCAGTTTTTATATAAATGGTTTCAATAACAACCATTTTAGAGCCATCGCAAATCAAGATGGCGAGGGAGTTCGTAGTTTATGAAGGCAGTGTCCATTCAGAAGCAGGTTTCCTGCTTGGTTCCTCTGAGGCTTTTCTCTTGTTATGCATGATTGTTGTTTCTTTGTCAATTATTTCCATGGTCATATTCGCTTGTGGTGACAGTAATTCAGACGGAGATAGACGCCATGGTCAGGGGGGTCATGGTGGAGGTGGTTGCGGTGGGGGTGGTGGAGGTGGGGGTGGTGGGGATGGTGGAGGTGGGGGTGGTTGTGGTGGTTGTGGTGGATGTGGAGGTTAAAAACTTTTGTGGAGTTATTTATATGGAATAGGTCAAGATTTCTTTGGAGCATTATTGTTTACAATGGTAACCGTAAAGGTAAATAATTTGTGAAACAACATTATTGTCAGCATATCCATGGAGCTTAAGAGGGTGTTTACGAGTGAGGTTTGACTGGTGGTGTACAAAAAATAAGTGTTTTGGATGTTTAATTAATGTAGAAATTTGAAAAAAACATGTGGGCTCCACTGTAAAATTATGAATAAAAAAGAAAATTTATTGTCGTTTTATATATATTATATTTTCATATAAAATATATTTTTAATTAAAATATAAATAAATATATTAAAAGGAGATCACAATATAATTTTTGTCTCGCAATCTTAATTTTGTTTCAGATGATATTTTACTATATATTGTTCTGGGATCGCAGAGGTCTTCACGTATGGATTTATATTTCATGATGAAATTACTAGTAGTTTAATGGGTGAATAAAAACAAGTGTCTAATTTACTTGAATTATTAATTATATTTTATTATTATAATTATTAAATATTTAAAAAACTATATATATATATATATATATATATATTAAAGTAATTTCACAAGTTGAAAGCAATATGAAAAGCTTGATAAACAAACACCTGAAACTACTTTTCATTAACTTCAAACTTAATCACAGTTTTAACCACACACTTTAAAAATTATTTTGAACCGCAACTAAAGTGTTTTTCATAAAACTGTTTTTTTAAAACCTCAACCATAAAAGTAAAATCAATACCAAACACACTAAATAGTTTTTATAAATCATCTCATGTCATATATTTATACTTTATTTTGTTTCACAATAAATCTTGTAATTGTAATGACATGCTGTCTTTATAAATGGAAATATATCAATCATGGCTTTATTTTTCATGACACATGGCACGTCAACCTCGTGGATATTTTAAATTCTCTTATTGACTTAAATTCCTATTATCTTATTATAACCTCGTTTAATTCTTAAAAAGACCCAACAAATCTTGGAAAACACTGCAAATATTGATATTTTTTCACTAAATAATACAATTATGTTCTTACCATTAGAACCAAATAAATAAATTGATTATTGAAAAAATTGACATTTATTCATAACGCATTAGTCAACATTATTGAACAAAATATCATTTTAAGTCTTGTTTATTAGAAAACATTCTTTACTATAGTACATTTGCAAGTTGATTTATTAAACTCAAAGGATTTTTTTATATATATTTTCACAAAGGATTTTTTGTGATTATATAATCAATGGAGAGGCAATTTGATATTTTTATAAATATAGAAAATAAAAATAAAAAACATAGTAAGATGATCAAAATATTCATTCAATGTATTTTTATTCCAACTCTTGAAATATGTCTATTTGACACCACTAATAGATCAATGACACATCTATGAGCGGTGTTTGGCCGATCTTCATCATCTTGGAAGTCAAAAAATTAGAACTAGACACAAAAAAGAGGAGTTTTTAGATTTTCATAACATTAGAGGAAATTGAGTAAAAAGTGACCAACGGATAAGGGAGGGCTCATGTATTTTTTTTTATGACCGGGTGTCCGGGTCAGCTTGAGCGCACCTCGACTATTCCCCTAGCTCACTTGAACATCCTGCAAGCCTAAATGAGCATGTAAGACACCGTGGGGGTGACAGGGGATACCAAGCAAGGATTGAACCAAGGAGCTAGAGAGGGGGGAAACCCACCAACTCCTACTGGGACTCGAACTCGGTCACAAGAAGGAGGGCGCCCCCCAACATACCGCTGGACCAGACCCCACTCGGTATGTATTTTAGATGGAGCATGTGACGTCTTCCCCCCCAATTGAGAGAGGTGATCAATGCATTTGTGGTCGAGAGACTATAAACCGATCTTTTTTTTTTATTGCGGTTTTCTCTTTCCTTTTTAATTTCAAGCACTAAAAAAATTAAAAAAATAATAATTTCGTTTAATTTCCCATTTTACAATTCATATCAACAAGACTAGTCCCAATATAATATTCTTATGTACCAAAATACCCTCTTCAAAGTATAATGCACCAGAACAAGCTTTCAAAACAAAGGTAAGAGCATACTTGTCTAGCTCCAAGTCTTTATTCAGCATACAACGGTATATATTTATAGCTTCTTGGTGATTTTTTTATTCTTGGAAACACTCTAATTATTGAATTGTATAGCTTGGCACTTGGGTTTAGCAAAGAATCGAATAGAAAACGAGAAAAGTTAAATTTCAGAAACACGAGGTAAGATTTAATGAGACAGGCATTAGTTAAATGTTCGTTTTGAAGGCCTGGCACTGTCAAACGGGCATGAATTTGAAGTGGCATCGGTGTTTTAGGTTCAGCAACTGCCTGTTTTAACCTAGGAATGTGTTGGAGTAGATTATAAAAAATTATAGTGTTCTTTTTTTAGTTTTAATTTGTTTAAAAAAAATTAAAATTTTTTTATGTATAGTCATATCCATTTTGTTTTATTTACATATAAAATTTATCATAATTTATGGATCAAGTTATTTTCATGATAAAATAGGGAACACACGTCTTTAAAATGCAAAAAATCTTCTTGTGATTTTTTAAAGATTCTTATTTAGTTAAAACTCTTCTTCCTTGTTTATGTATTTATTTTTTTAACAAAAAGTATTCATGAGAATTATTCATAAAGTAGTTGCTTACATCACCCTAAAAAACTATAACTTTATGTCAATACTATGGTATAATCATATCATTTGTAAATTATCATTATAGTTATATTTGGAGAAAATATATAAAAAATAATTAAAAAGGAAAATTGGAGAAGAGCCAAGAAAGCAAAACCTAGCTAAGGACGATCCAAGCATGCATGGGCTTTGAAGGCTAAGGCCACATTCTTAGTCTTTAAAAAATAAAAAACCTAGTTATGTCTGGGCTTGTAAGGTTAGGTTTACATACTTGATTTTTAAAAATAAAAATTATCGATGTGTTTAGGCTTAGAAGTTCATGCCTTCATATGGGACCTTAAGAAAACACAACATACGACATGTTGGTCACCCGTGTTAGATGGTGTTCATCATCCCTTGCAGCTATTTTCTCTAACATGAAGTAATCTAGAAATCAAGATCCAAGATCTTTAATGGCTAAAAAATATTTTTCAACTTGTTTTCACCTCTAAAAATCATTGTTTGAACATTCATAACCCATGTTCCAACCTTCGAAACAATCTTTAATGAACTTAAAATCTCAAAATCAAGTCAAAACCCACTTTTTTTTCATCATGACTTAAACATCAGAATGCCTTTATTGAACTATTTTCTTCAAGAAGAAACGTAATGACACTAAGATTTCTATTTTTCATGATTAATAAAAAAATTCTCTTTTCTCTCTCAACTCTTAGGGAGTAAAATGTGATATAGATAAAAAAAAATTACTGAAACATAAAATTTGAAATTATAAGAGCTAAAGTGAAAAAGTGTCCAATAAATATTGAAAATAGAGAATCGTGAATGTATAAAGAATCTTGTTAATGGAACAATATTTTTTTTACCTGGATATTTTTTTTTAAAAGAGTAACCAAAAATAGGGTAATAACTCCCAATCTTTAAGCTTATCCGAGCACTGAGCCCAAGCATATATATAGGTCTAGCGAGCTACCAAATGGCTCGTCAGGCCTATTATCTTCAGGTTTAGCAAAACATTAAGCATATGATCATTTTAAACTCTAAAAAATATTTGGCTCCATAATTATTCAGATAAGCTAAAGGGATTTTATTTTGATAAGACAAAAATATTTTTCTCATTGACAAGTGAGAGATATTTGATCATAATGAGTCATGCAATTTAACTCTTTCTGTTTAAAAAGACATGGCCTTATGAGGCTATGTAAAAGGACCAAGATATCTCATATGAGGAGGGTGTTTTTCTCTACTCCTTATTGTATATCTATTATTAGAATTCTTCTTTATAAGATAATTGTTTTTTCTCTTAAGTGATACTCATTTAAGCATTAATGAGTTCTTAAATTTATGTAAGGATCTTTTGCAGCAGGTATCATATATTGATCATTAGCCATTTTGTCTAGGAAAAATGGTTAGATCATCAAGGCCAGAAGATTAATCCATTATCTAAGATTTCAGTTTGTCCTTTAAGCCTATTGGATAATTTTAAACCTCATTAGTGGAGTTGTCGGTAGGAAAGTGATAAAAAAAACCATTGATATTTTTTAAGAGCCAAGTTACTAACATTCCTAATCATTACCAAAAATAAATAATTAAAGCACTATTTAAATGAGACATTTCATAAACTTTTCTATAACTACAAACACACTTGCTTTATTGGTTTGTCAATAATTATTCATTAGCTAAAGAAACCTAGATTGTAAGTTGATAGCTCTAAGTTTAGGGAGGACTTCCTTATACTTTCCCATAGGCTTAATATGAATTAAATTGTTCAAAGTAACAATGCGTTCTATTCTTTAAGAGCTCTCCAAGGAACAAACCCTTCAACCTTCCAATGATAGGATTGGTTTACTCTTCCTAGTGAAATTTCAAAATTATCTTAGAAAGAATCAATATCTCTCGAGTTCTATGATACAATTTACCTTGGAAGAGATTGATATAGTCACCTTGGTGTAATTACACATCTCTCTAAAAATGAGACAAACAATGCCCCAACCATGAGAATAGATACATTTTCCCCATGATATAATTCTCTAAATCTGTTAAGGATGGGATGAATTCACTCTGCCTGGTGAGATTGTGCAATTACCCTAGATGGAATCAATGTCGCCCAACTATTATGGCCCAAATTACCTAGGAAGAGACTATCATGGTCTCCCTTGTAAAATTGCACATCTCTTAAATGATGGGATAAACACTACCTGAACAACAAGGATGAATGTGATCTATCTAGGATATAAGGCCCTTAACCTTCCAATGATAGGATAGATTCACTTTTCTTAGTGTGATTACAAAATTACCTTGGAAAAATCAATATCGCTATAATGTTATGATATAATTTACTTTAGAAGAAATAGATATGGTTCCCGTAATGCAATCATATATCTCTCCATAGATTGGAAAAGTAAGGTTTCTCAACAATTCATTATAGATACATATGGATTGATATGAGAAACCTAAAAGAAATGTTTCTTCTTAATTCCAAGAAAGAGGTAAAACACTTTTAAACCTTGTTAAGGTTAGACAATTTGAGACTAAAAAAAATAATTAAAAAAGTTTGGGTATTGTACCTAGAATATATAACTAGGTATGAGCATTGAATCTAAAAAATACTTAACTAAGTATGGATGTTAGAATAAAAAAATATTTAAGTAAAGGTGTTGAACCTAGAAATATATAACTTAGCATGAAACTTTGACCCAAAAAATGTTTAACCAAGTACGGGTGTTAGACCTAGAAATATTTAACTAAGTATGGGTGTTGGACTCTTAAATGTGTAACTAAGTATAAACATTAAACCAAAAAAATGTTTATCTCAGTATAGACATTGAACCTAGATAACAAGAACTCTATGTCCATGGAAATTAACATTGAGATAAGTGAATTCTATATATATAAAAAAAATGTATGTAAAGTCAAGAACTAGGAATGGATGGAAGACTACACTTAAATCCACTTGTAATCTTAAAAGATTAAAGGAATACAGGTTGAAAATGACAAGAAATATTTTATTTCCCATTCGTCTTTGTCAAAGTTGCCAATCTTTTAAACGTTCTAAGAAATTTCCTTAAAGCTTCCAACTTAGTATGAGAATGTTAGGCTTCTTCTTTAGCAGAAGCAAGCTCAACCTGCATAATAGTAAGTTTAACCTATATATTAGCTTGAAAGGCTCTTTCTTCATGAAGTTCTTTTCTTAGAGGAACCGTCTTATTGTAAAAAAGCCTGAAGTAATTTGAAAATTATAGCCTAGCTGAACGGCAAGGACTTATCTTTGGTCCATTATTGTGGAAATAAAAAAAAACTAATGATAATTTTTTAATAGAAAAAAATAATATTTGAACCCCATAAAACCAACCCTAATAGAAGGCCTAGTTAGTGCTTTAGTAACCGATAAAACAAGAGAACCCTCTGTAAATGGAAATTCATGACAATAAATAGGCAATGCAGTATCACTTTCCATGATTACAAACTTTATTCAAATTTATATATGATGTAATCATTCGTCCCTAATATCTCACCCCCAGCATCAATAATATCAACAGAAAAAAAGGAAATTTCAATTCTTCAAGGAAAAGATCCCTAACCTCATCTTGCAATCATACAGAGATCACATGGCACAGCTGTCTACGCTATGTTAGAGCAGTAAAACATAAGTTTCAGACAGAACTTCACCTGAAATTAATTAAAAATCTGGAGAAACAATTGTTGTAAAAATTATAATAGATATTTCAAAAGACTATCCCGCATTGGTAAAACACAAAAGACCTCTTGAGTGCAAATAGTATATATAGGATTTACTATCTCACATTGGAAAAAGAAGACTTTCATCAAGTGTTTATATACTAAAACTTGAGATGAGATAGTAACCAACAAAGGAAGTAGAGTGAGCTCGCGCACACAAGGATGAGTCGAGTAAGAGAAGAACCTCAGATTCACCCCCCTGCGCTCGAGGCCATGCCTAAACTCACTAAAATCTTTTTGTGGTTTTGTTAAAATATTTTGATGACCCTTAAACTGAAAACATTAAATTTGTAACCATTGAAAATTATTTCTAACATCTACAAATTTCAAAGCAATTTCGGTTTTGGTTTTCATAATTATTATAAACATAAATTTTATAATTGTCACCATAAATTGTATAACATCTATAATTTAAATTATTGTAACAACTATATTTATATTGTAAAAGCCACTTTAATTTCATAAATTAAATATGCATGACTGTTACATTATAATAGCCTATAAATACTATGTAGATTTTTCAAACATTACAATCGGAAAAACTACTTCTCTTTTTCTTCTTCTCATTTACTGGACTCCTCTTGTTTTCTAAACTGTTTTTGTGTTCTCCTCTTTGTTTAAGGAAGAACTTGTTGAATCCTATAGGATATCTTATTGTTGGGGAAATATCCTTAAGGACAGTGCACACCACGCCTCAAGTTTTTTGTTCTCGTTTCCTTGTATATTTGATTATTTTCACAACAATCTTAAGGACATTACCTTTTAACATGGACGGGAACACTACTCCTATCAATGCCCTTGTCCTTGACGCTACTGCTACTGCTGCCATTGTCGCCCACCCTCCAGTAGCCACTGTTTGTTGGCCAAACCATTTCCTGACATCTCAAAAATTGAGGTGTTCTTTAGAGAGAACTTTTGAAGGTGGCAAGAAAGGATTATGGCGTTCTTGACTTGCATGGCGTGGCTTGGGTTCTTGCCGATCCCAAAGATGCTGAGAATGTCGAAGCATGGACATATGGAAATAAGGTTTGTAAGCACTCTATTTTAAGCACTCTCTCCAATGAGTTGTCTGATGTGTATTGCAGCTACAAGAAAGCAAGGGAGATATGGAGCAACATGGTTGCAAAATACACTGTTGAAGATGTTGGCAAACAGAATTTTGTCATTGGTAAATTTTATCATTGGAAAATGGTTGATAGCAAAGACATCAAAGCTTAAATTAATGAATACCATAGACTTCTTGAAGATATGAAGGATGAAAATATCAACCTTCCTAAAGCTTTCATTGCTGGAATACTCATCGAAAAACTTCCTAACTCATGAAGCGACTATAAGCAGCAACTTAAGAACAGGCATAAATAATTGTTGTTAATTGACCTTATCACTTATGATGAAAAACCTATAGCTCAATGTATTGTGTGTGGGCTTCCTAGATAGGAGGTCATTGGTTCGACCCCTACATAGCGTGGTTTAGAAATTTTTTTTTTCTATTTTTTTCTTCTTGATCATCTTTTCCCCGCTTATCATTTTTTATTTGTTTTTACACTTATATTTTTTTTTCATTTTTTTTCTTTTGATTATTTTTTATTATTTTTTTATTTATTTTCACGTTAAATTATCTTTTTACTTAGAATTTTATTTTTTTTAATTTTTTTTTGCTCTTTTGTTAAAGTTATTGACATTTTTTTTCTTTGATTGAATTTTTTCCACATTATTAATGCAATAATAATAATAATTTTTTTCTCTTGCTTCCTCTTTTATTAATGTTTTTGGTTTTTTTTCTCGAGGTAATTTAATATTTTTTATTGTTTTAATAGTAATAGTAATGATATTTTTAGATGTTAAGGCTTCGATATTCCTGTTGTTATAGTAGGGTGTATTGATGTGTTTCATTATATCAAACCTTGCATGCATAGATTTTATACTTTATTTGATTTTTTAATTTTTTTTATTTAATTGAAATCGATAATATATTTGGTTTTGTTTTCGGCCCTTATACTTTTGATTTTTTCAAATGGTAGAAGAAAAAGGTAAAACAATGATTGGTTCTTTTAAATCAACATCATAATAGGAAAAACTTATTGTTTTACTTCTTTTAATGCAAAAATGACATTATAAAAAACTTCTTACGTGGTGAAAGAAAAGTTTTGTAAGTGATCTTTTTGACCTTATATTTCCATTTATAAATGATATTTGTAAGAAAAGATAATGAAGTAAACTAAATGAAAAAGCACTTACTCTATATGTTGAAGTATTTATGGAGTTTTATACCAATTAGGAGTATTTTAATCTTAATGAATACTCTAGTACTTCCACTTATTAAAGGCCAAATCCTTGCATTATCTCATTTATCATTAGGAAATTATATGAGATACCTGAAATTATAGATTGTGTCTTTCCTTTTAATGGAATAAGATCATCTTTTAAGACTCGAATAAGTGATTTATTTATTTGCCTTATATAACCAATGTTGCTACCCAAATTTTGACTCTTTATTTTTTATATTTCGAAAAGAAAAGTATTTCAAAAATAGATTTTGGGTTCAAGGGCGAAATCGAGCAATTTGGAGTTTAATGGCCGATTGAGGGCTAAATCGCGAAAATCAAGAGCCAAGGACCAGATAAGGAGATCGCGTAAAGCTACGGTGGAGATTGAATTTTTGATGGGATTTAATTGCATAAAAAAGTTTAAATCCAATTTGGTGCATTTAGAGAATTTTTAAAGGATCAAATCATATTTTTACCTTCTTTTGATTTTTTGAAATCTGCATTAAAATTTAGTCACTGTTCCGGCAGGCATTTACGTTGAAATTTTTCAGGCGCGCTTAGAGCAGATCAATCAAATTTTTATTCCTTTTTCAAATTGATTTTTCTTCCAATTCGCATTGATCACAGCAGTTAAGTCAGATATTTTTTTCCTAATCAGTAATGATTTTTCTTCCCGTTTCATCTCTTCAGCCAGCTCAACAGCTCAAAATCCCCAGTAGGAATACCCTGCATTAAAACGTGATTTCATTCATGATTTTCCTGATCTTCAGTCACCCATTCAATCATGATTTCATTCCTGATTTTCCTCTGTTGGCATTCAATACCATGCTTTAAACGTTGATGAACGTTGGGTGGCTCTGGCTATAAATAGAAGCAGAGATGAAGAGAAAAAAAAGGGAGGAGAAAAGAGAGAAGACGGAACGGGGAGAGGAGATTTACGTGGAAAATGCATAAAACACCAGAAGAGTAGAGATTGTGCAGAACCATTTTACAAAAAAAAGAACTTTGAGTCAATCATCTTCATACCTTCCCCTGCATTCTTTTACCCGTTTTCCTCTGCCTCTCTCTCTAAAACCAGACTCCCTCTCTCGCTCCCTCTCGGCTCAGAACTCCGGCCACCATATTCAGCCACCAAGAGCTGCTTATTCATCACCATAAGCCATCCCTCAACCCCAGAAACTCCTCCATCATCTCAGGCGAAGAAGTAGCAGCAAACGGCATCGTCTGCAACGTGACAGTCATCCTTCCGACGCAGTTTCCGGCCACCTCAGGCCACCATTTCCGACGAAACAACGACCAGAAGAACCACATCGACGTCCTCTACACAAAGGTTTTAACAGGTAAGCATTCCATCATACTCGAAAATTCGTGATAATCTGTTCATCTTCTTCAGCTGCATGTGCGGGGAGTGAATTCATTCACTCCCCGCCGGGCGGGTCGGGCCGAGTTTTGTGCCCGGCCCAGCCCATAAGAAAGCAGGGCTCCCAGCCCTTTTTATGGTTTTAAGACCGGCCCACCAAGTATATGGGCTGGCAGACCAGTCCAGCCCACCCAGTATGTGGGCTAGTAGCCCAGCCCAGCCAGCAGGCGGGCTGGCAGTCAGCCCAGCCAGCAGGCGGGCTGCCAGCCCAGCCCCCATGTGCTGGGCTGACAGCCCAGCATATATATATATATAATAAAAAATAAAATAAATAAAAAAATACAAATTTTCCAAAATACTTTTATTAAAGAAAAAAAATGTGTTGTTTTCTTGTATACGGCCAATACACTAGCATATTTTAAAAAAATTGTTTTTGTTGAAAAAAATATATTTTATCTTGGGTTTTGAAGAGAAAATGAGTTTTAGCATGGATTTCGCAAAGGAAAAAATCATTTCTTGCATTCTGAGATTTTACAACATGTTTGTAAAATCCAAAGGGTATTGGCCAATATTCAAAAAAATATAAAAATCTTTTTTTGGGAGTTTATTATTCACCATCGGTATTTGGATAAATAAATCCTAAGGGGCTAATATCCAAAATATTCGGCGGAATGATATGCTATTATTCACCATCGGTATTTGGATAAATAAATCCTAAGGGGTTAATATTCAAAATATTCGGCGGGAATGATATGCTATTATTCACCATCGGTATTTGGGTAAATAAATCCTAAGGGGTTAATATCCAAAATATTCAGCGGGAATGATATGCTATTATTCACCTTCGGTATTTGGATAAATAAATCCTAAGGGGTTAATATCCAAAATATTCGGCGGGAATGATATGCCATTATTCACCATCGGTATTTAGGTAAATAAATCCTAAGGGGTTAATATCCAAAATATTCGGCGGGAATGATATGCTATTATTCACTGTCGATATTTGGATAAATAAATCTAAAAGGGGTTGATATCCAAAATACTCGGCGGGAATGATATCCCATCTGCCATTTATTTTAACGTATGTTATTTTCACAGCCATAGCAAATCATAAGCAAGCCAAAACGTCAAGCAACTTACCTTAGGTAGGGCGTACTAGGGGTGCTAAAACCTTCCCTTTACGCAACCAGCCCCTTACCTTAGAATTTCTGAAAGACCAGTTTTTAGGTTTCCTAGTAACCATTAATACTAGGTGGCGACTCCCCTTTTTTCAAATAGAGAACCCCCCCGATATTTAATTCCCCGCTCACGGGGACGAGTAGCCACGATGCCGCATTACAATAAATTTTTTTGGGGTGCGACAGAATGGCGACTCGACTGGGGACTTAGGCTAAGCTTGATAGTTTTTTATTTGTTTATGATATGTTTTATTTGTTTATTTATTTATTTTCATGTTGCTATGGATTATTTATAAGCTTTAGCATGCATCTTTACATCCTGTCATCATGCATCACTTTTTTATTATTTTTGAGAGCACACACTAAACTTTAAGTTAAGTGGGGGACTAGCAGCTTACCTATGACTTGAGTCAAGGTTGAAGTTTGTGTAAACCCCAACTCTTTGCTGAGTGTTTAGACTGGTAGTGAGTGGTATACGTGTCATCTCGCTATCTGCTGAACCCCCATATCGCCTTTACGAGGGTGATCACTGGGACAGCAAGAGACCCTCTTTAGAGACCAAGTAGTAAACTTACCCTATGTCTCACGTAAAGGAACTAGAACCTATCGTTAGGATGTATGCTCCATAATATCTTTTTGCATAAAATGAAAAAAAAAAAAAAAGCATTTTTGCCTAAGGCAGTGTGACGCACTCTCTTAAAATGAATTTCGTGATGCAACGAGATTTATTTTTCACCACAAGTTCAACTTTGGGTTGTCTGAAAGAAAGGTTGAAAAGCTTCTTTTATTGTAAAAGAAAGATAAAAGAAAGGCTGCTTGAGAGGCAATTTACCCGATCCAATGTTGCAAGATCAGTTGGGTACACTGCAAAAGAAGCTAGAAGTGTCACTGGTGATGGCAGCTTTGTAACGATTGATAACAAGAAAGATAAGCGAAATGCAGGTGCTACTTTTGGCTCTGCCATCTCCACAGAGAACTTTGGGGACTCTACCAGCAAGCACAGAAGAGAGTATGATAGGTACACAAGTCCTCCTTTCAGAAATAGACATAACAGAACACTTATCTCGAAGGAGCAGTTTGTGGTCTCTTTGAGTGAAGTTGGAGGCTTGGCCGAAGATGCCCGGGTTGTGAGAAGCAATATGATAGAGAATGATCAAGACGCGGATATTGAGTCTAGAACGGATGTTCCAACCAATTATCATGGGCATTTTTTTCCTACAAAGAAGGAGTTCTGATTATGTCAACTCTGCGAACAGGTATGGGCTAGGACAAGAATTGATGGAGGACAATGGTTTTCAGAAGCCCTCAACTAAGTATACTGATATGTTTCAGTCTAATTCACCTCAAAGTTTTAGCAAGCCCATCTTAGAAGAAACTTCCTCAATTAGTGATCATCTTCAACAATCTTCTGCAATCTTCGTGGAGCTACAAAACTCTCAATATTATAGACAACCTATTTTGCAAGCAATTAAGGATCAATTTCGACCATCTCCCGCTGCACGTAACTTGATGGAGCCACATAATTCTGAGCTTTCTTTTTCAGCATTGGACGGTGATAAGCGTCGTAGAAAAGCACAAAAAATTGTGAGTGCTGCCAATACAGGCGTATGATGAAAAACATTGGTTTATCAGTCGCGAAAGATAAAAGAAGAAAGTTGATCAGGCCAAAATTCAGTGGTAATGGATCGTCTGGCAATGTTAATATCGGAAGTCAGGATAATGCAAGTAGGATGACTCAAAATGTTGAGTTACCAGATATGACACTTCATATTGACCTTGAAGAAAATAATACTGGTTTTCAAGGCTGTTCAGATTGTGAAGGAAACGAGAAGGTAGCAAACTGTGTGGTAACCCCCAGCAATGCTAATAGAGACAGCAAAGAAGCATTACAAGATGTTAGTCCAGTTTCTAGAGAATACAGAAGGTAGTTTGCCCTCGATGAATTTTGAGGTTGCGGGGATTATCAAATGTGTACTTGATCATGATGGAGGTAATGGAAATATATCTGATAATGTTATGAAAAAACAGCATAACA